>JAJOZX010007454.1:25000-214184 GCA_023014485.1 Bathynomus jamesi | reverse complement strand
TGCGCAGCAGGCGTGCCTGGGTATCCCCCAAACTGGTGCTCCACTATATTACTGTAATAGCAATGTCTGGGGACCTTTCAGCCAATTTCTCCATCTTCAATTGATACATTAATCTGGACAAGTTATACTGTGTCTCGTGAAATGTGTCTCTTTGAAGGCTGCGCTATATCGGCCGTTGGTTAGAATTGAACTTTCTATGTTCTTTAAGAAGTCTGTTAGTCTTTGATTTTAGGATTAGTGTATGTGCAGGGTTGTTTACGATTTCATATACTAATCATCGTAAGGTTTGAGTTTCTTAAACTTACGTTTAAAGCCTCTCACAACATCCTCGGCCGGAACCATATTGACCCGGCCCTAGTCTACTCTGTACTGTAATACCGTGCAATCTTAGTCCGAGCGATGCGCATAGTTTCATCCATAGCTACCCAGCTTTTTCACACTCGTCCATGTCTCTAAGAATCGTAAAAACGGTTTCTTTATGTTCAATATTAAAAGACGGTGCCAGCTGAATTTCGCATACCCCCAGCTCATACGAATCACGACCAATTCAATGTGCCCATGGAGTTCTGTTACAAAGTTGGCTAGCGTGTTGTTAGGGTGTACAGACAGGGACGAGGAGGACGGGAGTGTGACGTAGAAATGGTTAGGAGCCATGTGCATACTATTTAAGCTTCATTATTGCATCAGCTTTTATATAGGTGTTGAAGCTTTTGGGTACCCTAGCCATTTCACCAGGTACATTTTTCTCCTTCCTGAACCTTTGCTCCTAAAATTTTCTCAATTTTAAACACATTTTTTTCTAAATTAACGCAACTTTCTGCAATTCCTCGCGGTAAAAGCCTCCTGAGATTTCTTCCCCAATCAAATCTTCAATGTAATACATCATTATCTCACCTTTAGGTCTCACAGCCCTAACTTTAAAAATCTCGCGTGTCCATCCTTGCTCAAAACCCTTTGCGAATTTATTCCCGAACGCGACAGCCTTACATAATCATTGATTTTGAAGCGCACAGAGTGTGGTGGTGGTGGTGGTGATCCATCTCTTCTCGGGAGCGTACCTCTTTCTAAAACTTCGTTAGGTGTTGCCCAAATCGTGCGATGGTGTGAGCGGTTGTAGGATGATGCCAATGATTCCAGAATGTCTAGAAATCTGTGTTTTTATGTGTAAATAACGGTGCATGCGTTCCTTTATGGTGCGCTGAACTCTTTCAGCTAAAGAAGCCTTATGTATAGAATTGGTTGTGTAATAGCTGATATTAAACTCTGTCAACATATTCTGAAAAGCACGGCCTATAAACTCCTTCCCCATATCCGTAAAAATAGCCAGGAACCCTGTTTTCTTTTAACATTAGCGTTTTGGTGGCTTTAGCAACTGTTTCAGGTGATTTATTTTTCAGAGGAACTAGCCACAGATATCTAGAGAATACGTCTATTATGAATAGAATGTAGCGGTAACCATCGTTATACACAGATATCTTTGCATGTCTGTTAAATCTGCTTGCCAAATAGAATCAATCGAGGAAGCCGTTGTCTTGACTGTTTTAAACCTTTTTCTCACAGGCTTATGAAGCGTATAAGCGTCCTGCTCCCTCAAAAATCTTTCAACATCTTTTTTTCCTACTCCGTAAACACTTCTGTACAGTCTATCTACGCCGCCGTAAGAGGATGGGGTAGAAAGTCATAATAGCGTTTAGTTAATACGTTAGCCATTTGCGTATTTTAGAGGCACGTGGGTAGGGTGGTTTAACCTCTTCTTGCTCCTCTTCAAAGGTGTTACCGCCGGGGGTGACGGCGCCTTCAATTGTGTCACAGGCGTTGCATGTTCCAAGTCTTTTAACCTGTTCAGATTTCCTATCAACGTTTTAGGGACATTTATTTGTTGTAGCTTGCTTTAATATGCTTCCATCCTGATGGTGATGGCCTATCCCACTTTCTCACCAGATCATGGACAATGTCTACGATATTCGATCCCTGTACTTTTGATCCTTCCACAATGATCTCCCTGTATCGGTCCATTGTATGGCGGGATCCTCATTCAATAGATTATAAAGACTTAAGCCTTTACTCCTCAATGTAAGTGGGAGGGTATTTTTTAATACATGTTCGATATGTTTTGTGGCTAATCTTTTTGGTTGGTCAGCTGTGTCGTCGGGTACAGATCCTATGTCGCCATCGTCCCCCGTGCTGTGCCTAATAACCACAAGAATCTCTGTAGGGCTCTTATAATTTTCGTACTCGTGAAGAAATTTCTGCAGAGCTTCTTGGTATAAGATTCTTTTCTCATCAGGTGTTTTTTCACTGTTTAATAGGGCTAACAATTCGCTTTCCATTCTTTTAAGTCTGCTTTTACGGGGATCTAGATACGTGTCTGGATTCCTTTGCAGTGAGGCGTACACCTCGTGGGGAATCACTACCACTTTCTTCATTATATTAATCTAGTCAGTAAAGGACCCAAAACTGAAAATAAGATGGGGAAAATGACCCTCTGTTTGTACAATAATTCGTTTTTTCTTCGCTACAGTTTGGCTTTTACGAGCGAGTGCACGTATTATGTTCTTGTAGCGGCGTAGGCGAGCCTTCTGATGGGTTTTCATTGATACATTGCAATTTATAACGTTAAGACAGATTTCACAGATGCATTTTAAAAAGTCGGCATCGATATTTTTAATAACATCTGCTGCATTGCCCGAGGCAGTCGATGATAGATTTTTATTAATTCACGGTATTTCTTTAGTCTCTGTCATTCTGGAATATACACCGTTTCAGCTCGTTTGGAAATATATTCGTTCGCAGAAGCACTCTAAACGTGTTTCGCGGATGAAGGTCGCAAAGCAAATATCCGTAACGCGTGCTTGTACTTCTTTATAAACTTCCAAAAACTCCTTACGCTGATTCGGGAACATTTGATTGGCTAATACCCCAATTTGTGATACATCTCTACGTTGCGCGAATAAGACTAGATATTGCGTATTTAACGACACATCGCGCATGTATCTATTTTTGAAAAGATTCTGATTGATGAAGAACACGCTTATGTTAAGATGGTGGGAGAATACTGTAAATGTCTCGGCAAACGTTTTATCCATCCAACATGAGATCTTCAATTACAATGATTGTATGTTCATTTCCCTTTAACGAATTAACGTCATATACGCCTTTGTGGAACAAAATATCATCTTGGTACTCGTTGAACACTGATTGATACGTCGAATAGCACCATATAACTTTATGCACAAATTTCGAGAACATCTCCCCCTTTTCTTTAATGATTTTAAGCATAAACACAGTTTTACCACATCCTGTAGGTCCAGATATAATACATGTGGATGGGCTCGTGAATCTGATTTTTCTACAGAGTCCATTTCTAACACGTCACACTCCTAAGTGAGTCATTTACAAAATATTACAAATTTTGAGTGCTGATCCTTATATTTTCTTCTCCCACAGAACCTGAATGACGATGAGGTAGAGCAGCCCATCATTACGGATGACTCGACGATAGTGTAGTTGTGATCTCCTCCCCTGAACCCACCAGCGATACGGTAACACGTCCAAAGCGGAGGTATGAGATACCCACGTCAGTATAAAGCGACCGAAATACGCGTCTGTTGCAGCGGTAATAGATCCCCAACCCTCAACCTCTTACGCAACAACACCCCCAGCAACACCTAATATATCCCCTTATTCATCCGCGCCCCCCGTTCTGTTAAGTCTACAATAATAGAGCCCCAACCATCAACCTCCTACGCAACAGGGCCCCCATCAGCAGCACCTTCGGCTATATATCCACTAATTCATCCGCCGCCCCCCGTTCTGTTGAGGATGGTATAACGCTGGAATTGGTGCGATCCGCAGCCCCACACCCCAGCCTTGACTAGAAATCGGTATAGAGTCAGGGTCGACCCTAGAGTCATGTATAGCAGTGAATTGAGCGCGGACTACGCCGGGTTGTAGAGCGTATTATAGAGTTTGCTCTTCAGAATCGCGACGAGCGTGAAGTCAGGACGAGTCTGTCCTTTGGATTCGGGTCAGATGACGGTGATGTAGACCAGTGTTTCCCAACCGGGGGCCATATGGCTCCCTGGGGGCCATGGCACATTTGAAGGGGGCCACAGGAAAATGTTATTTTGTAAAATAGAGTTAAATCTGCATATTACCTACTGAAAATAATGCTTATGGGGCCACGGGAAAAAATAAGGTTCCTAAGGGGGGCCATAAGCCAAAACCGGTTGGGAACCACTGAATTGTAGACGATTATTGGGTGATAGTGCCATTTAGACGTTTCGCGGCTGAAGATGTAGAATATATATTAGGACGTATGATGCAAGCCGCCCAAAGTAGTATAACCTTCAATATGGACAACTTCACGGTAAATATTGACCATGTATACCGTGTTGCGGGTCATAGTGCCATACCGTATACTCTTAACTTCAATTCTCAAGCTATTTATAGACGGCATATAAACGTCGATCGTGGTTGCGGCTTTATAGCAGTACTCTTAGCACGTATGTTTACTGTACAAAATACACGAACTCAAAAAATTTGGTTGCCTACAGTCGTGGAGCATTCCCGTAAACTAGCTGTAGACTGTGAACTTGAATTTGACTGTAATATGGGTCCTGAAGAGCTGAGAAGGGTAGAACAGGAAATGAATGTCCGCATAGTTGTGTTGGGTTGGATGATCGTCGTAGGACTGTGTATGTTTTTAAAAGCTGTTGAGAGATCGTACAAGGCCCCTACTTATTTTAGGATTGTCAGGGACAACGTATCTCCCCATCCGTAATATAAGGTGGCTTTACGCGAGTTATGACAAAAGTCGAAATATGAGGACATCATGATTTGTGTAAGGGGTGCCTCGAGTTTGCGGATGATATAGTGAGACATTGTAAAGAATGTCACATGGTATGTGAGCGTGTAAAAGCACCAAATGTGAAAGCCGTGTAGTTGAGCTGAGAAGAGAGACTGTGATATGTGTAGACGCACATTTTTCAATAATAGCTGTTTTGATTTCCATAAATCAATTGGCACTTGCAGGAAATGAGAATCTGTGAATGTGGTATGTTTCACACAATGGATAATTGGGGAAAATTTAAGCACAAGTGTGACGTAATTCACTGTCCTACATGCCAGGAGGATATAAGGCGGATGGAGTAAAGCATGTATGTTATATGAAAGATGCTAAGCCTAAAAATAACCCTTGTATAACTGTATACTACGATATAGAAACATAACGAACGCTGAAACCAAAGAGGTAATTCCACATTTACTTGTGAGCCAGACTATCTGTGATGAGTGTATGGATATCGAATGTGACGAGTGCCCCAAATGTGGTAAACGGACAAACGTTTTTAAAACGAATGTCAGCGATAGTCCTGTGAAACTATTTGTGTCCTATATTGTCAAGTTAGCCGACAAGTTAAAAAAAAATGACTGTATATTCTCGCCCATAACGGGGCAAAGTTTGACACGCAGTTCCTTTATAAGGAGTTGCTTGAACACGAATCCTCTGAGATATTTACAGGTGATCCATTGAAAAGAGGCAACAAATTAATACAGATGCAGATAAGAGGCAATGTACAATTTAAAGATACTTTATTATTCACACCTTGTAAATTAGCAAAGCTACCAAGTGATGGGAGTAGCAGCTGAAGTTTCCAAAGGATACTTCCCATACACTTTCCTCACCAGCGAGACTTTAAACTACGTAGGCCCCCCCCCCAAAACATTATTTTGACTGTATGGATGAACGTGAAGACTTTGATCGATACTACGACAGTTTTAATGAAAGTAACCCTTATAATATAGCTGATGAATGTGAGCGTTATTGCGTGAATGATGTGCGCGTGCTTAGAGTATGTTTCCAGGCCTTTAGAAGGATGTACATAGCCCGTTTCAAATGCGATCCACTGCAAGTCGCAACCACCATCGCATCATTATGTTTTACGGTGTTCAAGAATAACTTCATGCCGAAGACACCTTAGCCATTATTCACCGAAACAATCCCCGCAGTTACGGGCACAAGGCTATTTACTGGCTCATACACCTACAGCAACAGACAGGTGTTACATAAAGCACGCCCGCAACACGGGTGAAGTACCCATTAAGATTAATGGACGTGTTTTTTGGGTTGATGGGTTAAGTGAAAACCGTGTCACTGGTGTGAAGACTGTGTACTCCTTTAACGGTTGCTGGTGGCATGGATGCCCCCGTCCTGAGTGCGGAGTCACCGGAGATATCCACGGTAGGTCTCCCGCGACTGTCTTGCATCGACCCGCACCCGCGATCACTTATAGGATCACAGTTCACTCACAAAGTCTTGTGGGAGCATGAATATGATGCACGGATGGAGACAGACGAGGTGTACCGTGAGGAAATAAAAGCGATCAAGCGTTCAATGGTGCTGGATCCTCTCAAATGTGGTGATAGCTTGTTTGGAGGACGTACAAATCCTTTCAGACTATACTACCCACCTACGGAGGCGTGAAGCTCCATTACTACGATTTCTGTTCTTTATACCCATACGTGATGAAGAGCCATCCGTACCCCGTGGCGCGCTCCTGAGAAACTGGTGGGACCTAGCCTACCATCCATCAATGAATTTTCAAAAATTTGAATGATCGTTACTTTGGGCTCTCTTTCGTAGACGTACTCCCCCCACGCAATTTATGGATGCCGATCTTACCTGTCGTTATCGACGACAAGCTCATGTTTCCCCTGTGCGTGAAGTGCGCGGAAGAGGATAACGGCGAATGTAACCATATACCCCACCAGCGTAAGATCAGAGGCGTATATACAAGTCCTGAGTTGGCCCTAGCCGTGCGCCATGGTTATAGAATACTGAAGATACATGAGGTGTGGAGGTTTCAGAAGCTACCCAACCTTTTCACACCATATATAAACACCTTTTGAAGGATAAGGTTGAGGCATCAGGGTATCCGCGAGGAGTTGATACCGAAGATGAAAAGTCTGCTATATTCAACGTTACAGCGACCGCGAAGGTATACAACTTGATCGTGTCCAAATTGTAAAGAATCCTGGCAAGCGCTTTAGTGCAAAGTTGTGTCTAAACAGTCTATGGGGAAAATTTGCGCAGAATACCGGCAGAGGGAGCATTCATTTGGCACAAAGTTATAGCGATGTCTGGGATTATGCCAATGCCCCGATAAAGAGGTCATGGAGATCGTAAATGTAGGTAATACTTACGTAATAAAGTACAACAACACTGAATTTGCCACAGATACCTCAAGGGTTACAAACATACCTGTGGCCAGCTTCACAACCGCCTACGCCCGTATAAAACTTTGGGGTCTATTGCATTCTCTTGGACGGAGAGTATTGTATGCCGATACAGATAGCGTGATATTCACAGAGAGGGAGGGTGAATACATGCCCACTATTGGGGAGTTCCTCGGCGAGCTCACTGATGAGATCAAGGATGAGTATGGGGACAACGCATACGCCGACTCTTTTGCCTCAGCAGGACCTAAGACTTATGGGGTACGGGTCAGGGTGGGGGAGGAAATGAAATATATCGTGAAGGCAAAGGGTATTACGCTCAACCATGCGAATCGGGGGTTGTTAACTTGAGTCGTTGAAGGATCTAGTATGTTTGGATGAACAACCTCCCCAACTAATTGTAGGCACCCACAATTTTCGGGCGCAGAAGCTGGGGGCGTGAAGGAACTTAGGGGTACGATGGTGTGCCGTAACACCTATAGGAAACGTTACCAGATACCTGGTACCTATGATACCGTACCCTTTGGATACCAATGATGCTTCTAACTCACACGTCTTGTATATAATCGTATCTATTTGTAAATATAAATATATATATAATTATATATAACTTGAATATCTCGTTTATTAAATCGTATTTGTAAATATATATAACTTGAATATCTCGTTTATTAAATCGTATTTGTAAATATATATAACTTGAATATCTCGTTTGTTAAATAAATCATGTTTCAAATAGCGTTTCAATTTCTCCTTTGTGTGTGTGTGTGTGTGTGTGTGTGTGTGTGTGTGCAGGTGAAAGTTCTAAGCTCCGCCCACTGTAAGACCGTGAGTCATGCTACTATCTGGGAGTCCCTGCGTGGTCAGTCGACCGCAGTAAGCCCGAGAGATCAGACGTGTATTCAGATCAGACGTGTATTCAAATGGCTACCTTTAATATTGCTTGTACAACGTTTACGAAATGGTATTCAGTAAAGTGCCAGGATGTGGTGGATACCGAAAAACTTCCTATACCTCCCTCCTATGCCTCTTTTAAAACACATTGGATTGTGCTAAGTTCCAAGATGTACAAATACTCTACGGATGTTCTGGTGAGACCGTTGAAGGCTTTCGTTGCACAGACGATGTGCTGAAGTATACTGCAGAGCTAAACTTTATAAAGTCTCACATACACCGTGAAGTAAAAGAAACAACGCGTGCAGAAGAGAAGCAGCAGGTATGGATAATGAGTCTTGCTGATGGGTGGTGTGACAAGCGGTATTACGTCATGCTACACCATGTCGATTACTCATACCCTACGACTGGAAATGTGAATCTCGTGATCATGGACAATCTTAAGTATTTTTATCACTATATTAACGTATATCATGATGAGGTTCGTAGTGAGGTTGTGGCTAGTGCCCTGCGTGAATTTTTAACAGAGTTTAGAGACGAGTATCGTTTGATGGGCAGAAAGGAAAAATATGAACATATGTTCCTCTCAAATAGTGTGCCGGAGTGTGGAGATATTTAGTAAAAATAAAATGTTCCTAGTTCTTATCCAAACTGTCTGGTGCGTAGGCTGGTAGTGATATTCTTGTACCGGTACAACAATTCGACTCGCGGAACAAGCCCATTCACGTATCATCGAGTCAGCCGCCCGTCGAACCATTCCTGCCTACCTGCGTGCCTCACACGGCTCATAGTTTCTAGAGCTTGAGCCGAGTGGACGTGCGCTCCTCGAATACGATGGAACTTCCTTTGAGCAGCATTCTCAACGCCTCGTACGATGTGTCCGTGACGAAATCGTTGCGCGTGTTCAGGCGTAATTCCGGTACCATTAGCTATGTACTGGAAACGGAATGTAGACCGACAAACAACGGGTTTATTTAAGTATCGAGGAGATGAATAGAATCTTTGTGATAGTTGAGAAGTGGAGTGAAGATCGTTATAAAATACCTGCTAACGTAGTACAAGAAGAGAGCAGATTAGTGACGCACCCTCATACGCCGTTGTATGTACGTTGTGTATAAATAACGATCGGCCGTGCATTGATATACGGTTGATGTGGAAGAATGCTTCTGATAATAACGCTCTTATTCCTACGCGAAACCGTTTCATCCTCGACAGAATGTTTGAAATCGTCGGATTCCGTAAGCTGAAACCTATATTAGACGCGCGTGTTACGGACATGCTTTATTTTGATACAGTACTTGAATACGCCTACACCGCTCTGCTCGATGGGTTTACCGAGTGTAGGACTGGTGAGAATGGTCTAGAGCTGGACGTTTATTTAAAAAGTTTAGACTCTTGAAATACCATGAACTTTGGTACAAAGCAATTGATCGGTACAAGGCTGAGCTCACCTACACCGTTCACCCTGAAGAACTATTTCTTTATATAACGCGAAGTTGTCGTAACGATTTAGAAGATTATTTCAATTGCCGCTATGTTGAGTGAGTTCACGATTGAAAAGCTCGAGTCGGTAGAAATAAACCCTCGATTGGAAAAGCGTGTTTATAAACTTGTATTTAATAATGTAGCTAACGATGAACTCTTTGTGCGTGCTTTTGATTGTATTCTAGACGTGTTTAAAGATGACTTACCCAACCGGTTGTAAAGTGGGAACAAAAATAGTACTGAACGATATGAAAGCCCTTCATATCGAGTACAGGTTTCCCTATACTTTAAGCGGTGAAATATTATTAAGCCGCATATACTGCGTAATGCAGAGCAATAATGATGTAATTTTAAACTCGATTAAGACCGAGTTTAGTATTTTGAAAAAAAAGTGAATTGTATTTATATTTTGCTTGACATTTCTCCTGTACTGATTATACGCATATTTCTATTGATTTGTGTTTATATATATATTTTGCGTGATATTTCTCCTGTACTGTTATGTACATATTTCTATTGGTGTATATTTATTTGAAATGTATATTTTATTTTATATATGTCCATAATTGTGTGTATATATTTCCTGTACTGTTATATGCATATTCCTCAAATGTATATTTATTTTCTATATATTTATAATAAACAGAATGATGCAATGTTGTTTTACTTAATTGTTATGCCTTCTATTACCGGTATTCAAATATAATAATGCATACAACGGTATTGCGGTATCTGGCAACATTTAAGCCTTCTAAGCCAACTGGCTGATTAGGCGTATATAATAATGTATACAATAATACTGTTAAAAGAGGTATCTGGCAACTCAAGCCATTTACAGCCAACTGGCTGATTAGGCGTATATAATAATGTATACAATGGTACTGCGGTATCTGACAACTCAAGCCATTTACAGCCAACTGGCTGATTAGGAGTCTATAATAATTAGAGCCAGGATGTTCAGGCAAAATGCCATAAATGCCTTTTTTTGCCTTTTTTGGGAGTATGAGTATGATAATGCCTATTTCGTTGAAAATGCATATTTTTGCCTTTTTAATTAGATTATAAAGAAAAAAGACATAAATAGGCATTTATAGGAAAATTATCATGTATTAGTTACGACTAGACTAACCAGGAATGCGCAGATAACGTGAATGAAGATATCGTGGAATTTCATATTGCGGAAATGACGTCATGTATGATTGACGTTATCAGCTGAGCGCAGTATCTGAAAACTAGCCTCGCACGGCCATTTCCTCATATTCGTGTTTTGCTTCGTGCGTGTGAGGGTGTGCGATCATCAGTGGTATTGACTAAACTTGAATGATATTTAGAAGACGTTAATATGCCAAAAGTTAGTTCATCTTCAAGTAGTAACTGAACCAACATGTTCGTGACTTTGGAAAAGATAATCTTTTCCACAGATGGCACAGTGTTATTTTGTAAAGTGTGTGACAAGCAGTTAATAGTGAGAAAAGGTACTTTGTTTCCCAGCATGTGCAGACCGTAAGCACAAAGCTTCTGCTGAAAAGATGAAACCAAACAGCCTACAAAACGTGTTTGATGACAACATTTGCTTCAACGTCAAGGTCGTCAATCTACCTTTTTCCTTGGAGCTATGCAAATCATTTATTGATGTTGGAATTCCACTGTGGAAGTTGGAAACAAATCATTAAAGACCTTTTTAGAAAAATACACAAAACAAGTTATTCCAAGTGAGTCCACTCTTCGAAAAAATTATGTGGATACAAACTACGCCTTTGCAATGCAGAAAATACGTGAAGGGTTGCAGATAACAAGATATGGATTTCAATAGACGAGACCCCGATTCCATGGGTAGATATATTGCTAACGTGATTATAGGTACTTTGGAAGCTGATCAGACGCCGAAAGTTATCTGCTGACATCAGAAGAGCTGCCAAAGACAACAGCTCAACAATAGCTCAACTTTTCACAACATCCCTCGCTTTGCTTTGGCCAGAGGGCATCCAGCATGAAAGTTCTTCTCTTCATGACAGACGCAGCGCCGTACATGAAGAAGGCAGCAACAGCATTGAAAATTCTTTTTCCACAAATGCTACATGTTACTTGTTTGGCTCACGCACTTCACCGTGTTGCTGCAGATACGAGGCTTGTTCCCCAATGTCGACAAATTAATTTCTAATGAAAGAAGATATTTCTTAAGCACCATCAAGATGTCATATGTGCATGAATAGCGCCTGAACTCGCATTGCGCCACGCCCGTTTTGACGAGGTGGGGAAGATCTCGGCTGCGTTGTATTACACGTCAATTTTGACAAGTTTCGAGAAGTTGTATCAGCACTTGACATCGAAGATGCTTCATCAATCCGCATCGTGATGGACCTCATTGAAGATAGATCTCTTCGCAATGAACTTTCATACATCACTTCCCACTTTGCAAAAATACCTGAGAACATTATGCTCTTGAAACTAGGAACCAGCCGTAATCGGACGCTTTGAAAATTTTTGAGTTAGTCATTGCAGGCATCAGTCAAGCGCCCGGCGAGAAAGGTGAATCTGTTCGCGGAAAAATGTGACGAGTGATTGATACGAGCAATGCAGATCTGGAACGACTAAAGAACATTGCACACGTTCTTGAAGGACACACTGATGCCGATGTAGGGGATATGAATCCCATGAATGTATCATGCTTCAAATTTGCTCCTGTTACATCAGTGGAAGTAGAGAGGTCATTCTCGCTGTACAAGCATGTTCTTTCAGACAGAAGAAGAGGCCTAAAAGTTGAAAACATAAAAAAATTACTTGTAATTATGTGTAATTCAGACTAATAATGTGCGACGTAGTCTCAAGGTAATGAAACTAATGATACATTCATACATTATTATATAACTTATTTTGTTTTGTGTGTTTTTGATCGGTATAAAATAAATGCCTATTTTTGCCTATTTTATACTTTTATTTTGCCTATTTTTTCAATTTATAATGCCTAAACATCCGGGCCCTAATAATAATGTATACAATGGTATCGCGGTATCTGGCAACTCAAGCCATTTACGCAACTGGCTGATTAGGAGCCTATAAAACAACGCCTACTCGGCTGAAGTCCTAATGTGCACTTGGCTCCTGCCAGGTGAACACCTCTCCTCCTTTCTCTCCTTCTTTCTCTTGGGGGATAACGCCGCCTCCAAGTTTCCCCCCCACCCCCCTTTGCAACACCCCCACCCTTGCAACAACCCCCTCCCCCTTTGCAACAACCCCACCCCCTTTGCAACATTACATAATAACCTGCAACATTCTTGCACTCTCCCTTTTGCGGCTATACTACTCACCTCGTCAGGGACGAGGTGCACTTCTGAATACACGAAGGTCAAGCTTGTCACTCCACCTTAGACCTTCAGTTTAACGTGGAATCCGAACCATGCCCCACCAGCAGCCCAGCGTCTTAACCCATTTATCTACCAACCAATTTTTTATTTTGTGTGTGGAAGGATGACCAGCTGAGTCTTGCTGCGCGTTGCCTGCCGTCACCGGGTCTCGATCCCGGGGCCGATGGATTTGTAGTTAGCGATGCTAACCACTACACCACTGAGGCGCATATATGTTACAGTGAGATTGCAAAATAGTGATTTCATGAAATTCCTGAAATTTTCAGTAATTTCACGTGATTACTGTTTCACTCAGGGACTTCAGGGAGTTAGGGAAATGTTTAGGAATTTCACGAAATTTAGGTTATATTAGGTAAAATCTAACCTAATCAGTAACTTCCTGAAGTCTCCGAGTGAAACAGTAATTACGTGAAATTACTGAAAATTTCAGAGATTTCATGAAATCACTAGTTTCACAAAACTAGTCACAAACGTGACTACAAAGAATTACCGATTCTGTACAAGCCAAGCTAAAAACAATCTTTCGTACCTTCTGCATTAATGTTTATGGGCGACAACTCTGGATCAATTATGAAAAAGGTTCTGACAGAACCTTAAATTTGCTTCATAACATCTTTCAGACTCCTACAAGTTACCCCAAGATCCTCAGTTTCGCAAATGTTTGCTGATTACAATATCTCGAGCCTCCCGGAGGTAACAAGAATTGCTCAATAGTCTAATGCAGTGGTTCTCAACCTGTTTTGTATGGTTACCCAAAACCATTTCTAACCCAGCCCCATTACTGCAGTCATTAGATATTATTTTTTTTATAACTACTGGATTATCACAGTATTATTTTTTGTAATTTCTGGATCGCGTGTCATTACCCCAAAAAATAGTTGTCATTACCCCAGTGAGGTAATTTACTCACCGGTTGAGAACCAATGGTCTAATGCAAAGAATTAAAAAATAAGCCAACCCAATTATCCAAGCTATTCATCATTCCTGCCATATGTCGTCTAAACTATGAAATTCATTGTTTGTAGGTCCACTTAACCAATTAGTGCCATGACGCCCATGACGCAATCTAAAAGATTGCATCATATTAATGACTCACACCGAAGATCACGTGAATACAAGAAAAAGTGAAGCAATAGTGACAAACAATTTTGTTGGTAGGAAATTCTACCAATAGGCACTAATGGGTTAACTTTGACATTGATATTTTTCATTATTTGTATTTCTTTTCTCAGTACTTGAATTTTCATTGTATTTTAAAGTCAGTTTGCATTATTACTATTTGTCATATGGATTAATAGTCTGCCAATAAACTTTTTAATTTTTATTTTCATATTATTATTATTATTATTATTATTTATTTATTAATTATTATTTATTATTATTATTATCAGCATTATTACATTTTCCTGCTTAATATTTTGATCTTAAACTCGAATGTTCCCTTCAGAATTAGGTATCAAAATATGTACTAATTTCTATGCAGAAGAGAAGCTGTTTGAGGTTAAAATATGCATCTCATGATCGAGACGAATAGAAAAATGACAAATGAGAATGATTATAAAAATTAGAGACACATATTATATTATTTAATTTTAAATTAATATTTATCATTATTATTGAATGAGCATTACGCGCGCACACACACACACACACACACACACACTAGTTCTCTATAACCACAATTTACTGAAGTGTAACTTGTACACTTTCTGAAAAACACGTGATAAAACAAGATACGCTGCAACGCTGCACTTGAAAGGGAAGTTTTTGGTTTATTGGATGGTGTTGCGGTAAAAGACATGTTTAGAATGTGACCTACGATGGACGAGGACAAAACCACCTGTGTGTTGCACACTATTGTTTAGTCTTCATATTAACATCAATGTACAGTTATTGTTATGATATATATATATATATATACAGGGCGTCCCAAAAAAATGTATACACACTTTAACAGCTGATAGCTCAATTGATGTTTCTTTCTTTCCAAGTTAAACCCATTAGAATTAATAATGGCATTCAGACTAAGCTTTGAACAAAGGAAATTCATTCTAAAATGCTACTGGAAGTGTGAAAACGCAGTTGAAGTGCAAAGACAGTTTAGGAGGGAGTTTCAAACAGATCCACCAACGCGACTTACCGTCACTCGAATTAGAGATAAGTTTGAAGCCGATGGAACTGTTCAGAATGTCCAAAGAAGCGTTCCGGAAGACCACGGACATCGACAAGCCCCACAAAGCAAGAAAGAGTACTGGAAACATATCACCAAAGTCCAAGAAAATCTGTGCGGCAAGCGAGTCGTGAGGTAGGAATTTCAGAATCGTCTGTCCAACGCATTTTGAAGCGCTGTCAATGGAAAAGTTACATTCCAAGATTAGCCCATGCTATTAATGAAGATGATGATGATCCGGACCGAAGAGTGGAGTATTGCGAGTGGTACTTGGCACGATGTGGATGTCGATTGGACGAAGGGGTTTCGTAGAATACCCTCCGCGTTCACCAGACCTCACACCACTAGACTTTTTCTATGGGGATACTTAAAAGACAAAGTCTACGCTATAAAACCTGCAACAGTCGCTGAATTGAGAGCAGCCATTGAACGAGAATGCACACAATACCAAACGAAATGTTTCGTGATGTTTGCGATTCCATTGCTTCGCGTTATCAGCAGTGCCTGGACCAGAACGGACGTCAGTTTGAAAACAGGCGTTGACAAAACAATTAAATAATGTCTGTAGATTCTATTACATTTTGAAAATGAAATGTATTTTAATAAACACTGCCTTTATAAGTATTTAAAGTGTGTATACATTTTTTTGGGACGCCCTGTATATATATATATATATAGGCTAATTCAAAAGTTCGTTTATTTAAAAAAAGTTATATTTGGAAAAACAAAGGAAACTCGCGAAAAGCAAACATATTCTTATCTAAACCAATATGTTTCTAAAAGAGAATTGCATTGTAAATTCCTTTTAATCTTGACCACTTTCGCATGTCTACCACCAATTTCATTCCAACTGAGCCTCCTGAGAGCTTCATATTACCAACATCAGACAGTGTTTCTGTACGTGGAAATTCCATGAATAACAGCGGTTACGCGTTCTTCTAAACTGGTCAGATTTCTTAAACTTTGGTGTTTACATGCTCCACAAAAATAAATCCATTACGTCAGATACCGTGGAGCCCGAAGAATTTGTCTGACTCTCCCAACCCAGCAATCAGGAAAGAGCTGTACGATACGCTCTTGGATTTTAAAGTCCCTAGATGCGATAACTGTGCCTGTTAGCTTTTCTAGACACACAAAATGTCGCCTTATCGCTAAACTAGATGCTGTCTAAAAAAGATGGATCGCACTCACAATGATGAATGAAGGAAGACCTCCCACACTTTCACTCTTTGGTTTGATCCTAATCACTTAATTCATGCAGCACCTAGATTTTGTATGGCTTCATTTTTATGTCGTTGAGCATTCGTTGAATGCAGAGTAACTTGTGTTCAGTTCCAAAGCTACACGTCTGATGGGTTTGGTCTGATCAGAAAACGCTTCCTCGACCACTTGCCGGGTTATTTTCTGTTCGAGCAGAGTTCAGATACCCACTCAGAGGTTTGTCCATTGGTGGGTGTGGGTTTTCCCGGGGTGACGTCTCTTCCTCCGGTGACCCCGAATGTTAATCACTGATTGCCCCCGTTCATAGGTGTGTGTGTGTGTGTGTGTGTGTGACGATATTAATGATACGAAGATGGTAGCGTATGTTGTTTTCCTTCTGATTATTTTTTACTCAAACCTTACCTAAGTGACACTAGTTACGGTAGCAATGTAAAAATATACTTTCAACTGTTCTTTATGAAACGCACAAAGTTTAAATATTAAATCTTATGTCTGTTCACAGAATGAATTAAATTACACTTACGTTGTACAATTAGTAAAAGGAAATAGGCCATGATCGGAAATCAAATAGGCCTAACGAAAGGAAACAGGCCTAGGTTAAAACGGGACAAGAATACGGCTAGGGCCGAAACGAAGTTTTTCAGAAAGTGGCCCTAGGAGGAAATTGACTTTAATTTACTGGCCTAAATTCATATTAAAAGTAGGCCCCATTTCCCACGGGTTCAATGGAAATATTAGAATTAAAAATGATAAGGTAGGGTAAATAAGATCTTCGATGGACTGCTCTCGACTGACTCTCGATTTGACTCTCGCTGGCTGACCATCTTCCTCACTCACTGACTCGCTGTCTGCGCTGTGCTCTCTTTTTTTTTCCCTTCTTGCCTTGAGAATTCAGATTTTCATCTCGCATTTTCGTTTGCTTACACTGTTCAACAAAGTTTTTCTCCTTTTGATAAATGTGGGTGATTCTTATGTTCTTTTTTACGCTGATTACGAAAATGAAAACAAATGTTTTTCTGTCACCCTCAGTTTTTTAGGGATTTGCAAGTTAAAACCCTTGAGATTGAGAGAGCATTCCTCAGTTTGCATCATAATACGAGCTTTATTGTTAGTCAATTATTTTGTATACAATCATTATATTATGCATATTATTATTTATATTTACATGTTTATATATAATTGCTTATATTTATTTAAGTGCACTGCATATATACATCATAACTATATATATATACACATTGGGTCTAGGTAGTAGTTGGATGGGAGACCATCCTCCGCGCCCATATTATGTAGCGACCCGTGATTCAGATCCCACGTAAAGCTGTAGGTCCCCTCTGTTATATGACCTTAGATGTTGTGAAGGAGGTTAAACAACCCCAATAAAAAACACACACACACACATATATATATAACTAAAAATATCATTTCGTAAACGTCAGACACACTTCACATCGTTTTTCTCTATGGAAAGCGATTTAGTGTATTGTAATGATGTGAACGCTCTCATGGAGGCACTTGATCGAGAGCACACTACTAAGGAATGGAGGCTTTTTGTCGATTAATTATCAAAGTTAAGTTTGAAAGCTGTACTATTGCACAACGGTAATGTTTATCCTTCGGTTCCGATTGCACATGAAGTTCATATGAAGGAATCATATGACAATATGCAGTTACTTTTGAAACATATTGACTATGATAAACATTTCTGGCGTATATGTGGTGATCTGAAAGTGATTGCACTTCTCGGCTTACAGTTAAGATACACAAAGTTCTCTTGTTTCCTCTGCGAGTGGGACAGCAGAGCTAAGGGGAGTCATTATACACAGAAAGAGTGGCCACTTCGACAAAATTTGGTCCCAGGACAGAAAAATGTCACCCATCAACCCCTATTAGATCCAACAAAAGTTTTCTTACCACCTCTCCATATCAGATTTGGTTTGATGAAAAATTTTGCAAAAGCCATGAATAAAGACGGACCTGGATTTCTATATTTAAAACAGAAGTTCCCTAGAATCAGCGAAGCGAAAATCAAAGAACATATTTTTGTGGACCCAGAGAATTGATGAAAGACTGCATTTGATGAGTCTTTGATTGAGGTTGAAAGAACAGCATGGGAAGCTTTTAAAGAAGCGACTACGAATTTCCTTGGCAGCGTCAAATCAGAAAATTATGTTCCCCTGGTGGAGCAAATGCTTAGTGCTTACCAAGCCATGGGGTGTAACATGTCTTTGAAAATGCATTTCCTGCACTCCCACCTGGACTTCTTCCCATCAAACCTGGGCGCTGTCAACAATGAGCATGGTGAACGATTTCATCAGGATATATCAACCATGGAAAAGCGGTACCAAGGAAGATATAGCCCCAGTATATTGGCCGACTACTGTTCGACACTTATAAGAGAGGTCCTTAGTACTAATTATAAGCGAAAATCAGCTGCAAAAGCATTTTAGGTAAGGTACTCTTCTTTTTTTGTGCGATTAAATATACCAAAAAAGTAAGAAAATCTGTCAATTTTGATTTGCATTTCCTTCGAAATTGGTGGGTGATAGAAAAGTTGTTTTCTTATTCGTAATCAGTGTAAAAGAGTACATTGGAATTACATACATTCATTGGAAGGAGGAAAAAATGTTCTATTTTGTTCAGTGATATGGAACTTAGAAACAATTTTAAAATTTTAACATTACATCACGAGTTTTACAAATTCCTAACTTTTATATTATTTAATTAACTTACGTTACCTATTTGACAATATTAAATTACTTTTATATTTATTTCAAGTACTATTTGGAACTAAGATTATTTACAAATACATGAGTTATTGAAATGGAGGTGTGGCATCACGTGACTGATATTCCCACACCTCATTTGTTGAAAAAAACATCATCACATATTCCAGTACAAACACGTTGAGACTTGTTTGGATGTTTTCGTGCAGGCAGTCACGTATTCCTTTCTGGGATTTACCCGAGGCCTACTTGGAATTTATATCCTACCTAACTTGTAGTAAAATTTTTAACAAATGAAAAACATATTTTATATTGTTAATAAATTCCCAATTTTGCAATCCCAACACCATGACCGAACTGGCATCTAAAAAAAATTTGATGCTTGTCGTTTGTGGTTCTGGCATCAGGGACATCGCTAACATTGAAATAATTTCAAAATTCGCGCTACGCGAGTATCGCTGAATGACTATCTTGCACCGCTGCGAAGTTAAGTATCTTCATGTCCTCTTACACAAAGCACTCGTAAATTTTGTGATTAAAAACAAATAATCTGCACCAGTGGTAGACAACTTTTTTTGAAACTGGGTCAATTTGATTTATTGGTAATTTGATAATGGGTCAGTGTTCAAAATTTAAATCAGATACACTATTTTCGGGACATTTTAAAATAAAAAACACTTCATTTAATAATATTTATTATTTTATATATACTATATACTACAATTGACCCGCGGGTCAGAGGTTGCCGACCACTGATCTACACAATTCCTATTTTAAAAGATTATTCTCATTGGGCTGCTTTCCTTCCTGCAAATTAATAAAAAAAAACAAATTTGGCATGAACTTCTCAATCACTCGTGTGTATATACTAGTGATGTAGGTCACATCCGCACATTTTCTCGCATCCGCACTTTGGACTGCGGATGTCGTGCGGATGTGGACCGTTGAGATAAAACGTCATTAATAAGCGGAAATTATCAAATTCTACTATAATAATAGAACTAGTTCATTGTGCGCAAAAGTGATGCAAGCGACAAGACGAGAGGCTGTTCTTGTATGAAGTTACTCTCTTGCAACCTACTTAGATCCACGTTACAAAGCTAAGTTATTTTCACCTAGTACATTAGAACGAGTTAAATCATCACTTGGCAAAGCAGTTGAAGAGCTTCAATCTCTTGAATCTGTCGCTTCGCCACCCACCGAAAGAATAAAAGTTTCAGTGACAGAACCAACACCTTCAACGAGCAAATCTATCACAGAATATCTCTCTCAGTTTCTTGAGTCAAGCAGCAATGACGAGACCTACGCGATGTCAAAAGATGTAGTAAAAATGATCGAGAGCTATCACCAAGAAAAACGCCTGGCTGCATGTGACAATCCTATTAGTTGGTGGAAAAATACGCAGAATATCTATCCATACTTGAGTAAACTTGCAAGGAAACATTTAGCCTGTCCTCCAACAAACGTACCAAGCGAGAGATTATTTAGCAGTGCTGGATTAATATATGATGAAAAGAGAAACAGACTGGCAGCATAAAAGGCAGAAAAATTAATGTTCCTTAAGCATAACCTTCCTATAATTATTAAGTTTGAATATTAAACGATGAACATCTTAGTTTACTTTATTTTAATTACTCATTTATAAATATGCCTAATAAAACTTTAAACTTAATATAAATAGTTATCAAGCTAATTAAAGATTCTTTCTATAAGGGTGGAGGTTGGGGAAAGAGGTCGGTGAGGTGCATTTGAGTTGGGTTCACGTCCCGCATCCTGGTAACACAATTATGGTTTCTAATTGTGGCTGAAACTCGACAAAATATAACGAATTTATTTGCAGACGAATTCACAATTGATTTCTATATTAGTTAGATGCTTGATATTATTTTATATGTTCAGAGAAAAGTACAGCAATTATTGTACAATTAATCAATTATACTACATTATAGCTACAGCTCTCTCTATATAATAACTTATTATATACGTTAAACACAACAAATCTCGAATATATCCTAAAAAATAACGAAAATGTAGACATCCGCATCCGCGGATGTGAAAAAAATGACATCCGCTACATCACTAGTATATACACTCGTGCATATATATATATATATATATATATATATATATATATATATATATATATATATATAATTCCGAAATTGATCGAATATTTTTGTAAATTTTCGTCCGTGCTCATTTATTACGTAAGGTCGAGCACATTATATATACTGGTCAAAAAAAGAAACGCAATTAGCTTGCATATGGTGTAAAATTTAAGTTGTTAGTGGTATTATCACAGTTTCAAGATTATGGTTAAATGTTTGTTCAAATCTTTTAAAGCCACTTAGTGCATGTTTTTAAACCTGAGTAATCCCGGCTAAGACGCCATTTTTGTTACAAACAATAAACAGAGATTAAATTGAATGTATTCTTTATGAGGCATGCATTTTTTCTTTGACTTCACAGAATACACACTGCCCGTTGAGAAAACCAAACTTTTTCCCGCGATTGAGGCATGCCACGACTCTCAGAGGTCAACAGAGGTCGTGCCTTGGGCATGTTGGATGCAGGCATGTCTGCTGTCCAAGTTGCACAACGAATGCATGTGCATCCCAGCACAATCTCTAGGCTTGTTAGACGGTACAATGCCACAGGAAGTGTTCAGGACCTGCCAAGACGTGGGCGACCTCGTGTGACGACCCAACGCCAGGATCGCCACATTGTACTGCAGCACCTGCGTCATCGGCAGCGGAATGCTCGTCAGACAGCCAGAGAGACACCTGGTATCCACAACAACAGAATTAGTGACCAGACCGTCAGAAACCGACTCCGTAATGCAGGACTCCGATCCCGCAGGCCTTATAGAGGTCCTTTTCTCACTGATGCAAGAAGGCACGACGCCTGCAATGGGCCTATCAGCACCGTGACTGGACACAAAGAATGTGGAACAAGTCCTCTTTTCTGACGAGTCTCGCTTCAGACTGTCCAATTCTGATGGCCGTGTCAGGGTATACAGACGACCAGGGGAGCGATACTCAGATGCTGCAGTAGTGGAGCATGACAGATGGGAGGACCAAGTGTCATGGTTTGGGCAGGAATTGCCTTTGCTTCAAGAACTGAGCTGGTGGTTGTTGATGGCGCTCTGACTGCCCAGCGCTACAGGGATGAGATTCTTCATCTACATGTTCTTCCATTCATGAGGCAACATCCAGAATTGGTGCTCCTGCAACAGGACAATGCCAGACCTCATGCAGCCAGGATAGTGCAGGCGTACCTGCAGGGACAACAGGTGCAGACCTTACCATGGCCAGCCTTCAGCCCAGACATGTCACCGATAGAGCACGCATGGGATGAACTTGAACGGCGATTTCGCAGACGTCAGCATCAGCCGCAGAACATCAGGGAACTGACCAATGCAATTATTGAAGAGTGGAGGGCCATCCCTGTTGCTTTCCTGCAGAGACTGTTGAGGTCGATGAGGGCCAGACTCCAAGCCTGCATTGTGGCTAGGGGTGGCCATACGCGTTATTGACTGTTTGTTATGTTAAAGAATCATTTACTATATACTGAGTCCTCATGTTTATTAATAAATCTCAAAAATTGCGTTTCTTTTTTTGACCAGTATATTTTAAAATTTTTAATCATTTTCGCTTGCATTAAGGTAAGTGGGAGGGGAGCTGTGAGAAAGTTTAGAAAAAGCGGAGTTTTTTATCGTATAAAGTGATTATTTTTTTTAATTTCATCCACTTTTTAATTTTTTATTAATAATCATTATTGCTTTTGTGGGACAAATCGTAATCCGTTAATTCGTTCCCCGACACATAAATTTATTACTCGCTTTTCCTTTTGTCATTTAGTGCTTAGTGCCGCGCCCAATCTTAGCCTTATAAAATCCGTGACGTGGCACATATAGGAAATAACCCACGCTTGAAGTAACCAACGTGGTCATTTATCCTCACTCTTATGTATAAAGTTGAGAAATGCCAATTTAAAATTTAGTTTTTAACTTTTTCATATTTTTATTCACCTCTTTATTTTCCTTTTCAGGAAATAACCCCTTTTTTGGGGTGAAATCCGATCGTTGAAGCAAGAAGATCAGTTTCGTTGATCAAGAAAAGCATCTGCCTGAGCCAAGCGAACTGGTCTTCTTTTAGGAACTCCATTTCCCTGTAGTTTATATGGAATTAAGGGTCTCCGGGTGGAGGTAAGGACGAAACGAATAATTTTTTCTTTACGATATTAATAAAGATATTGACAATATTAATAGAGGTTTTATATATATATGTTTATATATGTGTGTGTGTGTGTGTGTCGCACCGCCTATTATTTGTTGCCTCGTGAACGTATGCTGTAATCTGCATGCAAAATCTGCTGTCGGGGAGGCGGTGGGGGCCTTCAAAACCGGAAGGAAAACTGAAATCAATACTGTCGTAATCTTTTTTTCAGTTCATCCAGTGTTAATATTTTATAATTTTGTCTAATTTCATTAAATCAACTCTACTTCCATCGACGATTCCAAGTGAACTCGATGTAACTGAATTTAACTCGCTAAACTTAGTACAGAGTTTAGCAAGAAGAGTATCCTTCTGTATTTTAAAAAACTTTCCCAAAATGGAGCGTTATATATATATATATATATATATATATATATATATATATATATATATATATATATATACCCCTCAGTAAAACCTCAATGACGACACTCCATTATAACGAACCCTCTCTTTACCGAACATCTTGGGCATTTCGAAAAACCTCTATCGAAAACACGTTTCGTTATAAGGAGGTGGTTTTGCTAACTCAGTCTAAGCCGCGCGTGTTCATCTCTACCGCCATTTCCCCGATCAAGAAAGTAAGCGGCATGCTGATTGACTGATGCCTAAAAGCTGATATGTAATTGGCTAGAATGTTTCTCCCTCACGGATAAATACTTTTAAGCAATGCATTTAATATACTGTATATACACAGTACTTGTAAAGTATGTATAACTGATGGTCTAAATAGGTCATTAAAATATACATTACAATATCGGCAAAAGAAAACCTCTTTATAACGAACAACCTCTCTACAACGAGTTATTTGGCTTATATATTTCGTTATAGAGAGGTTTTATATATAATATATATATATATATATATATATATATATATATATAAAGTGACAGCAGCCACGGGATAACTTAACTCCTGGAAAGTGTTTGAGAGAAAATGGGTTGAGGAATGTATCATGAAATTATGAAAGAGAGAGAAGGTTGCGTTCGGAAAACCATGAACCAGTTTTGATGTTCTGTAATACCGTCTAAGATATTATTATTATATATTATTATTATTCTGATGAATCAACAAATTTAAATTATTTTATGATTTTCCATTGACAAAATTCAAAAATTTATTTTTAATATTTTACTTCGCTTTAGTTTTGTCAAATTTTTCTTTCATTTTTGTTTAATCGGCAAAAAAAAAATATATATTTTCGCTTCGATCTTTGTAATTGCCAAAAAGTCGGCTTCATCTGGCAGTTAAAACCCACAAACCCACAAAAATGTTATATATATATATTTTTTTTTTGTATTATAAAAATTGGGTCTGTAAATAATTTATTTTCAATATGAAATTCCTTTATAATGCTCATATCCACATTTTCGACTTTTTTCATTAAATTGTCTATATTTTCTATATTCCACATTAATATTCCACGTATATATATATATATATATATATATATATATATATATATATATATATTATATATATTATATATATATATATATATATGAAGAGAGGATAATTGATGTGAAGTTACACGGTTTCGACCGAAATATTCGGGTAATTACATTAAATTCAATTTCAGTTTTATTATTCTGTGTATACATGTGCAGGGTACACATTAGGTGTAATAACAGAATAATACCGGGTGAGCGAAAAGTCCCTGTGCACTTTCCACTTCCAACACAGTGCAGGTACAGGTTCACTACACGTCTTGCAGGTGCACAGGGACTTTTCGCTCACCCTGTATATAATATATACATATGACAGTGCCACAGCTACTGGTTTCCTAAACATACATAACATAGTATGATAATACAGTGCGTTCGAAAAGTCTCTCCGCAGTCAACGTGCTTTTTGTCAAAAGTGTTTGACGAGTGTGGACGAGTTGCTCTGAGCCTGCAAAATGGTGGAAAACACTTTGAACACATGCTGTAAAATCAAAAGGTTGTACAGTAAAATAATCACTAAATCATGGTTGAATGAAAACATTTTAGTTTTTCAATTTCCTATGCGTTTAACATAGCTCTGCGGACAGACTTTTCGAACGCACTATATAATATAATAATAATGTACCTTCAGATACCTTCAAAAGTTTTCGAACGACGGCTTAGGATCCACCTGCGGTCGACCTCTCTGCAGCATTTGGCGGAAGAGGGAATAGGTTTCCGCTCTCCTCCTACTCGTAGCCAGTCACGCATGACTAGTCACTTTTTTTACAAGAACCTGTCCAGCTAGTTCTTGAAATTATTCAGGATGGTGTGACAGAGGTTCCCGAGTTCTTTGGGAAGGACATTAGAGAGTTTCGGGATTCGTATTCTCAGTATTTCCTACGGTCCCACGTCCATGTCCCACCGCAGCTAGGACAGTACAGAATCTGCCTTTTCTCTCATTCCAGTGTCTTTCTATTTTACTTCTAAGATTAGGGACTCTTACGTCTTCTTTCCAGAGAGCAGAGTTTCAGGATTGTAGTCGAGACTAGTCGTCTTCACCTTTCGTTTCCTCTATCTTAGACGTAAAAGTCACGTCATAAAAGTCCTTTATATGGCTTCTATGTTTGCATTGTCTCGTTTTCCGTGTAAGCTTGTGAGTACTGAACACTACTCAATTATTGGTAGGACTAGACTCTTCCATAATTTTAGCTTGATGTTTGCTTTTCTGCCGTGAAAGCTCTTCCAGATAATTCCCATTACTTTTCTAACTGTTGTAATTTTAATGTTATAATGCTCTATGAATTCTGCATCCGACGATATTACTCCAAAATCCCTGACTTGTGAGTTTGGTGTTATCTGTTTGGCTTGCAGAGTTTTGTAATTTTTATTCTGTAGCACCTTATTACCATATCTTAGAAGTTGGAATTTTTCTTTGTTGAAATTCATATTGCTTCCGCCTACTTGAATAATGTTTCAATGTCATTTTGTAATTTTCCTATGTCGCGTTCGTTTGATATTTCCGTGCATATCTTTGTGTCATCCACGAAACATGATACGATACTGTCATTAATATAGGGTGGCCATTTAAAAAGGAGGACACTGCGTATGTGGCCGTACGTTAACATATATATATTATATATATATGTTAACGTACGGCCACATACGCAGTGTCCTCCTTTTGGAAATTTGGAAATGGCCACCCTAAGGACAGAGTGCTTAAAAGGCAGACTGTCCGCCTAAAGCCGGACGTCTGGCCACCCTACATTAATATCTGCATTAATGTATGCAATTATTATCATAAACAGCAAAGTAGCTAGTGCTGCCAGCGACTTCTGAGACTTCAAGTTTGACTCGATTTACTACCACTTTGTTTGAATTAGTAAATTAAATACAGTGGCGGCTCGTGACTTTCAGTTATGGGGATGCTGCCTCAGAAATTGCGAACAATTGTGTCGATTTATATATATATATATATATATATATATATATATATATATATATATATATATATATATGAGAGAGAGAGAGAGTCGAATAGATAAATAGATAACTGCTCACTACTCAGTCATAAAAATAAGTAAAGTAGTATCATAAAATCAATTATAGGGTACTTACGCTTAACGGCTAATTTCGAATTTGCCAAAAAATTTATTTATAAACAAATTCCATTCTTCTGCTTTTATTCTGAGCGAAAAAATATTCTAATGAAAGCTATATATTGTAAATAATCCAATTATTATATAATTAACTTCAATCTCACGACAAAAAATAAATGATAACGAATCATTGATAAATGCAATTCGGAAATTAAATTTCGAATTAGCAAACGATACAGCAACACAACTACCACATCAAACAAACAAATCGGCACTGCTCTGTCCACAGTGCCAGGGTTGCCAGATTTATTCTAACGAAAATTGCCAAATAGGCATAAAAAAATGGCCAAAAATAGCCTAATGTTTCTAACAAAAAAACGTTTCCACTTAGGCATTTCAAAGGGCTACACAAATTATGAAATATATAGGTACCAGCAAACAGCAACAAGACACCAACAACCGCGCAGAACTAACTGGACACGAGGTTCATCGTGCCACGAGAACCGAGGGCGAAAACGTAAAATAACGTATAATTATGTTTTCCAGCATAACCGACAAAAACTGAATCGCAAATTTGTGTAATAAATTAATAAAAAATAATATTGGAGCATATAATATATCTTATACTTTATTCATATTAATAAATAAATAAATAAAATTAAGAAATAAATTATATATATATATATTAATGGATTTTGAAAATTAAACGCTGTCATATTTTTAAATAAATTATCACATAAAATTATTATAGGGTATGGACGTTATTCTTTATCGTATAAAATAATAAATTGTTGCGCTTATACGTTAATTATCGTATATCGGGCCACCTTGTATAATGCATTCTGTTTTCATACAAACCTAGCGTTCATCTACAGTGGAGCCAAACCAGTGGGTCATAATGAACTTTACTCATTGTGATATGACCGACCGTGGGTCAGCACCTTTTTCAGAAATGGCCAAAATATGGCCAGATTTCCCAAAATGGCCAAATCTGTTTTTCTATGGCCAAAGTACTTCAAAAATGGCCAAATTTGTCTAATTTGGCCATGAAATGGCCAATCTGGCAACCCTGCCCAGTGCTTTGGATCCTCTTAAACCCGCGATTCTGACTCGCTCTTCGTACGTCCGCCACCGAGGTTTCAAACGTTTCGAACAAAATCTGAAACTGTTAAGTACGCAGTTCCACGGGAAGGCTGAAGCTACTTTCGTGATTCATTCGTTCGGCATTGAAATAGTTTAAGGAAAAAAGGATATAATCTGATTTAAAAACTCAAAGTTCATTGAAAAAAACAATCAGAGGGGCTATTTTAAATATTTAAATATTAAGATCATGGGGGTGCTGCAGTTCCACAGTGCCACCTGCGAGCCGCTCCTGATTAAATATCCATCGTCCCAACTTTCCAGTAATTAATGAATTTTTAAGGTTGTGCTATAATTCCCGGGCAGCATGGATGGTTCTGCTACTACCTTTTCGAGATGTCCTGGGCCTCTGTCTGATTTACTTTTCATAAACTTCTGCAACACTCGTGGCCTTCCTCAAATTTCCGATCTATTGAACACCACCTCTCCTTCTCTAAACCACAGCTTCTCTTCCTCACGAGCTACGTCGTAGCCAATGTCGTAACACCGCTTCTTGTTGATCAGCGAAGTTAAGCGACATTGGGTCTGGGTAGTAGTTGGATGGGAGACCGTCCTCCGCGTCCAGATTATGTAGCGACCCGTGGTTCGGATCCCACGTAAAGCTGTAGGTCCCCTACGTTATATGACCTTAGATGTTGCGAAGGAGGTTAAACAACCCCAATCATTATTATTATTCTCTTCCTCACTCAAACTCAGGTGTCTGAGACGACTGACAGCAACCCATTTTCTGTACCCTCCTACTTTCTCTATACTCGGTTTCATTCTAAAGGTGCGTGTTGTGTCTATGTACGCAGCAACCTAACTTGCTCTCATATTCCCGAACTTAAATCCTCCGAATACTACACCCTCTGGCTACGGCCTACTTGTTAATCTGAAACTAAATTCATCTGCGCGTTCTACCTTTCTCCCAATTCTACTGACTATCCAAAACTCTTTGACTACGCCACTTCCAAAGTGGAATACATTCTATCCTACTCTCCTTTCTCTGGAATCTCCATTTAGGAAATTTCGGTGTTCACCACCACCTTTAGCTTTCCTCCCATTTCACTGACATCCCTGGTGAACTAGCTTACAACTTCTCTAACCTAAATGACCTAAAGCAGATTGTACAGCACCCTACTTGTATACCCGATTGATTTCCTTGGAGATAGGCCCAACATTCTGGATTTATTTCTCACCTCTCATCCTCCTCACTTTGTCAAACTTTTTTCTTCGTTGCGTTTATCCGACAACAATCTCGTATCTATTTTGTGTCATATCACTCCAGTTCGGCCTTTGGATCCTCCAAGAGGAGACGCCTTTGGCACTTTGGCGCTGCTGATTGGAGGCCCTTACGCAGTACTTCTGTGATTTCCCATGGAATGATTACTACTTTTCGTGGCCGGGGCCCCTCCGGGTTCCGCTGAGCGTATCACAGAGGTGATTCTCTCGGGAATGGAGGCGTACATTCCATATTTTATTCCTACTAACACAAAAAAAACAAAAAACTTTTTTTTTAACTTTGTTTGCTCTAATGCTATCCACAACAGAGAGAAGGCTTTCAGAAAGTACCGTCGCCATCCAATTCCTGACACTCAGCTTATATTTCTACCCGGAATCGTGCAAAATCTGTTCTTCTACTCGCCAAAATTTCCTTCATCAGGTTTTTACATTTTTGCCTATCTAATTCTCCTCGCTCTTTCTGGCACCTAGCCAAGAACGTCTCCAACAACTTTAAATCTTCTTTCCCTCCTGTTTTCCATTCGGACGGTTCAGTTGCCGTCTCTTCTCCTGATAAAACTGAACTCTTCGCTCAGATTTTCACCTCCAATTCAAACCTGGACGATTTTGTTGCTGTTCCTCCCGCTCCTACTTCCTCTGACTTAATTATGTCTGAAATTAGAATCTCCTCCAAAGATATTTTTTCTGCTCTATCTGGGCTCGGCACTACGAAGGCGTACGGTCCTGATGGTGTCCCTTCTGTCGTTCTCAAGAACTGTACATCTGTGCTGACACCCTGCCTAGAAAACTCTTTCGTCTTTGTCTTTTATCTGGTAATTTTCCTTCCTGCTGGAAGTTTACTTTCATTCAGCCTGTCCCAAAGAAGGGTGAACCCTCTCAACCCTCCAACTATCGTCCAATTGCTTGGATGTCTTACCTCTAAAGTTTTTGAATCTATCCTTAATAGGAAGATTCTTAAACACCTCTCTTTTCACAATCTTCTTTCAGATTATTAGTATGGATTCCACAAGGGACACTCTACTGGTGATCTCCTTTCATATCTCTCTGACTCTTGGTCATCCTCCTTTCGGGATTTTGGTGAAACTTTTGCTATTGCTCTAGACATATCGAAAGCTTTTGATAGAGTCTGGTACAAATTCTTAATTTCGAAACTGTCCTCTGGTTTCTATCCTCCTATCTGTGCCTGCATCTCTGATTTCCTTTCTGGCCGATCTATGGCTGCGGTTGTAGATGGCTACTGTTCTTCTCCTAAAGCTATTCCTCAGGGCTCTCTCCTGTCACCCACTCTCTTCCCTTTATTCAGCAATGATTTATTAAGTCGCACTTCCTGTCCTTAGTACCGGCTCGAGATTTGTCAGCGCTCCGGGCAAATTGAATTTCAACTCCCTTAAGACTTTTTACCATTTTAATAATGTTTTCATAATGCTAAAAACCTCCAAATCTAGGAATAAAGAATAGGTCTCTCGCCACAACAATAAGAAATAAAATAGATACTCTTGAACAATTTGACTGCATGTCAGACGATTTTTATATTTTGGATTTCTTTTTATTCATTTACTAAGTTTTTCTCTCCGTTTTTTGGCGCCCCCACAGCACATTACGCCCCGAGCAACCGCCTGGTCAGCCAGATCCTTGAGCCGACCCTGCCTGTCTTATCCGCTCATATGTCAATAATTCTACTCTTTCCTTCCCCTTCCTACCCGCTTCACAAAGCTTACCTCTCAATAGTCACTCCATGATTCGCGTAGGACGGCTATGATGCACCTGACCTCTGATATTTCTACTATCTCTGATTTGGGCAGAGAAATCCTTATGGCTTTCAATACCTCAAAAACTCCGTTCCTTCATCTGTCTAATCTTCACAATCTTCCTCTTCTCTTAACATTCTTGGAGTTTCCTTTTCTCGTGGTCTTTCCTGGAAAGATCACATATACTCTTTCTAAAACAGCTTCTAAGAGGTTAGGTGTGCTATTCCGGCCCCACAGTTTCATCCCCACTCAGTTGCTGTCTCTATACAGGGGTCTTGTCCGCCCCTGTATGAAATACGCTTCTCATGTGTCGGGTGGCTCAACCCACATAGCTCTACTTGACAGGATGGAATCAAAGGCTTTTCGTCTCATCACTTCCCCACCTCTTACTCTCTGTCTTCAATCTAATTTTCTATTTATTATCGCCATTATAACGGATACTGCTCTTCTGAACTCTCTAACTGCACGCCTCCTCCTATAAGGAGAGCCCACAGTACCAGAATTTTGACACATTCTCATTCCTTTTCTGTCCAACATACTAATGCAAGGGTTAATCGGTATTCTCACTCTTTCATCTACTCAACCAGTCAACTCTGGAACAATCTTCCTCAATCTATCTTTCACCCTGTCTCTGACCTCCAATTTTTCAAACGCAGAGTGTCCAGGCATCTGGAAAACCTTGGACCTTGATTTTGGCTATTTTCTTCCTCTATGAGCGAGTGGGCGTTCGCCCTTCGCCGCTCCTTCGTGCATTAAAAAAATTATCACATTTATCGAAGGTTTTAGCAAAATCATTTTATATTACTGTACATCAATGTTTTGTCCTTGACACAATAACAGTAATGCAGTTTTTATTCTATTTTTGCATTTTGAGGGCATACATTCGGTGTAATAAGAAATACACACACAACACACACACACACACGCAATGGGTGTGTATATATATATATATATATATATATAATATATATATATATATATATATACACAGACCGTGCATGGAACAAGAACTCTTCTAGTAAAATTAAATCCACTATAGTCCGAATAAGTAATGGTAAATGACAAATACTATAGTTTTTTCTTTTTCATGATGTTAGCCCGACGTGGGCAACGGGTCATTCGCAAAGAGGCCCCAAAAATATAGCTTCCCTCACCAGCCATCTGCAAAGCAGATAGGATCCAGCTTTGGGTCCTAGATCCTGTCCCAAAGCTGGGTGAATTTTTTTTTTTATCGTATGCGATGATTGTTTTCAAGTTTCAGCTGCGTTAGGGTTTTAATTAAAAAACTTAAGTGAAATAAGTCGTTCTTTGTGCTTCTTCGAACTTTACACATCCTCCGATTTGGTTTAGGTTAGGTTAACCTGAGTTAACTTAACGCCAGAAACAGTAGGTCTTCATGAAAATTCAATTTATTTACAAAGTTCGATCTAATTTGTTAAAAAGGTGGCTTACTGTTGGCGCTACTTGGGGATTTAGGTATATATACATTTAGGCATATACAGACACACACTGCTCATACATACATATACCTATATGTTAACAGAAGAGGTAATTTTCGAAGCTTTGCTTTCTACGAAATTAACATTTTATAATTTTTATGCAAATTGTAGACAGTGTCGCTCATAAGTATTCTTACAGAGAGATATTTCGGTTATATTCGTCCTTATCTTTCGTACCATGCATACGATAGTTATGAAAAGTTTACTGTTCGTTTGAAAAATTTTAACAAATATAAAAATTAGTTTCATTCCAACATATCATGTAAAGCATCAAAGAATTTGAGGAAAATAAAATAAGTTAAAATGCAAAAGTTTTCGTACATTTATTTGCGAGATTATTTAATACTTTCTCTGTCCACCTTTTGCTTGAATGACTTCTTTTCGACATCTCTCAGCAGAAATTTTAGCCCATTCTTTGGAAGAAAATTGTTGCAGTTCATTCAGATTCGAAGGGTTGCTCTTGCGGACAGCTTTTTTTAAATCACACGATAAGTTCTCGATTAAATTGAGATCTGTGGTTTGTCTAAGCCACTCGAGAAGCTTGAAATTCTTTTGCTGAAGCCATTTCATGGTGCTCTTACTTTTATGTTTTGATTCATTATCTTGTTGCAGTACCCAATTGCGACCCATTCGCAATTCCCGAACTGAAGGCAATACATTTCCTTCTAAAATTTCTTGTTATTTCTTCGAATTAAAGATTCCGTTGATGACGACAAGTTTTCCTGAACCAGAAGCACTAAGCATCCCCAAAGAAGCAAACTACCACCACCATGTTTAACCGAAGGAAGGATGTTTTTTCCATCAAATGCAGTATTTGATTTTCGTCAAACACACCGTTGCGGCGTTGCTTGTTGTTCCCGAATAATTAAATTTTGGTCTCGTCTGTCCACAGAACTTTCTTCCAGAATGCAAATCCATTATTTTGATGATCCTTGTTGTACTTTAAACGAGCTATTTGTGTGCTTTTCGTAGTAAAGGTTTTTTTTTCGTGTAACTCTTCCATGCAGACCATTCTTTCTCAATGTATAGTCTATACATTGAGAAAGAATGGTCTGCATTCTTATACTACTTATACTATAGACGTATAATAGAGGGATGGACATCGATGTTAGACAGTCTTAATGCTTGGCAAATATCACCTGCAGTCGGTGATGTAGTAGAGACCACCATGACCGAGACCGGTCTCGAGTCCTACATCACTGCTTGCAGTCACCCGTGATTTCGCAACAGCCATCCTTTCAATCCGTCTAGCTGTACGTTCTGAAACCTTGCAAGCTCGTCCACACCTTGGTAGAGTTTTGAATGTTCCAAAGCCTTTTCATTTCTTTATAACTGCAGCAACTGTCGTAAACGGAATTCGAAGTTTTTCTCCTATTTTCCAATAAATCCTTCCAGACTCGTTTGCAGCAATAGCAGATCTCTTAAATTTGCAGACGGCTCTTTACCACGACGACCCATTGCTTATAAATGGCTTGTACAGTCATCCGTCTTCCATAAAGATTCGGAGAGAAAATTCTAGAATTCAGAATTGCCAACAGTCTGTAATCAATAAACAGCCAAGTACTGATAAAATTTTAAATTCTTTAAGCCTAACGTGGACACAAAAAGTATTAAATAATTTTGTAAATAAATGTACGAAAACGTTTGCATTTTAACTTTATTTTCCTCAAATTCTCTGATGTTTTACATTATATGTTGGAGTTGAACTATGGGTTTTTATTATTTAAGTATTTAGAAACGAACGGTAAACTTTTCATAACTATCCTATTCATGATACAAAAGATAAAAACGAATGGAATGGAAATAGTTCTCTGTACGAATACTTATGAGCGTCATATATATATATATATATATATATATATATATATATATATATATATATATATATATATATATATATATATATATATATACAGGGTGGCTCAAAAGGTGCCTACCAAGTTTAAGCCTTTATCTCACCAAAACTATTGACAGTACAAAGATAGTTCAAACGCCATTCACATCAGCATCTCAGGTCATTTATATGACTGTTCGATGTGCTGTCCCTCCACTTTGACGATTTTTCCCAACCTCATACCAAAATTCGTCACGCTGTGGAGAACCTCTGTCGGAATGTCGACGATTTGACGTTCAATCGATGATTTCAGCTCCTCCAAAGTCTTTGGGTTGCTCTGGTAAACTGTAGCTTTAAGGTATCCCCATGGGTTGAGATCAGGCGAATAGGCAGGCCAATCAGTGTTCCATAGTGCTTCCGATAGTCCAAACCAATGACATTCTCTCCAAACTGATGTTAAACAAATGGCGTGAGTAGTATAGTGTGTCAGCAAATTTTCATCGAATTCTATTCATTCGTTTCGGAGAAAATGTAAGTTATGTTATAATGTTTCAGACCAACAAAGACCCTAGGATCCACTCATGGCTGGTCTACCTAACTGTGTTCGTAATTGTGTATTGTGCATGTCCTCCGTGGTGGCGGAGGGGACCTACAATTTTACGTGGGTTCCGAACCACAAAGCCTTAATTTTACTACCTTAAACTATACCCAATCTATCAACATATGCGTCTAATCGATTTTTAAACATGTTTATAGACGTGCTACTAATTACTTCTACCGGCAAACTATTCCACCTATTTACTATTCTATGCGTAAAAAAGTTTTTGGCAACTGCTGTCTCGAACCTTTTACTTTTCAACTTACACCCGTTATTCTATTATATTGAGATATTTCGAAAAAGCTATCTCTATCTACGTTATCGAACCCATTCATAATTTTGAAAACCTGGATTAGATCACCCCTTAGCCTCCTAGTCTCGAGTGTAGTCAATTTTAACTCCTTAAGCCTATCCTCGTACGACTTTGACCTAAGCGACGGAATCATCTTAGTTGCTCGTCTTTGAACTCTTTCGAGTTTGTCTATATCTTTTCGCATATGCGGATTCCAAAATTGGATCGCGTACTCCAAATGGGGTCTAACTAATGATTTATAAAGAGGAACTATAATATCGCGCGATTTGTACTCAAAATTCCGAGCTATAAAACCTAACACTTTGTTCGCTTTATTGACCGCTGCTGTACTTTGTTTCGCTACTTTTAAATCACCAGTGACTATAACTCCTAAATCTTTTTCCTGCTCTACGCTTGTTAACTCCTTCCCTGACATACTATACGCAAAATTACCGTTACGCGAACCTATATGTAAAATTTTGCACTTATCGACGTTAAATCTCATTTGCCATGTGACTGACCAATCAACGATTTTATTCAGATCTTCCTGGATTTTACCTCTATCTTCGTCATTAATCGCCCTACCACCCAGCTTCGTGTCATCCGCAAACTTTGAAACTGTACTGACTAGGCCGACATCTAAATCGTTAATATATATAAGAAAAAGCAAGGGGCCCAATACAGAACCCTGAGGAACGCCGCTCGCTACATTAGCCCAACACGACTCCGCTCCATCAACGACCACCCTCTGTTTCCTACCTCGCAACCACTCTTCTATCCAATTTATTACTACACCCTGATTCCATGAGCCTTAGTTTTTTCAATGAGTCTTTTGTGCGGTACGGTGTCAAACGCTTTTTGAAAATCTAAACTACATCAACCGCCCGATGACTATCGTAAACGTCAACCACGCTTTGAAAAAATTCTAAAAGATTAGTTAAGCAAGATTTGTTTCGCCTAAAACCGTGCTGCGTATTTCTAACAAGTTATGCAATTCTAAGTGTTCGACTATACGATCCCTAATTATTGATTCCAGTAGCTTACCTACAACAGACGTTAAACTGATTGGCCTATAATTTCCCGCCGCACCTTTATCGCCTTTCTTAAAGATAGGTGTTACGTTTGCTAACTTGAAATTATCTGGTACGCACCCCTCAGAAATAGACGCATTAAAAATCTTTGTTAGCGGCACAACAATGCTTCTTTTAATTCTTTTAGTTGTATGGGATATATGGAATCCGGCCCCGGTGATTTACGCATTTTCATTTTATCAATATAGCGCATTACCCCCTTCACTAACCACAATATTATCCAAAATATTACCATTATCAAAAGGTATTATGTCTATGACCGTAGGGATATTCGTTACATCTTCTATAGTAAAACAAAAATTCGTTTAGCAAGGTAGCCATTTCCTTGTTTTCAGAAACTAGATCTCCGTTAACATTTTTCAACGGCCCCAAGACACTTTTTACTGGATTTCTATTGTTGACGTATTGAAAGAATCGCTTGGGGTTTTCTTTACCGTCACGAGCTATGGAGATTTCAAATTCGCGCTTGGACTTTTTTATTACACTTTTCGCTTCACGCCTTAGAGATATGTAGTTGTTTCGTAACCACAAATTGTCTTTATCGCACTTATGTAGCCTATAAGCCCTATCTCTACTCTTTATAATGTCTCCTACTCTAGAAGTAAACCACAAGGGCTTGTTGTTTACTTTCGCACGCTTAATTTTGTACGGTACACATTCCTCATTTATAGTCCTAAATACTGTTTCAAACGATTCCCACATTAGTTTTGCGTTGGAGATCCCCATTACGTTTTCCCAATTGACGTGTGACAATTTATTTCGAAATTTACAAAAGTCTGCGTGCTGGAAGTTAGGAATTTTAGTCGAGTTAGCTGGTTTCGAGTGACTTACTGAGAGGACAAACTCTACCATATTGTGATCGCTATTGCTTAACGGTTCTATTACTTGAAGATCAGTGATTAGCCTATCATCCGTAGTTATTACTAAATCTAAAATACTGTCCAACCTCGTAGGTTCCCCAACCTTTTGAATAAGAAAGCTATCCTCGAGAAAATTAACTAAACGATTACCTTCCGCGTCTCCCTGCATTGTATCGTAATTCACGTTGGCGCAATTAAAGTCACCCATAACTAAGCCTGCTCACTACCTATTATTCTCTTTAGTTCACGATATAACGCTTCGTCCGTATCAGCTGTTTGATTAGGGGGCCTATATATAACCGCAACAAGTTTGAAATCGTTCAATTTAAGTTCTGCTATAGTCGAATCTATCGGTTCTGGAATTGTGTGCTTTACTTCTATAACGTTCGCAATATTATCTTTGATATACAACATAACACCGCCTCCTCGCCTACCTATTCTGTTTTTAACAAAAAGTCTATAACCTCTAATTTGATACTCCCCTACAAAGTCACGTGTTTCAGTGCTAAGCCACGATTCATTTATCGCAATTAAATCATAGTCTTTACAAGCAATTAAAGAAAAAAATTCGTTTATTTTATTTCGTAGGCTACGAGCATTTAAGGATAGAACCTTCAAATTGTTTGTAATTGCGACACCTTCGCGAGCGCAGGGAAATTTGTGGAAATTACGCTGGGACCGTTCGAGTTACGGCAGCCTGAAAAGAAGAGACAGTATTATGAAATAGTCTTCCTAAACGCGCAGCTCCAACGTCATTAAGATGAAGTCCATCTCCGAGGAACAAGTCCCTCCTGCCGTAGAAACTGTTCCAAAAATTCGCAAAATGCACTCCTTCCTGTTGGCAAAGAGACTTTAGGTTATTGTTGATATAGGTCGCCTTGCTGTAGAAATCGCTACGTTGGATAATTCGAGGAAGTATACCTGTTAAAACAATCTTATTAGTTTTTTCCTTTAGTCGCTCTAGTAAGTCCCTGTACCTAGCCAGCAGTTCTTCCGATCTAGAATTTAAAACGTTATTAGTACCGACATGAATAACACGTTGTGTCCTCAGGTCCGTCTGTAAAATGGTCAACACTATTAGTTATATCCTCCACCCTTGCACCAGGGTAGCAGTAACGGCGCCTACGACGAGGGTTTCTCCCACAGAATTCCTCGAGCTGCCCTCGAACAATGGAATCGCCAACGAGTCGTATTTCCGGTTCATCAGCATCTTCGAAACCTAAAACAGAAAACTTATTGTTTGTTATTACTGGTAGACAAGTCTTAGGTTTTCTCAATGGGGCTCCATTACGCACTCGAACGAAGGGTTGGGAACTAGGGGAAGAGAGAGGGCTATTAGTACTATTTATATTATTAGTAGAAACTGAGGCAGGAGGGGTCGTAACTGGAGTCTCAAGGGATTCTAATTTTGCCGTCAGGAGCATCACGCTTTCTTCAAGCCTCACTCTGGCCTCCCTCTCACGTTCTAACTCGTTCCTCAGGACTTCCATGCTTGAGCACCACCTGCAAACTAACTGTTCATTATTAGCCATTGTAAACGCGTAAGCGGCAAATTTCCCTTCACAGCGACTGCAAGTACTTGACGGGGGTGCCATGCTCTTAATTAATTAAAAAAAAACAAAAAACGAGCGTTTGGAAATTAATAAATTACAACGTAGGTCTACCGCGTGCTTATTGTGCAAAAATGTTCTTGAAACGCAGAAACAGGTTCTTGTAACACAAATTTATCCTAAATGAATATATGTTAACCCCTCCGTCTATGGCCTGGGTTGGTTCGAAGTCGATGGGGGTTCTGGTTAGAAGGCAGCAACGGATTTGTTACTTGTAGTAGTTTCTTCTATACTACTCTCCGAGTTCTTCTTTAGTGGCTTGGAGGATTCTGAGAGGCTTATTATATTCTCTGAGGGTTCCCCCCGATTCTTCTTGTAATGTATCGGGAGATTTTAATGACTAAGTTCTCTGAAGAGAGCACGGCTCGAAGGAGAAGATAAAGACTTTTTCCTACTGTAATTTACTGCTAAAATGTTACAGGTAATGCTCAGCCTCGTAGTTTGAATCAGAATAAACATGGAAGAATTTTTGTGGGTTTATATACCCCAAAACTGCTAACATCATTATTATTAAATGTTGAGAAGGCTGCATTATTTTTGCACAATATTTGAAAATAAAGTAAATCTTTTAGATGTGGTAATGTTTAAACAGATAAACAGGATATAGGAAGAGGAAGCCATATTTCTATCTTAAATCGCTTATTTGCAGATCTGATGTTTTCCTGATCCGCCGAGTTAATTAGAAGTGGAAATGGAACTATGCATCTTTATACTAAGATATGCATATGAGCAAAAATGAAAGGTTTAAGTTTTACAATTAAATGCTTAGGCAAGATATGACTTCATCTTTTATAACGAAGAGAGAACGTATACAAAACATGAACATTTCAAAAGTTACTCAGGATTCATTAGTAAGCTAAATCTAAAAATGATTAAGAAATTTTAAAAAAAGAACAAGTCATCAATTATTTGGCAAAGTAGAGAGCAAATAAAAAATTAATCCCAACAGAAAAATAATTAAAAAAATAATAATATCGCCGAGTATACATTCCTAAATGGCGACATAATGTCGGGTCGTACATTGAGTACAATCCCAAGTACATCACTGAGTACATTGTAATTTTGGTTTATTACAACTATGATTATAATTACCAATTAATTCGCATTCGCTTATTATTATAATTATAGCTTCATTAAAGTACATTAATTACATTATATTAAATTATTATCGTTAATTACAGTTTCATTAAAGTACATTAATTACATTATATTAAATTATCGTTAATTACAATTAAACAGTTAACTATAGTTTTTTTACAGTTTCATATTTATAGACAATTAGGATGTTAGGAGTATAACATAAAGTACATGGGCACATACGGAATATATATATATATATATATATATATCAGTGGCGATTTCTTAATGAATGCAACGCATGCAATGCATGTGTTAAATATGTTCTCTTTTCAGATCTAAGTAAGGATTATAATTGACAAAAATAATTTTCAGAAACTAAAAATAGTCTAAGGCTTCAATCACGCATGTACTGGCTATTGGCGGTGTAAACAAAATTATGTCTTATTTCATTAGACAATTAAGAACATTTTTCTGTACACAGATCGAAATACTTGTAGCTAAAGCATTCACTAATTCAGTCTGGGTACAGAAAAATGTTCTTAATTGTCTAGTGAAATAAGACATGATTTTGTTTACACCGCCTTGCCTTGGGCAATTTTTTAAGGAGACTTCTCACTATCCATAAGATTTTTTTTTTGAGCCTCATAGCTAAATTCAAAAGGCAATATGTTTTAAAATATGCTTAGAAAATTTACTTAATATTTTTACTAAAAATAATTAAAAACCTTTGTTCTGATTTTTTTTAATTAATGAAAATAATACGGCATGCATTCAGTTTTATAGGTGCATTCACCAAAAAGTAACATCTGGCAATTCTGACAAGGCTTCTTTCCAGTACCACCGCCGCAAGCATCCACTTGTGTTCGGTGTTCCCTTTTGTGCTTTAATTATTTTGGATAATCAGTTAAATAAATTATAGCATTGTAGTGCCCATAATGACTGACGATGTGTTTAATCAATTGAAGACTAGAAGATTTTACTCACTCTCTTTTGATGAGAAAAAGCGCATATTGAATAATGGCAGACCGATTCCACATTTGAATTTAAGCAAAGAAAATAAAGGCTTCACTAGGAAATTTAATCCTAAGCTGTATGATGATGTTCCCTGGTTATGTGTGGAATTCTGTTAGTCGTGGATACGACGATTTAAACAATTTACATACTGCAATTTCTCGCCATGAAAAATCTCTTGCTCACATAAATGCATTTGTTGATCTTAAAACATTTGGAAAGTCAGAAAGAATTGATTTAATACTCGACAAGCAGAAATCAGTTGCCATTTCCAGACATAACGAATAAGTTAATAAGAATCGAGAAATTTTGAAACGTTTGATTAGGATAACATGTTTTTTAGGTATGCAAGAATTAGCATTTCGCGGTCACAATGAAGAGGAAAACGCTGACAATAGGGGTAACTATATTGAATTGGTATTTTGTATGGGAGAATTCGATGAAAAGCTTCAAAACCATTTAAAAACTGCGACTGTTTTTAAGGGAACATCATCTGCTATTCAGAATGACATAATTCAATCTATTAGTGCAGTTATGTTAGAACAAATAAAACGTGAGCTTATCGACTGCATGTATGTGGCGATTTTATTAGATGAAACATCTGATGTCAGCTGTTTTTCTCAACTCTCTACTGTTGTTCGTTATGTTAATAAACATGGAGAGATTTGTGAACGATTTATAAAATTCAATGACGTCAGCAATGATAGAAGTGCAGGAGCGATTTCTGATTTATCTATAAGGCAACTAGGTGAACTGGGCTGTTTGAAAAAATTAGTTGCTCAAACCTACGACGGTGCTGCTGTTATGGGGAGCGATCTTAATGGAGTACAAACAAAGATTAGAGAAACTGTACCAGAGGCTATTTTTCTTCACTGCTACGCCCATAAACTTAACCTTGTTTTATCCCAAGCTGTCGCTGAAATTTCCGAATGTAATAATTTTTTTCAGTATTAGGAAATTTGTCATCATTTTTTAGCAGTTCAACTAAGCGAACTTCAATGCTTGACAAAGTTGTTGGAAAGCGTTTCCTTAAACTGGCTCCAACGCGGTGGAACTATTCATCTCGTCTAGTTGAAAGAGTTAAGGAAAATAAAGAAGATATAATAGATCTTTTAAAAAGCATTCTTGAAAACCCAAAGAAATTTGAAAAAACAAAAAATAGTGCACGCGAATTGCTCAAGAAGCTTATGGAGAATCGAGAGTACTTTTACAATTTGGTCATCGAAGAATTTTGCAGGAAAACTAGGAGAGCAGAATTTCAATTCAAATAATGCTTCACAATTATTTAATGTAAATTTTAAATTTGTATCTTTTTCTTTAGATCAATTCGGTAACTACTATATATAAATATGTCTAATTTTTTGTTCGCATATTTAAGCCTAACATTAAATGAACTTTCCTTCAAAGAGGTCCCCAAAAGTTTGTAAAACACCTTTAACTTGCTAAGTTCTATGTAAACAATATGCAAAGTTTGGGCAAGAGGGTTAGGCGGATGTTTTTCTTCCATTCCATAACATTGCATGCCTGAACAAAAATGTCACGAGTCGCCACTGATATATATATATATATCAGTGGCGACTCGTGACATTTTTGTTCAGGCATGCAATGTTATGGAATGGAAGAAAAACATCCGCCTAACCCTCTTGCCCAAACTTTGCATATTGTTTACATAGAACTTAGCAAGTTAAAGGTGTTTTACAAACTTTTGGGGACCTCTTTGAAGGAAAGTTCATTTAATGTTAGGCTTAAATATGCGAACAAAAAATTAGACATATTTATATATAGTAGTTACCGAATTGATCTAAAGAAAAAGATACAAATTTAAAATTTACCTTAAATAATTGTGAAGCATTATTTGAATTGAAATTCTGCTCTCCTAGTTTTCCTGCAAAATTCTTCGATGACCAAATTGTAAAAGTACTCTCGATTCTCCATAAGCTTCTTGAGGAAATTTTTTTCAATTGAAATTAAGGCAAGATTAGATAGCCTTTCTTCACTTTGGGAACTCCGTAAATAACTTTTAATTCTTTTAAGCGCAGAAAATGATCGCTCAACACTTGCTGTCGATATTGGTATAGTTAGAATCAAATTCGTCAATTTATATATTTCCTTAAGACCTTTGTGCATTTCGCTTTCCAGTAGATATTTTAGGAGCTCAGCAACATTCTTTTTGGCAAAGATTTGTGCGAATATAAAACACACAATTCAGAACGGAGACGAGGAAACTCAAAAAATGAATTGTAGCTTCTTTTCAAAGATTCAAAAGCTCTCTCTGGGAAAGTAACATCATAGAACTCAAATTTTTTGCAATCTAAAAGCTCAATGAATTCCAATTTTTCCATTGAACTGAAACGCTCTTTCATTTGAAGAAGTATATTATCGAATATTTCATGAAATAGTTGACTATACTTCTCTTGTGGAGAAAGACTCTGTTTCCTTTTACATACAGGTTCACCACATCTTTCTGTTATCAAGTCCCACATATCTGCAAATTTTGTATCCCTTATTTGTTTGATTTTTTTCATATTGCTTTCAACGGTGATTGAGCTATACACAATATCCATAGATTTTGTTTGCAGCACATTAAATAGATATTCAGTAAAAGGAAAAATTGAAGAAAATACTTCAAATAAAAAATTAAATCGAAAGTATCTATACCAGCAAGCAATCCGCGTGCACTATTTTTTGTTTTTTCATCAAATTTCTTTGGGTTTTCAAGAATGCTTTTTAAAAGATCTATTAAATCTTCTTTATTTTCCTTAACTCTTTCAACTAGACGAGATGAATAGTTCCACCGCGTTGGAGCCAGTTTAGGGAAACGCTTTCCAACAACTTTGTCAAGCATTGAAGTTCGCTTAGTTGAACTGCTGAAAAATGATGACAAACTTCCTAATACTGAAAAAAAATTATTACATTCGGAAATTTCAGCGACAGCTTGGGATAAAACAAGGTTAAGTTTATGGGCGTAGCAGTGAAGAAAAATAGCCTCTGGTACAGTTTCTCTAATCTTTGTTTGTACTCCATTAAGATCGCTCCCATAACAGCAGCACCGTCGTAGGTTTGAGCAACTAATTTTTTCAAACAGCCCAGTTCACCTAGTTGCCTTATAGATAAATCAGAAATCGCTCCTGCACTTCTATCATTGCTGACGTCATTGAATTTTATAAATCGTTCACAAATCTCTCCATGTTTATTAACATAACGAACAACAGTAGAGAGTTGAGAAAAACAGCTGACATCAGATGTTTCATCTAATAAAATCGCCACATACATGCAGTCGATAAGCTCACGTTTTATTTGTTCTAACATAACTGCACTAATAGATTGAATTATGTCATTCTGAATAGCAGATGATGTTCCCTTAAAAACAGTCGCAGTTTTTAAATGGTTTTGAAGCTTTTCATCGAATTCTCCCATACAAAATACCAATTCAATATAGTTACCCCTATTGTCAGCGTTTCTTCTTCATTGTGACCGCGAAATGCTAATTCTTGCATACCTAAAAAACATGTTATCCTAATCAAACGTTTCAAAATTTCTCGATTCTTATTAACTTCTTCGTTATGTCTGGAAATGGCAACTGATTTCTGCTTGTCGAGTATTAAATCAATTCTTTCTGACTTTCCAAATGTTTTAAGATCAACAAATGCATTTATGTGAGCAAGAGATTTTTCATGGCGAGAAATTGCAGTATGTAAATTGTTTAAATCGTCGTATCCACGACTAACAGAATTCCACACAGAGTTATCTCTTGAAAATAGGAAACACGACCAACAGTACAATTTGTTATTTGAAATATTTCCACATAACCAGGGAACATCATCATACAGCTTAGGATTAAATTTACCTAGTGAAGCCTTTATTTTCTTTGCTTAAATTCAAATGTGGAATCGGTCTGCCATTATTCAATATGCGCTTTTTCTCATCAAAAGAGTGAGTAAAATCTTCTAGTCTTCAATTGATTAAACACATCGTCAGTCATTATGGGCACTACAATGCTATAATTTATTTAACTGATTATCCAAAATAATTAAAGCACAAAAGGGAACACCGAACACAAGTGGATGCTTGCGGCGGTGGTACTGGAAAGAAGCCTTGTCAGAATTGCCAGATGTTACTTTTGGTGAATGCACCTATAAAACTGAATGCATGCCGTATTATTTTCATTAATTAAAAAAATCAGAACAAAGCTTTTTAATTATTTTTAGTAAAAATATTAAGTAAATTTTCTAAGCATATTTTAAAACATATTGCCTTTTGAATTTAGCTATGAGGCTCAAAAAAAATATCTTATGGATAGTGAGAAGTCTCCTTAAAAAATTGCCCAAGGCAAGGCGGTGTAAACAAAATCATGTCTTATTTCACTAGACAATTAAGAACATTTTTCTGTACCCAGACTGAATTAGTGAATGCGTTAGCTACAAGTATTTCGATCTGTGTACAGAAAAATGTTCTTAATTGTCTAATGAAATAAGACATAATTTTGCTTACGCCCAATAGCCAGTACATGCGTGATTGAAGCCTTAGACTATTTTTAGTTTCTGAAAATTATTTTTGTCAATTATAATCCTTACTTAGATCTGAAAAGAGAACATATTTAACACATGCATTGCATGCGTTGCATTCATTAAGAAATCGCCACTGAGATATATAATATATATATATATATATAACATAACACACATAATAATGTTTTATAAATTAGAAGCAAGCGAGAGGAGACTTTTATCTCAGAAGCGCTCGCTTCCGCTGTGGTTAGCAGAATTTGAACACTTCCATAAGCATTTATGAGATTACGAGAAATTAATTAATTTAAAGAAAAGAAATAAAAAGAATACATGTGAACGTATTTACATGTAAGGTAACTACGTACGTGATCATGATCACTTGCGAACATGTACGAATGCATAAAGTTTTGTACACACATTGGTAGTCACACACTAGGTTGACAATTGGTAGACAATTGGTAGTTGAATGAATAATTAGTAAAACTAACAGAAGATAAAAGTCAAGAAAGGACATGGATGTATGAATGAACAACATATAAATAATGACGTATAGAGTGTACAGTTTTTATTATTATGTTAAAGAATTTACCATACATTGTATACTAGAGATATGATGAAGGGAAATTAATGATGGGAAAATGGGAAGGGAATTAAACTGCTTTATGACGTCATAGTTATTCATATTGTCATACGTCAATTCATAATTAATACGCCATAGTTATTTAATTCGTACGTACAGTACAAGTCATTATTGGGAGAAATCAGAAGAAACGAATTAGAGTCAGAGTGAGTGAAACTATTAATTAAATATACAACAAATATTAAGGAATTGGGTACATTTGGGGAAGAATTAAGTAGATGAATAAAGAAGTATAACTAAGGGTTCCAATCATGCCAAATGCAATGTGAATGAATAATCTAATAAAATTTAGGGATGAGGGTTAGATGCAAGACAACCATAATTAATTATAATAAATTCTCTAACAAATGAAAAATTGAAATATGGATACCACTAAACCATAGAAATGGTAGGTCGCATAGTTGACACTGAAAAAAAATAGAAAGCAAAAATCGAATATAAAAACCATACAAACATAAGTACTCTATGAAGACAATGAATCTAAGGATCCATATAAGGATTATAAATACACGAATTACATAGGAATTATTCATTGTTCATTTTTACATATATACTTAATTAAGCTACCGACGAAAGATAAGTAAAAGTATTAATAAAACTTCTGTCCGCTATTCGACCGACTTTTTTCTTTCCGTTTTTCCTTTTTCCCACGGTGGGTGACCACACTCTACTTGATCCCCGTAAGAAGGGAAAATGAACCTTATGAAACCTCGTTTTCTAATAGATTTGAAAAACAAAAAAAGGCAAACAAGGGAAATTCAACCTTATGAAACCTCGTTTAGTATTAGATTCGGAAAACAAACCAGGCAAGCCACGTGCACTAGCCTTGGTTTAATCAAATAATATAGTAATGAATAAAGTCAATAAATGAAGTATATTGTTAATGAATGATTAGGAACACGAAGTAATTTAGTTAAGAATGCACCAAACACTATTTCTTTTAAAGACACTTCAACGTAAACCACTTATTCACTTGGTAACACTGGACACTCGATAAAACACGTCTGTTCACAAGGAAAGACTGATCACTTCTCTAGGAAATGTTGGTGGGTACCTTTTGGGCCACCGTGTGTATATATATATTTTTTTTTTTCCTTTTATTCCCTGACGAGGTATTCTGTCGAATATACCAAAGGCCGTGTATGTTTTTCTTGTACTTTTATATTAGTGTTTCTCAGTATTACTTTTATCACTAGACAGGGTGTTTATAAAGTCCCTATCTATTTCAGTGAAAACGTAACAAAAAGGGTAAAATTCAATAACAATATAATAGAAGGCGTATATCTAATGAATACTTAAGCATATGATTCTACATGACCACCATCAGTATCTCTACAGAGTTCGAATCTGTCAGCAGCATTGCGGAACACATTTTGGAGTATGACAGGGGTTATTTTTGTAACTGCTGTTACGATACGAGCACGAAAATGTCCAGCTTCATTCAGATGGCATTTTAAACATCGTCGTCTTTCAACAAGATGGGGCACCTTGTCATTACGCAAACATTGTTCGGGAGTACCTAAATGAACGATTTCCATATCGGTGGATCGGACGTGGAGGCAACAGGCCCTGGCGGCTCGATATCCTGACCTAACGCCCTTGGATTTCTTTGCATGGGGCTTTATCAAATCAAACGTCTATCAAACGAGGGTTACAGATCTGCAAGATTTACGTGCTCGTATCGTAACAGCAGTTACAAAAATAATTCCTGTCCTGCTCCAAAATGTGTTCCGCAATGCTGCTGACAGATTCGAACTCTGTAGAGATACTGATGGTGCTCATGTAGAATCATATGCTTAAGTATTCATTAAATGTATGCCTTCTATTATATTGTTATTGAATTTTACCGTTTTTGCTAAGTTTTCACTGAAATAGATAGGGACTTTACAAACACCCTGTACTGCAAATATTATTGACATTGTTTATTAATAAGTATTATTTATTACGTACAAACCGTACGCTGTTGGGGAGGGGGTTAAGGGTCGTTGTACACTTTTAGAAATGTGAAAAATGTCGATCCATATCTTCCCGCCAAAATCAACATTTTTCTTTGTACACTTTTGGGGGGGGGGAGGGGGTCTTGAAAAAGTGTACTCTTTGTACACTTGTGAAAATGCTGATAATTGTGAACGGCCCCTAAGGTAAAGGTAACATCCATGTCCTACATTCCCCAAGGAAGTCAGGGGGTAGGGGCCCGAGCCTGGCCTACCTTATCCCAAATCGGTTAAAACTGGGTGGCCGGCCCGCCGCTTCGTCGTGACGTAAGATTCAGAAAAGACGACCGCCCAGCTCTAGGCAGCACTGGTGCTCGAGCTCACGACTCAGCGGAGTCTCAACATTGCCGACCCCCTACCTAACTGAGCGACCCACGAGACGTTCAATTATTATTAATGAGTGAAATTAAGAGGTTTTTTTTTTTTGGCTCAAAAGATAGTAGAGAGAATATTGGTACAATTTTTAGTAAAGGCATAGAATTTTTAGTGCAACATCTCAAGAACTGCCAAATATGAGGCAGTGAAAGTTAGCTTTCATAATTAATTACTTAAATTATTTATACACTTTATTTACGTTGGATCATCACACTTATGTACAGTAATTTGGATTTATTACTGAAAAAAATAATTTAGTGATATACATTAGTTGGGTTACGTCGTGGCTAATGTTGTAGCATCGCTTCAGTGAAATTAAGATACATTGGGTAGATAGGTTGTAGTTGGATGGGGGACCGTACTCCGCGTCCAGATTATGTAGCGACTCTTAGTTCGGATCCCACGTAAAGCTGTAGGTCCTCTCGGTCATATGACCTTAGATGTTGGAATAGAAGTTAAATAACCTCATAAAACAAAGTGTACGTTGGTTAATACTGTTTTGCATAACTTAAATTATTTAAATTTTTTTTAATTTAAAGAAATCGGTATTTTACATTGTAAAATCAATTTTTTAAAGGTTTTATAGGAAAAATGAAAGACGAGGATATGGGGAGAAGCTTGAAGAAGGAGAGAAGATTTTCCTTTTTAATTGAATACAAAAATTATTGCGGATATCAATTCCTTCGTATAGTAGGAACCTCCTTCGTGTTTGAAGTGTGAAATTAAGTTTTTTGGAAATAAAAGTTATCGTGTTTCAGATTCATTGAATGGTTTACTCGTCTGTTTAATATGATTTCCATAATAAACACCGGAACCTGCTTATCCAAGGTTTTATGAATTCGTGAACAGATATTCAGTTTCTGCGGGTCATTAAGTTTAAGAAAAATTCAGGCATTTGAACATGGGGATTGTGTGTGTTCTCGGTTTGTTTTGGCATTTGTATGATTCTGGGGACTTTTTATGTAGTACGTTTTTTTATGTTGGAAGTAGGGGCCAAAGGCGAGAGCCCGCAAAAATGACCCCTCCGCAGAAGGAGAGCTAAAAACAAGGTCTCCAAGGCTCAACGATACCATTTTTTTTAATGTAAATTTTGAAAAGATTGTGTAGTGTGTAAGATGCATGTATGTGCACTGAGGAATAGAGGGAGAAGCGTGTATTTGAGAGCATACTAGAGACAGGAGAAACGGGAGTTCCAGCACTTCCTTTCTCCTGCCTAACGTCTCTCCCGGAGTACTTCCCTGGTCGATTGGTGTCTACAGTCTCCTCTTAAATAATGGATAAATAATATAATGTTTGTATTTCCCCGAACTATCATGTTGTATAGGCTGTGATGGTGTGAAGGATGTAATATAGATTGAGTGTAGTACAGGGTGACCCAAGAAAAAGTAGCCCCATTGAGTTTTGTTAAAAGAAATAATGGGGCTACAGTACTTTATCTTGGGCCACCTTGTATGGGTGGGAAGTGGGGGTAATTGCGATCAGTGGGTAATTCCGCTCACCCTTCTCCCCCCCGTGAGGGAGGTCGGTTGCCATCGTTACTCAGCTGCATCACACACTTGTATCGAAAGCTCCGTAGCAAGCACACATTTGTCGTGGAAGGATGGTTTTCTCGTGCTCCCGTACATTTTTAAAGTTTTTTCAAGTTTTCATCTAAATAACAGCGACAGAAAAACTTCACGTAAGTATTGTTATGTATTAAAGATATTGTTTATTTACGTGTTACATTAAGTACAACTATTGGTGTAAATTTTGATGACAGGCTGTCAGTAGCATGCTTCTTTATTACTGTGCATCACGTTTTTCTAGTAGCCACATTTACGGGTAATGACGCTCAGTTGAGCGCCATTACCCCAAGTAATCATCATTTAGTATTTATGATTATGATTCAATTAGAAAAAGTTTGTGGAAGGAATGGTTTATGATTTATACTATAGATATTCATTTTCAAATTATTTACATACGGCTAATTTCTATTGTATATTCAATAACTAGTTTAAATATTTATGCACTGCATTTCAGTATATTTATTTTTTGCTGATACTGTATATTTATTCGATGTGTCTGTTGCAGAATGCCTAGAAACAAAGCAAGAAAGCATCATGGGATATTAATGCCATTAAATTTGCGAAGAAATAAATGCCAGTAAAAGTGATCGGATTTACCCACACATGGTGGGTAAATCCGCTCACCGGTAGTTTTTTTAATTAACGGCAAAACTTTACAAGTTTGTACTTCTTTTGCGTTATAATAAACTTAAATGTATAGAATAAGAATACGAATAAATGATGTAACAAAGTTTTTCGTATCCATTCCCGTTCAGTAGATACAGGTAATTTTCTTTAGGTGAGCGCAATTACCCCCCACCCCTATATATTTTGTAATGTGGCGTTTTAATTTATGCAAAATATCAGTGAACTTTGTTCGATGTGCCCTTTGAAAATTAGTTTTTCATCTGAAATCACACCTATACTTTCATCTCTGGTACCTCACTAATTTTAATATTATGTATATTGAAATTTATATCGTGTTTTCTATTTTTTATAATCGTATATAATATCTTTAATAAATTTAACGATAATTTATTTGCAATTAGCCAGTTATAAATACGGATGAGATGCATATTTGTTCTTTCTTGTAAAGTACCTCAGTAGTTATCAGCTACGAGAAGTGTCGTATCATCTGTATACTGAATACTGGCTCCGTTGTAGCAGTTACGAAAACCATTGATCTATCGCAGGAATAGGAGGGCTTCCAATATCGAACCCTGTGGCACTCCGTGTGCGAGTGATTGAAAGTCTGATTATGCACGTTTATCCGGTCTGACTTATTGTTGTCTATTATTTCAATAGGACTTGAACCACTGTAAAGATACGCCTCTTACTTAATGAGCCAAATTTTTGTTAGAATTTAATGTTCTATCGACTTAAAAGGTTTGGATAGATCCAGAAAGAGTGCAATTAAAGTTTGTTGTTGTTGTTGTTGTTCAGATTAATAGATTGCCTCAGTTAACGTAATAACATCATCTTCGTTGAGGTTTTCGCCTTAAAGTCGAACTGATAGGATGGACAAAATATTTTTTTCTATGAAGAACATTATTAATTGTCGATTAAGATTCTCTCAAAAATGTTCCCAGGGTCGTCAAGATAGATATTGGACGATAATTATAATTTGAGGTTACTTCGGGATCATCGTTTTCAAATATAATTCTAATATTTAAAAGGCTACTAGAAATCTTATTGATATTATCATACAAATAATAATTTTACTCTTGCTTCTACTAATAATAAAAATAATAATAAATATACCTTAGTTGCACGAAGTACATTATCTTCATGTAAACTTAACTTTCAACTTAAACCTTCTACGTAATCCCAGTAAAGCCAAAGACTGAGGAGCGAGAACACGATAAATTCTGTAGAAACCTTCAGAAACTTTTATGTCCGAGCTTATTTTTAAAATATATTTTATCAGTAAAGATTTGCCTTTCTATTTCTGTGACAGTCTTGTACAGCTGAATTGCTCTACAGTAATATATATATATATATATGGTGTCTCAGAAATCGCGCACCATAAGCTTTATTCAGACTTACGAGGTTTACGAGTCGAAATGGTTTACGAGTGATGTTTAATTACAATATATGTTCGCTAATGTTCGAATGATAAAATTAATAGTTTTTTATTAACTGTACATACTATCTTGAAATAATTAAATTGAATGAAGCTACATTAGTCAATGGTGCGCTACTTCTGAGACACCATTGGCTAATGTAGCTTCATTCAATTATTTTAAGATAGCTTTTTTATTAATTGTACATACTATTAATTTTATTATTCGAACATTATCGAACATATATTGTAATTAAACATCACTTATAAACCATTTCGACTCGTAAATCTGAATAAAGCGTATGGTGCGCGACTTCTGAGACACCATATATATATATATATATATATATATATAATATATATATATATATATATATCGGGTGATCACAAATTATCTTTCCGATTTTAAACATTTATTATGAAAAACCTAACAAAGCTACAGCGAAAAGCAAGATGTACAAATACAGAAGAACTCAAGAAGTTTTATTTAAAAGCTATTGAAGTTCAATATGAGCTCCTTTTGTGGCTCTGCAGACCGCAAAGCAGTATTCTGTTTCCCTTCATACATTTTGTAGCATATCATACTGAACTTTTCTAACAGCTTCATGTATCCTTTCCTTCAAATATTCCAAAATTGTTGCCATTGGTGGAACAAAAACTCATTTTTGACATAGCCCCAGAGGAAGAAATCGAAAGGGGGTTAGATCGGGCGAACGAGCAGGCTAAGGAATGGGCCCCCGACGCCCGATCCAACAATCAGGCAATTGTTCATTCAGGAATGTTATAACCTCATTGTGGAAATGGGGTGGCGCACCATCCTGCTGAAACCACACGTGAACTTTATCTTGTAGCAGTTGGGGCATCAGCCACAGCTGTAGCATATCGTGGTAAATGATACCGTTAATTGTTTGTTCGGCAAAGAAGAATCGACCGTACACTCTCTCAGCGGTAAGAGCACAAAACACGTTAACTTTAGGACTATATCTGCCATCTAGGACGTTTTGGCGCCGACATTTTGACGCTGGACGTTTTGGCGCCACCGTTTGGGCGCGGAGCCGGTTTGGCGCCGCCGTTAATTAGTATTAAGTATTAAGTAGTAATACTTGGTTATTAACCTGAAGTGCTGTCTGTCTTTTCAGATAAGTTGTGTTGTTGCCCTTAATAGCATAAATGTCTGAAAATATATCAAGTAAGAAAGGGAAACAGAAGTTTTCACATAATGGATATTTGTATGTGTTTGATAAATGTAGCAAGCGCGACCCTTCGTTACTTTTTTGGCGGTGCGAGCAAAAGAGTCAGTGTATTATAAGGTGTATATATAATATGGGTACTTTTCCGTTATCTGTCCCGTTGACGATTGGTTAGGTTCAGTCATGATATTTTCGTTAAAACTAACAAAAATATCACAACTTAACCTAACCAATCGTCACTGCCCGGTTAGGTCAACTGTACGCCCTTGACGATTGGTTAGGTTAAGTCGTGATATTTTCGTTAGTTTTAACAAAAGTATCACGACTTAACCTAACCAATCGTCAAACGGCGCCAAAACGTCGGCGCCAAAACGTCCCATTCCGCTATATCTGACGTAATCCTTAAATGTATTGGTACGATTTTAATATTCCTTTAAGATTAATTTCATCTTTCTTTCAAACGCACTTATGTTCCGTATATATATATATATATATATATATATAGAGAGAGAGAGAAGAGAGAGAGAGAGAGGCCTTGCGGCCCATACCGAGGAGGTACCAATGGGGATGGGTGCCAGGAAAAATTCCTACACATTGTCACAGCTAACTTCTCGAACAGCCACCCTCAGAAGACAGTAACACACATCCTCAAATAGTGTACAAGATTCGGTCTAATCTTTTCTTGAACTGATCCACAGAGGAACTGTTCACAATTTCTGAAGGTAGCCTGTTCCACGTGTCACAGATCTTATAGCTAAACTAATTACCCAACACACTAGTGCTAAACCGTTTCAAATCCAACTTCCAATCATTGTTGCGAGTTGAGTTATCATTTAAACTAAACATGCTTCTAAAATCAACATCGTTGAACCCGTGTAAGAGCTTGAAAACCTCAATGAGTTGACTGCGCAGCCTCCGAGTTTCCAGTGAAATTAAATTCAGGGCGCGTAAGCGTCGATTGTAGCCCATATGCCTAACGGAAGGGATTAACTTTGTGGCCCTCGCCTGGACTCGCTCCAGCATGTCGGTATCTTTCCTGAGGGTGGGCGACCAGAACTGCACAGCGTACTCCAGGTGCGACCGAACCAGGGAATTGTACAGAGAGAGCACAATCTCCTTGTTCCGAAATCGAAATTGCCTCCTGATATAACCCAACAGCTTCTGGGCTTTCTTTTCCACCTCTACGCACTGTAGAGGTTGACCTGCCCAAGATTCCCAGTATACCATGAAAGCAACGGTTTACAACTTTAATTTCAATACGGTTTATATTTTCACATTTATTTACTATATTTTATGCAATACTTTACATTTATAATATTATTAATAACTAAATGACAACTTTTGTAGCGAAAAACTTTAGTGAAGAACATGTCTTGTATTTTACTACTGAATAGGTACTAAATAGGTAGGTAAAAAAAAATTTACAGTAGGGTCTATACTACGATATATATATATATATATATATATATATATATATATATTATATATATATATATATATATATATATATATATATATATATATATATACAGGGTGTCCGAGAATTATCTGTACAATTTTTGGCTGTTATTAAAAGTCAACCATGAAGTGTAGAAATTCCAGTGTTGTCCCATTTTACAGAGAAACTCATTAAGTTTTTCTGATAACAAGTTTTGACAAGTTTTTTCTTTTTTGTACGCGGGTGACAGACATTGATGATTTAAAAGCAAGAATCACAGCTGCTATTGAGCGAATTAATGTGGATATGCTGCAGCGTACATGGCAACATTTGGATTATCGATTGGATGTTTTGCGGATCACTGATGGTGCCCATATCGAATGTTTGTAACAACGTTACTTTAATAAAAGAAACTTTTGAAAATACAGATTCTAAATAATCTTGTTTAAGAATTTAAGTGTGTTATCAAGAATTTTATTAAAAGATGAAATTGTACAGATAATTTTCGGACACACTGGAATTTCGAAAAAAACTTGTCAAAACTTGGTATCAGAAAAAACTTAATGAGATTCTCTGTAAAATGGGACAACACTGGAATTTCTACACTTCATGGTTGACTTTTAATAACAGCCAAAAATTGTACAGATAATTCTCGGACACCCTGTATATATAACAGTAAATACATTTTGTTCATTTCGTGTCACATTTTTCCCCTTTTCAATGCATTGCGTTCATATTATGGTCTAATAAGTTTCTCATGCAAGCAGCCAAGCACCAGTTAAAGTTTGAAACCACACTCTTACACGCGTACTAGTACTCGAACACTAAAAAATAGTGTACTCGTAATCGTACTCATCCAACTCCAAAATTTTGGTACTCTTTCCACCTCTGGTTCAGACTATGACAGCGAGAAGTTTTAAATTTATCAAATGAACGGTAGGAAGCCACATGTTTAGGCCTAAAATACGAGTCAACCATTAGCGCCACAATAAATATTATTAAAGCGTATACTGTATTTTAATGAACTCCGAAATATAGTACAGTATTCCACATTTAAAAACTTAAGGAAATTGGTGGATTTTCTGATGAAACCCACTGAGAGCAACTGGGTTGGGTTCAGTCAGGCTACCCCTGACTCAAACCCGTGATGCGTGGTCTCAAAGTCGGTGCTGGTTTTTGGATTTCTAGATGGAGTGATCGGCAGAAGAGCTGACTGAACCCGCGCGCGCGCGGGGATGTCCATCTAACTCCGAGTTTCCCACTTTATAACATTAAATTCTAAAGTCTGATTTTAGATTTGAAAATTTAAGTTGTACGATTTACTAAATTTCATATATATTCGTCTATCTAAACGTCCCCGCTTGTACAAAGCTTCCTTTAGTTTTTTGCGAGATACAGAAAAACCACTGTCAATAAATTTACAAAAGAATACATTCATCAAAAATTTTAGCTTCACATCCGAAATCACTGTTTTAAAATATATGAAGCTACATTAAAAACTAAGTGGTTCGTGAGCTTAAAGTAAATGTTAAATGTAAAGTTCTCTCGCAAGCCTAAAAATCTCTGTTCAAAATGTCTTGCATAAAATTATTTATACGAGTATATTACAGTGCGAGCGAGAACCGTTTAAGCCAGTGATGGGCAACCTGCAGCCCATCAGGTTTTTGAGTGCGGCCGAAGAGACATTTTACTAACTATTGTCCGCATGAATGAAAATTTTGGAATTTGTATTAATATTTCCATAATCTACCGATAATTTTGTTTGATTTAACAAAATTTCTTTATTAATCTTTCCCTAATCTACCAAAAACTTTGATTTAACTAAATTTCTTAATTTAATGAAAATCACACTGTATTTATTTTGTGCATAAAAAATGTTTCTTTTGCTTTACTGTTTGAAGTTGATCACAATTCAATTAATATATAAATAATAATTTTCTCTAACTCTTTATGAAATTTTCGGGCTGTATTAAATGTATTTAAGCATATTCGTGGGGCCATGTTCAGCGCACATGCGCATTTTTAATCTTGCGGCCCACTGAGATGAAGGAAGGCCACTCATGCGGCCCACTCACTAGCCTAGATTGCCCATCACTGGTTTAAGCAGAGGTAGGCTTCGTTTATACGTGTTTGCAGTTGACGTATAATAGTTTGTTACCGTTTAAACAAAAATTAGAAAGTTGGTCCAAACAGGGCGATACAAAAATATTTTAGAATTTTCTCGCTCTGAGTCTTAAAATTTATAGTTGTAAGTTTCGAAACGTCTCGAAACAAAAAGAGCTACAGTACATCGTGGCCACGTCGAAACCCCGCTTCCCGTAGGTTAAGCGACGTTGGATCTGGGTAGGATTTCGATGGGTGTCCGTTCCCAGTGTTCAGATGATGTACCAGTCCAAGGTTCGGATTCTACATTAAACTGAAGGTATCCTCCGTTAAATGGCCCCTGGACCTTAGTACGAAGGGTAACTTATACAAACGACCAATCGTTACGATACAAACAAAATTGACGAGTGCCAATCATAAAATTTATATAACACCATTTTATGTACGTTTCATGACCGTGAGTGTGCGTAGTGAGTGAAGCTATATTTAATTAATAATTGTAGGCCTATTTGTTCACGTATAAATTCACTTGTAAAGTTTTATGGTGTTTATATGATAAAGCTTATCATTATCTTTTAATGTACAGGGTGTCCCATAAGTCCGGCATCATAGGAGAAATTCATATTTTTCTATTTCTACAAACCATAATTCATATTTTTCTCTTTGTACAGGCCATAATGTCCGTGAGCAAGGGAGAACGAATCCAGATAATTCTACTCATAGGAAATCGGAGTCAAAGAGAGGCCGCTGCTGAATTTAACAGACTGCATCCAGACCGCGAGCCAATAACACGGAGTTGTGTTAGCAGACTTGTTGCAAAGTTTAAGGAAACAGGATCCATAGAAGATAAACCACGCAGTGGACCTTCAAGGAGGTCCACTGACGTTGATACAGCGACTGCTATCCTGGAACGAAGAAGGAAATTTCCCAACATGGTTCCAGCAAGACGGCGCTCCTGCACATTACAGCACCCAAGTAAGGGAATACCTGTACCAATAATTCCCTGGTCATTGGATAGGACGTCGAGGGCCTGTGGAATGGCCAGCTAGAAGCCCGGATCTTACGCCACTAGATTATTATCTCTGGGGCCACTTGAAAGCGCTGGTATACGCAGAGAAAATTAGGAGTGTTGAACATTTGTGGCAGCGCATTATTGGGGCATGTAACACCATTACTCCTGACATCATTCACCGTGTGCTTGCTGACTGGGTATCACGTCTGAATTTGTGTATTGAAAACAATGGTGGACATATTGAGCACGTTCTGTAAATAAAAGCTTTTGTTTTGCCTTTTTTTATTATTTTTCCTATGATGTCGGACTTATGGAACACCCTGTATTTATAATTCATATACTTCATTAATTATACAATTTTTATTTTACTTTTTTTCACTGTTAAAAGCGAAATTTTTTATTCTAAATACCACTTTATTGAGAGAGAGAGAGAGAACGCTTATCAGACGACTGTTTAATGTGCCGTCATATATGCAAATTTTCGTAAGCAGGAATAATGCCAGTGCCATATACTATTATGGAAAGACAAAGATGTGGCACTCTTACGTGTTTATTACATTTCGAAATTGTTTACATTTGCAGTTCAGAATTAGTATGTACATTCATAATTAACTAATGGTCAAAATTATGTAAACTATGGAATTGGCACTGTGTTTGTTGGGGCATATTGGTATCCTCGTTTTTACACAAAAATTAGTAATAGTAATAATAAAAGGAATAAAAGATAGTATACACACACACACACACACGTTTTCTCTTGTATCACGAAATAGTGACATATATATACGTATATATATATATATATTTATATATATATATATATATAATATATATATTATATATATATATATATAATATATCGTAAAGAACGACGCTTTGTATAGGAGAATATTCCGCGCAAGATGAGAGCGAAAGAACGAAACAATCGGCAATCGGAAGATCCCGGGTTCGATTCCGGGTGGTTACCTCATTTTTTCATTTGTTTCGTTCTTTCGCTCTCATCTTGCGCGGAATATTCTCCTATACAAAGCGTCGTTCTTTACGTTAATTATACTGCGTGTTTGCAGTTATAATGTGTATATATATAGCCAATGATTCCAGGATTGTATAATAATAATAAAGTTATTTCAGTAAAGGATGCAGTAAAAACAGTGTTTGTTTAGTCTGGTTTTTATACATTCATTTTCATCCACAGCTGTTCTTTGTTCGTTATTAAAAAAAAGTTTTAATTAAAAAGTATATACTTGATTCCTCAAAGGAGTCGCTTGATCTCTAGTTTATATAATCTTTAAATCTTTATATTTACAGGTTGGCCAGAGCGTCTGCAATAACGTGATTCCCTATTTATTCCACAATTTGTTGTTACACACACACACACTATGCAATATATATATATATATATTATATATATATATATATATTATATATATATATATATATATATATACGCCTCGGTGGTGTAGTGGTTAGCATCTACCAGTGACAGCAGGCGACACGCAGCACATCCAGCTGTTTATCCTTCCTTCTAAGAATAGGCGTGCTGTACCGCCTCCGCAGTTTCTTCACTCCTGCTCAGTTGCTCTCTCTGTACAGGGGTCTTGTCCGCCCCTGTATGGAGTATGCTTCTCATGTGTGGGGTGGCTCAACCCACATAGCCGTACTTGACAGGATGGAATCAAAGGCTTTTCGTCTCATCAGTTCCCCGCCTCTTACTAAATGTCTTCAATCCCTCTCTCTTCGCTGCAATGTTGCCTCACTTTCTCTTTACTATCGCTATTGTAATGGACACTGCTCTTCTGAACTCTCTAACCGCGTGCCTCTTCCTTTAAGGAGACCACGCAGCACCAGACTTTCTACACTTTTTCACTCCTTTTCTCTCTAACGCAAGGGTTAATCGGTATTTTTACTTTTTCGTCTACTCAACCGGTCAACTCTGGAACAGTCTTCCTGAATCCATCTTTCCCCCTATCTATAACCTTCAATCTTTCAAACCCAGTGTGTCTAGCCATCTCGGAAACCCTGAACCTTGATTTGGCTCTCTTCTTCTTCTATGTTGGGTGGGGAGGTCGCTTTCGCGGGCACTCGCCCTTGGCCCCTCCTTCCTGCCTAAAAAAAAAAGGATATTGCTCATTTATTGCGCAAGTTCGCGCCTTCATACACGATTTAATTAATTTAACTAAATTCTGAGTAGAAAATACTTTTAGGGTTTTTTATAACTCTAATTCGAACCAAAAATTTTTTTTTGCAGTGAAATATCGTTCAGGTTTTGAGGTCGTAAGTTTAAAGTGTCTTTTTTTTTCTTGTAATAGTTTCCGTTATTCGAATATTACATTTCTACGTATGAAAATACTCATTTATGAAAGCACTCATTTATAACGCCGCCATTTAACGCGGCCATTTTAGGTTTCTTTCGTATAGTGTGCGTAGAAAATGGAACAATTTTCGCCACGCAGAGACGTTCAGTAGATAAAATTTGTGAAATATTTAATGTTCATTGCTATTCACACCCAATTTATTTTTATTTAACCCATTTACATCTTGTGGCACTCCACTTTTTCTTTTTTTTTCGTAACGCCAAGCGATTTTTTATTACAATTTTCAGAAAAGCCCCTGGGCATTAAAGGTTTAAATGAGCATCTACTGACCTTTCAGCACCAAGAGCCATTTCAGATTTTTTTAGTTAATGCCAGACGATTTAATTCAATATCGCCAAAAAAAAAAAAAATTGCTATGAAAAGGTAAATTAAATGCTCTTTGAAGTAAACATTTGGTAAGTAATTTCATCAAGAGTGACATTACGAATATAACTTTTTAGTTTTTATAAACTATTCCAAAAGTGTCTAACAACTACTCGCTTTAAACAATTTTAGTACTTATAGATAAAAGTTGAGTAAGAAAATGATTGGTCGTCTTTAATATATATAATTTATATATATATATATATATATATATATATTATATATATATATATATATATATTATATTGTGTGTGTGTGTGTGTGTGTGTGTACACGGTCAAATTATGGAGACATTTTTAAAATGCTGATTATGTAATAATAATAGAATTCTTTTCATTAGTTACAAGAAATAAAATGTTAGGTCTGTCTAATTAAGGAGCTTTCTAATGTGGTATTTTTGTTTCATGAAGACTTACGAGTAATTAATCAATATTAAAAAACATTGTATTTAATGGTGACATCCACGTTTTGATTAAAATAATTGTTTATGTTCACAGAAATATTATTGATATTTGGTTAGAATGTTTTTCCGTTATCTGTATTCATACATTTTATTCTATTTTCCTTCAAAACATCATCTCTCTCGTGAAACTTGCATCTGAACGCTATTTGGTAACATTGTTCCGTTCTCTCGCAGGTATTTCTCTATAATGGCTCCCACAAAGGAAATACCATACAAAAATAGATTCGCGATTGATTAATACCTTTTTGCTGAAGAACTACAAAGATAAATAGCAAATAAAGTGGGAGTTTCATTGTCCACTATGAGCAAAATCCTCTCTCGTCATTCTCAAAATGGGACTGTAATGAACAAAGTAGACCGACGGCGAAAAAGGAAGACCTCGGAAAAAGAAGACAAATACACGATTTATTGAGCAAATGCAACAAAAAGAATACTAGCGACCCATTAAACCAACCTTCCTCAAACGTCTATTCACTGGTGAAGTACAAATCCTGCCGTTGCGTGACGCACTTCACTTCAGCATGTATTCGAACGTTAGTATTCTTTCTGTTGCATTTGCTCAATAAAGTCGTGTATTTGTCTTCTTTTCCGAGGTCTTCCTTTTGCGCCATCGGTCTACTTTATTCATTACAGTCCCATTTTGAGAATGATGAGAGAGGATTTTGCTCATCGTGGACAATGCAACTCCCACTTTATTTGCTATTTATCTCTGTAGTTCTACTAGCGCAGGTGAGATTTGAACATAATTTATGTATACAGTAAAAAAATGCTTTCTCTAAACTTTCTTATAGGACTCCACCCCCTTATCTTAAGACAAGCGAAGATTAAAAATTTGAAAATATGTAACCTGTTCGTCCTACTGGGTAAATATGGTCATGAACGAAAATTTACACAAATGTTCGACCAACTTGGGCATTTATGTCTCCTTTTATATATATATATATATATATATATATATATATATATATAATAAATAAAAGGTATTGTATTTTTTAATATAGATTCTTTGTTTAACATTGTTTTTAATTATGCCTGATGAGGATAAACTGAACAACAACACTTTGACTTCTTTCTGTATAAAACCCAATTGAGTGGTTTTAAATAGATTACCTCGATTCAGTTGTCGATAGAAAAACATGTGACAAGGTTGCCAAGTACAGTTTTTTTTTTTAACTTTTCGAAAAACTTAATATTTATGAGACCATTAATGGCTGGCTGCATAGAAAAGCAAAAACAAAAAAAAATTAGCAACAGGCAATATCCAGAATTAATTTCCCTACAGTGTAGGGGGGGGGGGGGAGATTGTGTTCCCGAACGTCATCCAAGTCCGAGAAGTAACAGGGTGAGTGGCCGACCCGACCCAACCAAGGCGCCAGTAGCCAGGAGCGAACCCAGAGCCTCACCACTCTGAGTCCAACATAGAAACCGGCAGCCGAAATCAAGAAATTACAGTTTATATTTGAAAATAATTAAAAACGAGAAAAAGGAGTAAACATGTTTTTAAAAAACACGAAAACACGTGTTAATTTTTATTTTTTTTATTTTATGGAACACTGAATTCTTTCTTACTCTTTAATAATTCAGAGAAGAGGTCACCAAAGTTTACATACATGCACACGACAGTCAAAGGTCGATTCCATGAGAGAAGTTCAGCTTGAATCTTCTACAGTCGCAGAGGTAAAAAGGTTGATTTACCGGATTTATTCTTTTTTTTTTTTTTTAAAGTTGAACCGAACTATCGAAACTGGGGCAGTGTTTTTTTTGGGAGGAGAAAATAACTGATTCCTTTAATTATTCTTGATGTAAGAAAAAAAAAAAAAGGACTATTTTCTTACCCTAAAAAAGTATACATAATTCGGAAAATAAGGGAAGTAAAAAAATTACCTTATTTTTTCAAAGCTACCAAAGAATATATTGATCTTAATTACTTACTGAGTTCGACCTTATTTTACATCAATTTGGGTTCAAATAATAGTTGTTACGGGTTCTTGTTAGTATATATATATAAAGGAAAAAAGAAAAATTATTCCAAGCTCATTCGTGTATTCAGAAGTACACCTCGTCAGGGAATGAAGGGAGAAGGCGAGATGACAAAAATATATACAACAGGACAGAAAAACAAAATGATTAGCACATGATTAACGAGAGTTGATTAGAGGCTAAAGGTGTTTTAACAGGATATTGTCAATTTTATATAAAACATTCCTGCACTGTTATTGAAATTATTTTTAAAATGGATAAATGCACATTCTAGAATATTCCTTTCAACTAATTGTTTTTAACGAGCGCTTTCGAACTATCCCACTTGATACTATGATTACATCTATACATATTGTTAAACAATGCGTTAGAATTATTTGCTGTTCTACACGCATATTTATGCTGTTTTACCCTAACCTAATGTCTAACGTTTTATCCGTTTGGCCTATATATAGGTACAGGGTGTCCGAGAATTATCTGTACAAGTTTTTGCTGTTATTAAAAGTCAACCATGAAGTGTAGAAATTCCAGTGTTGTCCCATTTTACAGAGAATCTCATTAAGTTTTTTCTGATACCAAGTTTTGACAAGTTTTTTAGAAATTCCAGTGTGTCCGAAAATTATCTGTACAATTTCAGCTTTTAATAAAATTCTTGATAACACACGTAAAATTCTTAAACAAGATTATTTAGAATCTGTATTTTCAAAAGTTTCTTTTATTAAAGTAACGTTGTTACAAACATTCAATATGTGCACCATCAGTGATTCGCAAAACATCCAATCGATAATCCAAATGTTGCCATGTAAGCTGCAGCATATCCACATCAATTCGCTCAATAGCAGCTGTGATTCTTGCTTTTAAATCATCAATGTCTGTCACCCGCGTACAAAAAAGAAAAAACTTGTCAAAACTTGTTATCAGAAAAAACTTAATGAGTTTCTCTGTAAAATGGGACAACACTGGAATTTCTACACTTCATGGTTGACTTTTAATAACAGCCAAAAATTGTACAGATAATTCTCGGACACCCGGTATATTGAGTCACAGTGTGTACATCCGATCGAATACACACAACCAACCCCATTATCCGGGCTATTCTCTATCAGGCGTGATTTAACAGTATTATTATATTTAAAGACTACATTGATACCAATTGCTTTAAGTAAAGTCGGGAGATATTGAAAATTAACATGGTAAGGTAGGCTAAGGATTTTTTTACGCTTAAATTCCTTTACAGTTACACTATTATAATACCTATTCTTGGCTTTCCTAAGGCAGTTATCTAAAAATGAAATAGGATACCATAATTTAATACCAATATTCATGATATTGCATAACTCGGAATCTAAAAATTCAGGACTGACAACTCTCAATGTTCTAAGAAACATAGCAGAGAAAATTGAAGATTTAATCGAGGGATGATGGTCAGAATAAAAATGCACATAAGTTATTATTAGTAGGATTACGATAAACTTTAAATTTGAACTGATTAAAGAATCTCCGAATTTTTAGATCCAGAAAAGATAAGCTTCCATCATTTTCTTTTTCAACCGTGAACTTAATAGATGGAACTAAATTGTTGAGCCTACCAAGAAATAAGTCAACATCTAAATTATTAGACCAAAGGCATAACATATCATCTATATACCTGTACCAAACAAGGTTAAAATTAACGATAGTAGGCAAAATTCTGCTTTCAAAAAATTCCATATATAAGTTGGCTAATACCGGTGAGAGAGGATTTCCCATCACCAATCCAAACGACAGAGCATAAAACTTATTTTCAAACTGAAATTTACAATCTTTGACGCAAAGCTTAACTAACTCAATGAGAGTGTTGCGTTGAACAGAGAGAGAATATTCAGGGATCTTATCTTTTAAAAAGTCAAGTAGGTCATGAACAGGGACTTTTGTGAATAACGAGCATACATCAAAACTTACTAGTTTGAAATTACGGTCATTAGGAAACTTCAGTTTGTCAATAAGATCCATGCTATTTACAATATGTGACTTAGAAATAGAGCCAACTAACGGCGTTAATAAACTAACTAACCATTTAGATAGCTTATAGGTTACGGAGCCTACTGAGCTAACAATAGGCTTCATGGGATTATTAACTTTGTGTGTTTTTACTAAACCTTACAAATATGGTAGTGACGGATTGATGCCAAGAAACTGATTAGAAAGCCCATTATAGTTATTTTTTAATATTTCTATTAATTTTCTGTTAAACATTTTATTAACATCCTCCAGTGGGTTTCTGTTTAGAGGTTTGTATGTATCGTGGTCACTCAATAAAGTATTCATCTTTTCAATGCAACTTTTTGTCCATGATGACGATCGAATTAGATTTGTCCGCTTTAGTAATATGTAATGAATCGTTATTTTTAAGTGTTTTTAGGGCTTTTTCAAACCTCAAAGGATAATTCAATTCATACCTCGTATTAAAAGCACTATACACACACAACCTTTAGCTAAAGTAACCTCACTTTCGGATATATTACTATGTTTTTCATTGATAAAAGACTTAGCAATCAGTAAACTGCTGGGCTTTTTTGGGACAGAATCCTAAGCTATAACCTGACGCACATTTCGGATTGAAGTCTAGCTCATGGGACAAGTTAACAGTATCACTAAAATCACTTTTTTTTTAGTCCAGTCACTATTACGAATTAAATCGTCCAGTCAATTGTTTAATTTTCTGTTCTGAGTTTGAAAATAAGTTTTATGTTATGTCGTTTGGATTGGCGATGGGAAATCACCTCTCACCGGTATTAACCAACTTATATATGGAATTTTTTGAAAGTAGAATTTTGCCTACTATTATTAATTTTAACCTTGTTTGGTACAGGTATATAGATGATATTTTATGCCTTTGGCCTAATAATTTGGATGTTGACTTATTTCTTGGTAGGCTCAACAATTTAGTCCCATCTATTAAGTTCACAGTTGAAAAAGAAAATGATGGAAGCTTATCTTTTCTGGATCTAAAAATTCGGAGATTCTTTAATCAGTTCAAATTTGAAGTTTATCGTAAGCCTACTAATAATAACTTATGCATTTTTATTCTGACCATCATCCCTCGATTAAATCTTCTATTTTCTCTGCTATGTTTCTTAGAACATTGAGAGTTGTCAGTCCTGAATTTTTAGATTCCGAGTTATGCAATATCATGAATATTGGTATTAAATTATGTTATCCTATTTCATTTTTAGATAACTGCCGTAGGAAAGCCAAGAATAGGTATTATAATAGTGTAACTGTAAAGGAATTTAAGCGTAAAAAAATCCTTAGCCTACCTTACCATGTTAATTTTCAATATCTCCCGACTTTACTTAAAGCAATTGGTATCAATGTAGTCTTTAAGTATAATAATACGGTTAAATCACGCCTAATAAAGAATAGCCCAGATAATATGGTTGGTTGTGTGTATTCGATCGGATGTACAGAATGCGACTCAATATACTAGGGCCACTCAATATATTTTGCCCCACCCTTTTTTCTTAGCTAAATAATAGGCCATAGGGCTGAAATGTCTTTTGGGCCGTAAGTTTGAACTTTCTGCGCTTCACATAACCGGAATTTTCCAGTTTGAACCTCCCCTCTTTGTGTATAAAACCACTTTTAAACGCCCTTGTATAAAACCGATGGTTAACGCAGTTTCGAAAATGGCGTCTGACAGTGATGTGCGTTGTAAACAGAGAGCTGTTATCGAGTTCTTAACCGCAGAGAAAAAAACAGTTGGAAATATTCACAAACGTCTACAAAACGTTTACGGTGATGTTGCTGTTGATCGAAGCACAGTTGGACGCTGGTCTAAACCTGTGATATTATAGGAGAGAGGGAGAGCCAGCCTCGATGATGAGCCACGCAGCGGTCGCCCGGCATCGGCTGTGTCATCTCACACTGTGCAACGTGCTAACAGCATCATTCGATCAAATCCGCGCATCACATACAAGGAGCTATCACTGGAGCTAGGAATTAGTGAAGGAAGTGTGAATACGATAATTCAGCAATTGGGATACTCAAAGTGTGTTCACGGTTTGTTCCTCGCCAACAGACTGAAGATCACAAATCCCAAAGAAAAGAAATTGCTTCTGAGTCGTTGGTTCGATACGAGACAGAAGGGGATGACTTCCTTTCACGAACTGTGACTGGGGATGAGACTTAAGTACACCACTTTGAACCTGAAGCAAAACACCAATCCATGGAGTAGTAGGGCGGGTCGTACTCAGGTGACAACATGAATCTGAAGGAAATCCTACCATCAGGGGTGTCTAAATTATGTGTTTTTACATGTGGAATTCAAATATGAGCTTATTTTTTGGATAGGATAACTCTAACCTACATCATTTTGTATTTCTAAATTGCCAATTTTACCCTTTTGAACCCCTTTATAATATATTAAAAGATATAAGGTAAATCATTTATATTGACAAGGCCAAATCAACTTTACATATATTTATTAATAGGTGAACTGCATGTATATCATTGGATATAATTACAAAGATCATTCTCCTGACATCTTGAACTTTGCCAGGTTGCACAAATCCTGCTTTGACTCAGACTTGGACATCAGCTTCCTGCTGGTCTCCTGAGCCCTGATCCCTCCATCCCTCTTTTCCTGTGAGAAGTACTTAGCAGAAGCCTCAGTCACCATTTTAACAACCCTCTCAATGCTTTGTGTGTGGCAAGGCCAGTTGCGCACCTCCATGGGGGTGTTGATGAAGTTTTTCACCTCTGAGGTGCTTAGAGAGCAGGTGAGAGGTGGCTCTGACACACCTTCTGACCAGCTGATCAAGTCACCGATGCTGAAGCATCACAATTGATGTCAGGTGTCCTTCTGCTCCTAACAGAGGAGTCCCCCAGCTGAGTGTCCGGGTCCCCCTCTCCCCTGATGGCCAGGATTCTCTCCACCCCTTCAATCCTCTCCTTCTGATCCTCAGAGCAGAGTAGTGTTTGGAGGATGACTTCACTGTGGGCATACCAAGCAGATCTTCTCACAGTTGGCATCACAATATCCAGCACCTCCTTTCTCTGGGACTTGAGGCAGTCCAGCTGAAAGAGGATGTGCCTAGGCCCTTCGATCCAGGAGTGCTTGACCTTCACGTTGAACCAACATGGGTAATACACTCCAATGATGAATTCCACAATGAATTGCAGAATCTTCAGGTTCTTTCCTTTAAGTCCGTGCTTTGACACCCAGAGCCTGAGAAGTCTGTTCGCTGTGGTGAGCCAGCTCTGCAGGAAGTACTCCATCCCTGACTGCACAGACAATTTTATAGCCATAGTATTGATCAGTTGAGAGATCTTGAATGACTTTGTCAGGAAGCTTGATCAGTGGAGGGCCAACAGAGATTCGGGTGAAGTTTGGATTGATATCAAAGTCTGTAGCAGAATCAAGGAGCTTTCCTATTGGCCCGGATAATATTTTGTCTGACAGAGTAGGGCCATCAAGGTCAACAATGAGATGGCGCAGGGGAAGTTCAACAGTGTGCAGGTTGCACACCAACCAGACCAGCTTTCTCCCCAGGTGCAGCTCCAGCTTCCGCATTACTCCAGCTTTCACACCAGTGTTGACATTTATTGAGTCTCCTCCAATGGCCAACAAGGTCTTATCATAACCCCTCTCTTTCAGCCAGGCAAACAGGACCTTAGCAATCTTCTCCGCATGTGACTCCTCTTTAGTTGCTTTCTCTGGGGTAAAGTGGAACAGATAGTAGCTGCCAGGCTCACTAACAACACTATAGTGTTCTTCCTTGATCTTTGCGGGAAAAGATTGGTCACTGCCCTCAGCTTCCATCATCACATTGGTCAGGTCAATCCGCCCATCAAAGAGGATGCAAGAGATCCCCCCCTCCTCCCTGCACTTCTCGAACTGTTCCCCAGCTCTCTCATCAACTTCTCCTGTGCTCTCTTGACCTTGCTCTTATCAATCACTTTACTTGTATTGTCTTCTGTGATGATTCCTGCGTCAATCAGAGCTGCTGTTGCTATCGCTGCAGTTGGCCTCAGCCCTATGCCATACCTTGCACTAGCAAGGGCAATGTTTTGAATCTCATCATAGTTTTTCTGTACCTATGCCGAAGCTGCTGGCTCAGGGTCAGTTTGAGGGAAGAGCTCAACTTCAGGAACAAACTCATCTTCATCACCACTTCTCTCCAATTCCAGATCCTCATCACCATCTGCCAAAAATCTCTTAACATCCTTCCTGGCTGCCTTCTCTGCTACTGCAGCACTTTCCTCCTTGCTCCTTCTCCTTTTATCTGCCTTCCTTTCCATCCACTGCCTTTTCAATGTCCTCACCTGTCTCTTGTGCTCTGGTAGATCAGGACCCCCTATTTGGTGGGGTCCCTTACTTCCAACCTTCTCTTTCTGTCCCTTGATGTAGGCAAGATCTTTCACAGGAATCTTTTTCTCTCTGCTGCAGGAACAGTTAATGTGGGCTTGGATAACACAGCCCTCACAGCCTCCCCCCTCACAACTGGTAATCTGACACTTGCAAGTCAAAATATCAAAGAACTTGTCTAACTTGACAATGAACCTCTCTTTGGCATCAAGTTTGCCCTTCCCAAGAGAAAACTTCACTGCCTGATTCCAGACCTCCTTGAGCTTGGACATGATGGTCACTTTTTCATTGATAACAGGTGGCTTGAAAAGAGCATTAGCTTTGCTCCACTGACAAATCAGACCAGGGTAGATGTCACTCACCAGCTTGTCCACTGGGTAGTTCCTCCTGTCATCTTCACTTTGCTTCCTCAAGTAGATGCCATACCTCAGGATATCCCTCACAGTTGGCAGTTCAGGCACCAACAGCTCCCGGCCAGTGCCAACAAGATTACTCAGATGAGAACTTGATTTCGTCCTTGTTCTGACTTGAGCCATTTTCTTAATGAGTTCACACTGAAATAAAAACAATAATACAACAGTTAAGTATCCACTACAGACAGGTATTAACTCTTTTCAGCGCAAAATTCTTGGTTAAAAAAAGCTGAAATGGGCAAGAACAAATTTATCTGCAAATGCTAAACACATTATGCTTTTTTGGTTTCAAAATGTTATAAAATGCTAATTTATCTGTTGTCTGTAATGCAAATAATTTGTTCATGTACTCTAAAAAAACTAAAGAAACATCCTAAAAATATTCTTTAGAACATTGAAATAGGCCTCATACTGCTCAGTTGTACTAAAAATGAACCACCTAATTTTAGCTCAAATCAAAGTTGTTAATTAAATTTTGCTCAATGTATCACTATAATATGCGTAGAAATAGCTTTTTCTAAAATATAACAGAATAATACTCACATGTGAACAGTAACAAAAAAAATATCAGTAGATAATCACTAAATCTATCCCCTCACTGCAAGCCGAGGTGGTAAAATAGCTTCATAAATCATGAGTCACTTCAAATATTTCACAAAACGTTTTAGGATGTTCTGAAACATTACATTCTAGCCTCTGAGAAAGGTGGTTCAGAAAATGGTCTTATGCGCGCCAGAAAACCGTCAAAATATTTCATATACCAAACTGTATGATAATTACAATTAAGTGGAATGGCACACCTTTTTATTTGAGTATTTAAATATTATTATATGAATTACATTATATGTGTTTATATGAATTAGAACAATGCTCTATGAGAGATAACGTGAGCAGCCATGATAGAAAACGTGAGAAGACATATTCTGGGGTAACTACAATAGTAAAATAATCAACAATTTAATAATAATCAACTGCAAAATGATGTAGGTTAGGGTTATCAGAATTAAATATTTTCTTCAGAATTGTGTTCTATACACCAAAATATGTCATTTGAACACCCCTCTCCATTGATTTAAAAAAATGCATAGTATGACCCGCCCTAATGGAGTAGCATCACGCAGACTCCCCACGCAAGAAAAAGTTCAAAATGGCTCCCTCTGCAGGAAAGGTTATGGCCACCATCTTCTGGGACATGAAAAGGGTGATTCTGGTGGACATTATGAAGAAAGGACAAACAATCAACTCGGAGGCATATATTGCTACCCTACAGAGACTCCAGAGACGTATAAAGCGAGTTCGACCGGAGAGAAAACTGGAAGACGTCCTTCTTTTGCACGATAACGCAAGACCACACAACAGAGAGGCCACAGAGAGGCCATCACAAAAATGCGCTTCACTGTGTTAGTGTGTTACCCCACCCTCCATACAGCCCGGATGTGGCACCTTCAGATTTCCATTTGTTTGGGCCAATGAAGGATGCTATTCGTGGAAGAAAGTTTCAGAGTGACGATGAGGTTGTTGAGGAGGTTAAGAGGTGGCTCGAGCGGAACCCAGCGGACTTTTACCAGCAAGGAATAAAGGCCCTTGTTTCGAGGTGGAGGAAAACCGTAGAAAAGGATGGAGACTATGTGGAAAAATAAAAACTTGTAAAAAAGGTATGTAACTACTTGTGTACAAAATGTCTGGAACTTACAAGGAAACTTGGAAAGAAAAAAAAAAGGTGGGGCAAAATATATTGAGTGACCCTCGTATACAGACCAAACGGGTAAAAAATGTTAAATAATTTCAATAACAGTGCGGGAATGTATGAAATTGGTAATATTCTGTTAAAATACCTTTTGCCTCAAATCAACTCTTATTAATCATGTGCTAATCTTTTTGTTTTTCTGTCCCGTTGTATATATTTTTGTCATCTCGCCTTCTCCCTTCATTCCCTGACGAGGTGTACTTCTGAATACACGAAAGACCTTGGAATCATTTTTTTATTACTGTTCACAAGCATGGATGAGAGTTCCCCATTAACTGGTGGATAGTTTACAGTGCCAAAAGCTTTCCCTGAATTCGTCTCTCCATCTGAACTTAAAAAAGAAAAAAACAAAAGAGAAACTGAGATTCCAGCCTTAATTGGAGATAAAGTAAACTTCCGACGAGTGTTTTGAATTTAAGTATACTTCATGCATACCCTTTAGCAGAGTTTTCTGCACATTCTGCCAATTATCACAATTTTCTTTTGTGTGCGATGCGTATGCTCTCTCTCTCTCTCTCTCTCTCTCTCTCTCTCTCTCTCTCTCTCTCTCTCTCTCTCTCTCTCTTTCTCCTTTTTACTATAAAGACCCTACTGCTACCTCATGCGTGGGAAGAGAGGCTTTGGAACCTCTATAAATAACACCATTTAACGCTCGTAGGTCGTGAGAGACTGGAATGGAGGGGTCCCAGGTGTAAGGGCGCGATTAATGGAGTGTGGCTAGTGCTCCGTTAAGCCCATTCCTAAAACGTAATGGCCTGACCAGCCTCCACAAACCGTTCTTTGGTGACCAATTGATGGTGCTTTGCTGTACTGCTCTTAGGTGAGAGAGCTTTACTGCCCAGCTAGCTGCTGGGTCTGGTCGGATATCCCTTGAACACTGGATTCTAAGAGTCTGGCCGTTTGTGAGTGGCTAGTAAGACTTAGTAAGGAGCTGCATCTCGCTGTCACTCCTGGCAGGAAATCCGTGACGCCTGCGTCACGAGTGTTTGTCAGTTGGTAGCTACGACACGTTTGGGACGTCCGGCCCTGGGAAAACCCTTGGTCGGTGCGGCAGTAGCGAGAGGTGTAATCTTCTGGATGGGATGAACATCAGTGGCAGATAGGCGGATGCGGCTTGCGCGGGAAGAATTCACCGACCCCCTCCATTTTCATGTACTGGTCAGAAAGTTTTCGATAGTTTTCGTTGCCAGAACGCTTTATCTTATTCAGTGTATTCGGAGTTAGAAAAATAAGTTAAAGTGACTGGACCGCAGAAAATGAAGGCTGAGTGCACGAGGTGTGGAGTAAACCAGTGGGTGACGAATTTCAAAGAAGCTTGCTTCGAGAAGATCAACCACTCCAGCATGTGCCGCTTTTGCAAACTCATGCAGTTGTACGAGAAGCTAGAGGAGAGGGTCCGGCGGCTCGAGTCGTCCAGATCGGCTGTTGGAGGCGCGGCGGTCGCTGCCGCGGCTGCGCCCTCCACCCCGGAGCTCATTGATAGGATAGTCGCTCTGGAAAGGCGGTACAGCGGCGGACTGGACAGAGCTCAAGACCGCAGAGAAGGGTAGAGGTGCAACCGGGGACCAGGGTGCAAAATTAGTGTCAGGAATCGCCAGCGACCCACGTAGAATGCACGGAACCGCGATGCAAGGTGGAGGGAAGGGAGGGCGCAAAGAAGGGGCCGGTAGAGAGGGGTGGGAAGGAACCTACTGATGGCCCAAAGAAGTCGAAGGATGTAGCTGCCGGTCGGGGTGGGTCGGGTGCTGTAAGTGCTGCTGAGTCTACGGGTGGCGACGGGTATCGAAAGGTATCGGGAAAAAGGCTGCGAAGCCGAAGCCTGACACCCAGGTTACCGCTGTCAGGACCTCCAACCGCTTTAGTCTTTTGTGCGCGAAGGAGGAAGACACCGTTTTGATCGGGGACTCACAGATCAGGGGCCAGGAGAAGTACTTTGCTTCTGCAAACCGGGACAGGAGAAAGGTAAGGGCTTACCCCGGGCGGGGAACGGCGCACTTAAGGAAGGAGAGAAGCTGCGCGTGGCTAGTCGGAGGACTGCGATCGTTGTCCACGCTGGTGGCAACGATCTGTTCCTCAAGGGCTGTAGAGTAGGTTCGACCGAAGGGATCACCACCGAGATCGTGTCTCTTGCGGATGATCTAAAACTAAAGACACAGGGGAATGTTGATGGGTATTTTACCGCGGATGAATGCCAGTGACCACGCGCTCAGTAAGGTCATTGGCATCAACGAGAGGGTGCAAGACTTGTGCGTCCAACTGGGCGTGAGGTTTGTTGACCCTTTCGACGCGTTTTCGGGTTGGTGGGACCTTTATCAGAGGGATGGTGTCCACCTCAATGACAGGGGTAAAGGTGTGCTGGGCGCGCTGCTCGATCGGCACCTATACCGTATGGTGAGGTCAAGACCGGGGATTGATGACGGACCCCACCGGGGGCAGATGATGTTGAGCCGGTGGCGGACGTACCTTCAACTGAAGGGTGCGTCCAGGTACAGGTGGGTGACCCTCCTTCCCCGTTGGGGGGGCTCGGGTTCCTGCGAAAGTTGCCCCTCGTTAGTGAAGGGGTCTTCAACTCCTGACAGCCATGGCTGTTCGGGAAACGGATCGTGCTAGGGGGCGGTCAGAATAGGGAAGGCTCCCTCCGTGCAGTGCTTTTTAATGCTAGTTCGATTAGGAATAAGTTTTGCGAGCTACGGGCGCTCTTAGCATCAGAATACCTGAATATCGTTGCTATCACCGAATCCTGGATTCATACTGATCGTAGGGACTACGTTGGGGAGTTCGAGATTGCCGGGTATAGACTGTTTCACAAGGACGGCACCCATGGGGAGGGGTGAGGGGTACTAATATACGTGAGGGACACGTTGAGTCCGGTTGACTGCCAGTTCCGATCGGAACGGGAGCTGCTTTGCGTCGATCTGAACCTGGAAGGGACGAACTATAGGTTACTCTTGGTGTACAGACCTCGGCATCTCCTCCTCGAGGAGGACACTGCCCTGTACACCAAACTCCGTAGCCTTCTAGGGGACAGGGTGTGTGTAGTTGGAGGAGACTTCAACTGTCGCGGCATAAACTGGGAAGACAGGACTGCTGATGCCGAGGGGAAGGGCTAATTGACTTTGCTGAAGAGAACTTCCTGACTCAGTGGGTCAATGGGCCTACACGAGGCGAAAGCGTTCTAGACTTAGTATTCACGACCGAAGACAACCTCGTCACTGTCCTCACCGTTGACGAATCGTTGGGCGGGAGTGATCACGGTCTGATTAGGTTCTGTGTCTGCGTCCCTCGGGTGAAGCGTAATAACTTGAGTGGCAGTAAGCTTGATCTACGGCAGCCGGACTTTGTTGGCCTCCGGGAAAGCGTAGGTGACATGGGGTTAGAGGTCGGCGGCGATGTTGAGGGAGTGTGGAGTGCATTCCGGGACCAGTTTATGGTGCTGCAGTCTGCTGCCATACCCTCAAAACCGGTCACCCCTGCCTCAACGCAGCCTAAGTGGTTCAGTCGGGACATCGCTTCGGCTATCCGAAATAGGAAAGCTGCGTTATAGGAGGGCGAAGGCCAATCGTTTCCACGAGAACACTGAGGCGTATGTCCACCTGTGTAGGGAAGTGAAGGCGAAGGTTACGCTAGCGAAACGTAACGAAGAACTCCGGGTGGCAAGCGGACGTAGCTAATGTGCTGAATGAGTACTTTGCAGAAGTGTTCACCAGGGAGGACACCCGCGTCATCCTCAAGCCAGACGTCAGGAACGACGGTGCTCGCCTGGGTAGGGTTCGGTGTACCGCGACAGACGTTGCCGATGAAAGAGACAAACTGAATGCGTTTAAGGCTTCTAGGCCAGACCAGTTCCTTCCCAGAGTCTTGCGGGAGGTGCGCGACCAGATGGGTCCCCACCTGGCTACAGTCTTCAACAAATCGTTGGAGACGTGCCAGGTGACTGGAGGGAAGCCAACGTGACCCATATCTTTAAGAAAGGGGGTCACGAAAGTCCAGGGAACTATCGTCCCATTAGTCTCACTTAGATCGTAGATAAATTATAGGGGATAATAACGGATAGGATCGTTGACCATTTCGATTCCTACAAGCTGCTTGGGGACTTCCAACATGGGTTTAGGCGCATAGGTCGTTCTCGCCAACCTGCACGAGTTTTTCCATGACATGTTGGGTGAGTATGATAAGAGTAGGGCGATTGATATACTTTATCTCGACTTTCAGAAAGCCTTTGATAAAGTACCTCACCGACGGCTAATGGCCAAAGTCCGCGCGCTGGATATCGATGGGGAAGTAGATAGCTGAATTGGAAACTGGCTAAAGAATAGGCGGCAGAGGGTTGTAATTAAAGGGGCTAGTTCGGGGTGGGCCTCAGTCACTAGCGGGGTTCCTCAGGGTTCCGTTTTGGGACCACTGTTGTTTATCATTTCCATAAATGATATAAACGATATCGACGCTGGCATCGTCAGTAGGATCGCCAAATTCGCTGATGACACCAAGCTTGGGGCCAATGTTGGGACGCTCGAAGCGATCGAGCAACTGCGTGCGGACCAACGTAGGATAGGAGAGTGGTCCGAAAAACGGCAAGTGCCGTTCAACTTGGGTAAATGCAACGTTATGCACATTAGCTACGCGAATCCCAAGTCGGACTACTCCATGTTGGGGAGTAATATTGAGGCCACTGATTTGGAAAAGGACTTGGGTGTGCTAATTAGCAGCGACCTTAAGTTTACGAAACAGTGCGTAGAAGTGGAAAAGAAAGCCCAGAGGCTGTTGGGTTATATCAGGAGGCAATTTCGATTTCAGAACAAGGAAATTGTGCCCTCTCTGTACAATTCCCTGGTTCGGCCGCACCTGGAGTACGCTGTGCAGTAGGGTGTTTCACTCGTATAGAGGAAAATATCAAAGGTCAATATTTTTCTCCACTTTGCTTGTGCTTTTATTCCTTTTCATGTAAGAAAGATGTGCACCAATTTTGAAAACAATTAAGTGATATTTAGGGGTTGCACACATTTGAACCTTTTATAATAAACAATTTTCTTCAGTGTTACAAAAAATTCTCCCTTGGAACCACGGAAAATAAAAAACTCTAATAATAAATTGGAAAATTCAAATCAATGCACATTACACAATACAATACAATTTAATAATACCAAATTTTCTTCAGTGTTACGAAAGAATTCTCCTTTGGAAGCACAGAAAATAAAAAATCTAGTATTAAAATCAGAAAATCCAAATCAATTTTTGAATTGGTACAAGGACGTTCCCGCCTTGGTTCTTTTCGGCACCTCCTTTCGATGATGTTCAACAATCCGCAACAAGAATTGTTTTTGCTTCTCGTCCTTGACTGATTCATTGAATTACTTGATTAATGCAATTTCCCTCTCCGCTGTGTCGTTTACGACTTTCAGCGTTGACTGACTCTCTCAAGCTGTCATTTTTGGTGTACTCCTCTACGTTGTCGACATCCCCGACGCCGAAGTTGTCGAAGAATGTCTTCGTCCTTTGAGTGACGAAGTTGCTCAGATCCTTGCCTTCAAAAGTCAGGTTTTTCCACTCGAGTCGTTTGAGTTCCTTCCTCGACGCAGGTGTGTTCAAGGGCTGGAACATCTTTTCTTTCTCATTCGGCGATATCCGTTCATCAAGGAAAGCCAAGCCGACTAGAGTCTCCGAGAGATACCATAGATGCCTTTTGGCAACTCTCAAGGCAGCCTGGCCCAGGTCTTTGTTCGGATATGAAATCAACAGTTGAATCATAGCTAGGTCATTTTTCGGGGCCCACCTACTGACCACTGCCTCGTGCAGGAACCGGACATAAATGAAACACGTAAAAAGGGCCACCTCGTGCAATCCCTTCACCTCTCGGTCGGTGAGTTCCAGTTGCTCCCGGAACAAAACCATTTTCAGCACACAGATAGCTTTCGCCATCCACCTGGCTTGATGATGGGCTCCTGGAGTCCTGAAGGAGAACTCAGCTCCACTCCAGCCTCCAGGGAAAAGGAGCGACAGCTTGAGGAGTTCCTCATAATCTCTCGGGTGGCATAAACTTTCAATGACTCCACGAAGATAACTCACCATCCTGATTCGTTCATCTTCCAAGTACCTAGTGGCTGGCTCTTCTTCATCGATCATGGTTTTGAAACAATTTTTGTTAATAAAGTCCCAACGCTGCTGAAATCGTCGAAACAACAGGATTTCAGGACCACTTGTTGGCCCCAGGGACTTATGAAAGACCTCCTTCAAAATGAGCTCATAAGTGTGGTGACGGCAAGGCAACCACAAGAGCGACCGACCAAGGAATTGTTCAATTCTCATACATGCCCCTTGCAGAAGTCCGGTATTGGACGCCGTAGTGTCAAACGAGAGGCCAGTGATGCGGTCCTGAATTCCAAATCGTTGCAGCTCCTGGATGACGGCTCGAGCTATTTGTTCACCAGTACCATCCTGGGCAACAGGCACTCGAAGAAGATGCTGGAACTCCTTCCCTGTTATCACAACAGCTACTCTGTCTTCCAAGCTTCTTGAGCTTCCGCCAGCAGCTTGGGGTAGTAGCTTGCTGTCCCAGTGCAGAACTAAGAGAGGTGGATCTTTGAAGATCGACTCCTCAAGTTGTTTGGCCATTTTCTCGCCGTTGAGCTAGAGGATGTGCTATCGAGCTTCATTTTCTCGAAGATCTTTTCAGCTTCTTCAGCATGCTTTCGTTTTCGAAGTTCGTTTCTTAGCTGCTTCTTCTTTCCGTTTGACAGCCATGGTGTGTTTCCTACCCACCCCAGCCATTGAAGAACTCATTCTGTCCTCCCTCTGGGAGGACAAGAAAACCTTGTCCTCCTCCGGAACTGAACTCATGCTCATCACACCTTGACAAGCGATGTCGAAAAGGTCAGCAAGGTCTCCCTTCTACACCTGACGCTTCATAATGGCTTTGTCCGTCTCTCTCGACTTCTTCTTCAAGTTTTGGTACTCTTTGTACAGCTTTAGTATAGCAGCTCTAATGTTCTCTTCTGTCTTCACGGGGATATTCGCCTTCTTCCAAACTTCTTGAAGCTTGATACTCGTAGACTTGATGGCAAGGGTGATTGTTTCCTTCAGCTCCAGGTGATGGTACATAAAGCAGAGGAGGACTTGCTCCAGGGATGGCAATCTTGCTCCTAAGAGCTCTTCGACTGGAGTCTTTTCAATCAGCCAGATCTTCTTTCTTTCCATTTTCAACACTTTTTGCACCTGTGAAAGAAAAAAAAACATTACAATATGTTGAAAGTTGAGACGTTCTCGAGATATGGTTACAAAGGGCTAAGGTATCAGAGGTGACATAAGTGTGCAACCTCTAAATGGTGTTCAATTTGCTTCAAATTTGATACATATGCTTTACAGATCATAAGGTGTACGGGGAAGAGCAAAGTGTAGTGAAATTCACAACTTGATAAAAGTGGAACACCCTACTGGGCAGTTCTGGTCCCCCACCATCAGGAAAGATATTGACAGGCTGGAGCGAGTCCAGGCGAGGGCCACAAAATTAATCCCTTCCGTTAGGCATATGGGCTATAATCGACGCTTACACGCCCTGAATTTGTTTTCGCTGGAACTCGGAGGCTGCGCGGTCAACTCATCGAGGTTTTCAAGCTCTTCCCTGGGTTCGACGATGTCGATTTTAGAAGCATGTTTAGTTTAAATGATAACAACTCGCAACAATGGTTGGGAGTTGGATTTGAAACGGTTTAGCACTAGTGTGTGTGGGAATTACTTTACCTATAAGATCTGTGACACGTGGAACAGGCTGCCTTCAGAAGTTGTGAACAGTTCCTCTGTGGATCAGTTCAAGAAAAGGTTAGACCGAATCTTGCACACTATTTGAGGGTGTATGAATTTTTCCCTGGCACCCGTTGCCATTGGTACCTCCTAGGTATGGACCGCAAGGCCTTTTGAGGTACTTCTTGGCCTTGTAACTCTCTCTCTCTCTCTCTCTCTCTCTCTCTCTCTCTCATTGTATGAAGTTTTGGTCTCCGTCCCTTAGGAAGAATATACTGTAGAAAGATTGGAAAGGGCACGAGCAAGAGCCACAAAATTGATCCCTTTAATGAGACTGCAAAACTACCATCGAAGATTAGAGCGCTTAAATCTGTGTACCTTAGAGACTAGGAGGTTGCGCAGTCAGCTTGTTTAATTTTTCAAGATGCTCAATGGAATAGACAGGGTAGACTACAGTAAATTATTCTCATTTAATACCAATCCAACAAGAAATAATGATGTTAAATTGGAACTAAAAACATTTAGTACCTCCATCTGCGGTAATTTCTTGTATAAAATAGTTAATATCTGGAACCAACTTTCTTCAGAGGTTGTTTCAAGCCAAAGTGTACATATGTTTAAAAATAGGCTGGACAAAGTTCTGAATACACTCGGGGGGGTTAAGACTGTCCCTACATATAACCTAATTTAAAAATCGATTAAATAAGTATTTTGAAAATAGTATTATAACGTAATCGTGTAGGAGTTTGTTTAAACATTTCCTCCGACACTTAGTCCCTCCCTACTTTAGAGAGACGTCTCTTGTTGCACTGTGCCCCACATGGCACGATCATTGATCAACCATCGAGCAATTCGTTTTTTGATCACTTGCCTCATAAACACCTCTAAGTGGGAGACTCTTGAATTCGCGGTAGCAACAATGGGTGATCATCCACGAAACACTTTCATTCTCCATAAGAGACTAGTACACGGGGGTAGATACAGGGACCTCCCACTGATATTCCTCGCCGGAAAGAGATTTTCTCTACTCTCGTGGTGGTATAACACCGCGAAGTATGAACGACTCAATATATCACTTGCCGGATAAACACCTTTCACAGCGGGAGACCCAAGTTGAAACACAGCAACATTCAGTGTTAGCAGACACGTACACAAGGCAGACATCCAATTACAAAAAAGACACTCATACACTAATGGAAAAGTATTTTGGAAAAATACATTTTCATAATGAAAAAATGCATGGCATAAATGCATGAATTAGGAAAGGTAAAGTTGCGTTTCTGCCGTCATGATTTCTTTTTCTTTCCTTTCTCTTCGGTGGCTGGATACACGTGACGGGTAAGAGCATGGTGTGGAAAATCTGATTTCTGTTCTCAATTCCTGTTTTAACCTCTTTCCTGTAAAAGCTTTTCATCACTGTTGGCGTGATGGCTTCGCGTGTACATGGGTGTAGACATGGAGAATTTAACCCTTACCTCTCTTAATCTTTTCGGGGCTAGCCTGGAATGGGCATTGGGCATGGAGTCTTTGTTGAACCGATACCTCGGTAAATAGAGCTGTAAATATTTTGTACAAAATCAAACCATATGTTCAAGGTTAGTGTGACGATGCCAATTAGTTGATATAAGAACAGCAAAAATATGTTGTTAGTTTACACACCGGTGTTATCTAGTGTACGATTTCTGTGTGTACATAGCGTAATTGTAGAACCAGCTTATATTGTCTCCTCTTTCCTGTAAAATATCCCTGGCTACTTTTCCATGGTCAAGGTATTTTCTTCAACTTTTTTCCATGCCCGCCTCTGGCGGAGGGTGGTGAGAGAGCCGTATGTTTTTATATAGTTTTCTACTACTGCTAGAATAGTTAAATAACAGTTTAATAACAGAGACCTCCCCGAGTGAAGTGAAAGAGGTCTTTGAGGCTCTCTCTCTCTCTCTCTCTCTCTCTCTCTCTCTCTCTCTCTCTCTCTCTCTCTCTCTCATATTTTTTCAAGATGTCTATACGTACCTCATACTCCCTCTTATCTCATCATTCTCTAAATATGCAATCGATGCACATAATTTCTTTAACTCGCATTATGCGTCACATAAATTCTGGTATCGCCTTCACTGGCATTAGATTTAACGCTTAATCGAATGTTAACGACCCTTTAAACATTAACATTGAACAACCTTCTGTTAGTGTTAACCCTTTCGCATCCAGTTGCGCTTTACTGATATTGTTTTGGCCAACGCCAAACGATTTTATTCAGTCTCAATAAAGCTCCCAAATGAGCATTAAAGTGTTAAATAAGAAAATATTCCCCGAAAATAAATGTATAGAAATCAGTGTTCGTATAAATATTGCGCGAATCGTTTCGCTAAACCTTTCGTCATTGATTACATAAATTTAACCTCGAGATTCTCAAGTTTTAACCCTCATTCGCTGTATATATCAAAATGTTTCCCTTACATACAGTAGTGAGGGCTACTTCGTGGCCTTTGTCACACCATCGCTTCCCGTAGATCATCCAATTTAAGCGACATTGTGTCTGGATAGAAGTTGGATAGGTGACCACCCTCCTCGTCCAGTAGATATACTGACCCATAGTTCGGATTCCACGTAAAGCTGTAGGTTTCCTCCGTCACACGATCTTTGCTGTTACGATGGAATTTTAATCACACACACACACACACACACACACACACACACACACAGCGCGCGCGCGCTGACACAATGACTGTTTTGACGTAAATTCTTCCTAATATTTTGTTCATATACTCCCGACACTTTGACGTCGTTACATTCGGAAAAAACAGTTATATTTTCATATGAACGAAATATAATCTCCATTTCTATTGGTTTTACCTACTTTCTCTCCCTTCCAAGATTACTGTAATCCTTTCGTTATGGTGAAGCTAAATAGAGTCTGGCCGAAATATAAAAGTTAGGAAAGCTGCGTCTATTGCATTTAGTCACACGATAGCCTTCCCAGTCTGCTGTTATACTAGCTATAGAAAAAAAAACGGTATGAAACGCATCGTATGTCATACTAATACACGAGTGAACTTTGTTTCTTCACAGATCTGTAACAATTTTCCACCCGATGTTCGTCCCTCTAAAATACGACCCTCCGTGACGAACTTCCCCTCTGAAAATGAAATTTGTACGTATACTTGAAGTTAGGATTAATTTTTAAAATTAATTAGTTCTCTTTCATCGTAATTGTTCCTAAATATTATTTTAAGCATTTTAAATAATTATAAAATTTAATCGAAACCTCGTTCAAAGCTCCTTCAATTTAATTCGCTAGATTGATTTGATGGTAAATATTTGAATATTTTTTTTGGATAATTTCCCAAAATTTACATTCATTAAAACTGTCCCACACTCGGTAACGAGAAGTGTTTACTTAAATTTTAGTTTGAGTTGAAATCTGGGATTTTGGTATTGACTGAAAACAAAATTAATCCGAAAAGTAACAGCGAAATATCTATTTTGAAATCAACTTTGAAACGCTCATAATAAAAAAGGAAAAATTATGCATGAAGATCGGCAGTGATCGGTTAACTTGGAAATTAACGTCATAAATTAAATACAGATAACGACAGCAACAACAACAACAACATCATTATTCTCATAATATACTGAAGAAGTTAATTAAATGCAGACAGTTAGATCGATAGATCCAGAAGTTCTTTAACATTCCTGGTATAGAACGAATAACAAAAGTTTAAGCGGCGTTTGAATCACCCTGTTTATATGATGTCACGTTGAAGAAGACCTACTGAACGAATGCTGGTCGCTGCATGGGGAGGAGCGTAGAAGGAAGAGCAAATAGAAACCCGATAACAGGCGCATTTTTATATTTTTAATTGCTGGCATTGAAACAAAGAACTGATGTATTTCCCTCATCAATAACTGCTTCACTTTCGACTTTCAACATACTGTAAGAATAAACCCGATAAAATGGCAAAATTGGTGTGTTTTGTTTTCAAATTATTTCGCTGAAAATGTTACAAGGCACTGTGTGTGTGTGTGTGTGTGTGTGTGTGTGTACACGCGAAATTAATATCATCAGTTACTTCTTTCATGTTCTGAAGGAAAGTGCTGGTTTTACTGTCGTCATAAATTTTGGTTTTATTTTTCTCTGAAAATAATACTGTAGCAGTTTTGCAATTTGGGAAGATTTTGCTACAGGATCTCACGATGCCAATAAATAATGCAATAAATGTTTCCATTGTTTTATGCGCAATTAAAATTAGAAACAATAAAATATTCAAAAGGACAACACACACACACACACACACACACACACACACACACACACGTTGTGCTTTCGAATATTTCTGCACCATTTCGTAAAAGAACAAAAAAAATCCTTTCCTAAATGCGCGAACAAGTCGCATTAGAGAAACGATAGACTTTTCAATGCCCCCTTCGACCCACCTCGTAAGCAGAGAGCATTCTCTCTCGCGGCACATTCCTTTTTCTTTTCTTTTTTTTTATTTCTTAAGCATTGCTCGAAAGCAAATCGGGAATGGGGGATGGGAGAATCGGAATGATAAGGGAGTTGCCCGCACTACACTTAGGCCGGCCGCGCGCAGGATCGTCTCGCGACTCACGACTGACAACTTGGGTCGTGACGACTCGAGTCGCGTGTGATTTTACATTGACAAAATTGGAGCCCCGTACACTGCAGCGACCCCGACGCGATGCGTCGCGATCACTGACAATCACACGCGAACAAGTACACGCGACTTGAGTCGTTACGACCGAAGTTGTCAGTCGTCAGTAGCAAGGCGATCCTGTGTGCGATCGGGCCTTAGAGAATAAAGAGGTTATTTATAACGATGACAAACGGGAATTTAATTAGGGACACAAATATTACAAAAAGGTCAGTAATGTTTTTTCTTCCTCTCATTAAGGAGAGACATTGTTTTGTAGAAACTTTTGGGGGGGGGGGTGTCGGGGTGAGACCCTTTCGGGGAGGAAAGGGGGTGTTGGGTTCATTTCTACACACAACTTGGCGACATAAAATTTTTTATTTTAGTGGAAAATTTGCATTTTTGACAAATCATGAAATTTTGGCTTCAAAAAAGTTATATAAATAAACAAAATTTCTAGTATATATATACATATATATTTTATGGTAAAATGTATGCATCCAATTTTTTGCCATTATTATGACTAATATTCGTTTCCTACATTTCTATCCTTGAAGAAGGAATTATGCCAATATTCTCAAGTGGTCAAATTGAAAAAGACAGCTGCCTGTACATGGAAGATGGAGCCCCATGCCACACTGCAAAAAGACGAAAGAATGGGAGGAGCGAAATGGTATCAAACGACTTCCTTGGCCGAGTCAGTCCCCTGACATGAACCCCATAGAACACGTGTGGGCAATACTAGACAAGACTTTACGTAAAAAGCCCAAAAAACCAGCAACACGATCAGAATTGTTGAATCTTTTACGCCAAATTGTTACAGCAAAATCTGGGCTGTCTATTTACTTCTTACATGTCTCTGATATATAAGTCCACCAGGAGAAAATATTTGAAGCATTGTGTCAAGGACAAAACATAGATGTAATATATACTGACTTTGCTAAAACCTTCGATAAATGTGACCATGGAATTATAGCAATCAAACTTAAGAATAGAAGATTTACTGGAAAGTTGGAAAGATGGATATTTCATTTTCTGACTCAAAGAACGCAAAGAGTGGTGGTAAATGGAATCGAATCTGAAGTCTCAGAAGTCATAAGCTCTGTCCCACAAGGTACAATATAGTTACCTTGCTGTTCATAATAATGACTGCGGACATTGATACTGATATTAATGATAGTACTGAACTCTGTTTCGCGGATGAAACAAAGATATGCGAGGAAATAGCGAACGAGGGCGACATAGAAAAATTACAAAATGACATTGAAACATTATTCAAGTGGGCAGAAGACAACAATATGAAGTTCGATGAAGAAAAATTCCAACTTCGAAGATATGGTAATAACAGGGTGCTACGGAATAAAGGGTACAAAACTCTGCAAGACAAACGGATAACACCAAACTCACGAGTTATGGACCTTGGAGTAATAATGTCATCGGATGCAGACTTCAGAGAGCACTATAACATCAAAATTACAACAGCTAGAAAAATAATGGGAATCATCTGAAGGAGCTTCCACAACAGAAAAGCAAACATCATGCTAAAATTATGTAAGAGAGTAGTCCTACCAATAATTGAGTATTGGTCAGCACTCGCAAGCCCATACAGAAAACGAGGCATTGCAAACATAGAAGCCATATAAAGGATTTTTATGTCTAAGATAGAGCAAACTATTGGTCTTGACTACAATCCCTGAAACTACTTTCTGGAAAGAAAACGCGAGCGGTCCACAATAATATACATCATAGAAAATACTCGAGGGTTTTGTGTCTAACCTTAGAAATGCAATAGAAACACACTTGAATGAGAGAAGAAGCAAATTTTATACTGTCTCATTTGCGATGGGACAGGGGGCCATGAAACCGAGGATGGAAAATACCTTGGGAATACGAGGTCTAAAATTTGTTAATGTCCTGCCCAAAGAACTCAGGAACCTCCAGCACATTAACCTGAATAATTTCAAGAACCAGCTGGACAGGTTCCTGTACAAAGTCCCTGACCTACCATGCGTGGTTGGCTACGAGGAGATTGGAAAGCAATTCCCTCCTCCACCAAATCTCGCAAATAAGGCGGGATGCTGCAGAGGGTTCGACCACAGGTCGATCCTGAACCGTCGTTCTAGCCCTCATAAAGTGTGTGTATATATATAATATATATATATATATATATATATATATGTGTGTATACTGTGTATATAATATATATAATTTATTTTTCAATTAGCACCAGCAGGGTTTCCGAGGTTTCGATCAGGAAGACTAATAGAGCATTATAACAATATAACTGATGCACTTGGAAATTAGGAAAACTATGATGCAGTATACATAGATGTGATCATGGTATAATAGCACATTCGTGAACTGAAACATTGGGAATAACGCGGAAAATGGATCTGTAACTTCCTCAGAGAACGTCAGCAAGTTGTTAAAATCTGGGGAATATTATCAACAGATAGGAAGTGCATAGCTCAGTACCACAAGGAACAGATTAGCCCCACTCCTATTCATTATTTTGCTAACAGACATAGACAACAAAGAAACCAATAATACTCGTAGTATAGTAACATCCGTTTGCTGACGATACGAAAATCGGCAGAAAAATTAGAAATGCAGATTATTTGAAATCCTTACACACACACACACACACACACACACACACACACACACAAAATGTACAGATGGTCAGAAGAAAACAACACGAGAATTTATCCCCAAAAATTTTCATTTCTTAAAATATTGGGAGGAAAAAATGCGTTGTTAAAACAAACTGAATATTATCCCTCAAAATAGGCAGAAAATCCAAAGAAACGCGGAAGCAAAAGATTTAGTCGAAATAATGAGCGACGATGCGAAATTTGAGATATAAAATGAGAAAGCGATAAACGAGGCAAAAAGAATTAAGGGAGAGATACCGAGAACATTTAAAAGGGACAAGAAAGTAATGATTCCTTTTGCCGAATAATTATTTATAAGTTATAATTATTTATAATTTATAGAATAAATACAATTTTAGTTTTACAATTTTGTTGCAATAATTTTAACATGAAATAAATAATTTTGAAATTAAACTATTTATTTTATTTGACTCTTAAGCCTGCCTTAGGCTTTACTGGGCTCTTAATTGAAGCTAAAACATCGCTTCATAGATAGTTATGATAAATAATAAATAAATCATTATTAATAAGTATTAATTAATTTCAAATACATAAATGAATTAATAATTTAAAATTAGATAGTGAATTTAAATCACTGTGAAGTTAAATTATTTATTTATTTATATTTATAAATTTATTTATAAAATAAATATTATAATATTACAATTGCTGCTGTGTTACAATGATGCAAATAATTCTGTCAATTGGACTATTTAGTTTATATAATTTGGTCCTTAATACACGATATACGAGTTACGTTAAATTATGCTTAATATACAAATGAAGCGTATAGAATAGAAAGGGCGTACGCCCGAAAATCAAGTTTTGAGATAAACGCATTAATTAAAGTTAGCGAACGTTATTACTCGTTAACGACTGAACCGAGTTTAATGGTTTTGGTCTCAAGCCCGTGTGGGCGCGCGTCACACCCACGGAATACAACGTGCTGATTGGTTACTGCGCGAAAACGGGATATCGGGAAACCGGGATACGTCTTGCTATTCTCATGGCCTCAGATGAACTGATAGTGGAAATCAGTAGATATTGTTATTATTATTATTATTATCATTATTGTAGTATATATTTTTATTATTATAGATAATATAGATGCGCCTCGGTGGTGTAGTGGTTAGCGTCGCTGACTACGAATCCATCGGCTCCGGGTTCGAGACCCGGTGACTGCAGCCGGCGCGCCGCAAAACCCAGCTTTCATTCATCCTTCCACATAATAAAGAAAGTGGTTGGTAGATAAAAATGGGTACCCTGGGTGGCCTAGACGCTGGGCTGCTGGTGGGGCGTGGTTCGGATTCCACGTTAAACTGTAGGTCTAAGGTGGAGTGAAAAGCTTGACCTTCGTCAGAATGAACAATTCGGGCGGAAGCTAACCAAAGGTTAAAGGTTAGATATGAAACAAATACAAAGTCATTATTGAAGATACGATACCAATACAGCACAAAGAATTGATAAAGAGACACGAGAAATGAACATAATAGAATAATGTAGATTTAATTCTACAGGTTGGGCTATTTAAGTGGAAGGAATAATAAAAACTAAAAAGTTTACTTGCATTTAATTATAGTATGTATATGTTCGACATGTTTGACCACGAAAGAAAAATGATTCGACAATTGTTGTACCCCATATACCACACTACATCATCACTCTCGGAGATCCATGTTCTTCGCTGGCATCCATCCAATGGGGATTTTCTGGAGACCAATATCGACACTTTTGTTTATTCACATCTCAAACATAAAAACTAGATTCATCTGAGACCAGAATTTCGATCGGAAAATCGGGATCACTCTCGTATTGTTCAATACCACATTCACAGAATTCGGATCTTCTGTCCGGGTCATCCTCAATCAATTTCTATAACGCCCGTAATTTGTATGGATGCCATTGCTTTATTTAAAAAAAAAGATTTTTCTGATACTAGTCCTCGATACATCTGTTAAGAATGACATTCGGCGGATAGATTTATGTGGGCTGAATGCAAATTCCTTGAATACCCTTTCGTCTTTGGACAAAGTCATCTTCACTTAACCCTCACAAATCTAAATCCGAAAGAAAGAAAAAAAGGGTTATTCCAAATGGCTCCACTTAAAAAAAAAGAGCGATGGCATCCATACAAATTACGGATGCAACAGAAATTGATTGAGGATGACCCGGACAGAAGATCCACGTTCTGTGAATCGGGTATGAGAGTGATCCTGATTTTCTGAGCAAAATTCTGTTCTCAGATGAATCTAATTTTTATGTTTGAAGGAAAGCGAATAAACAAAACTGCCGATATTGGTCTCCAGAAAATCCCTATTGGATGGATGCCAGCGAAGAACAGGGATATCCGAGGGTGATGGTGTGGTGTGGTATATTGGGTACAACAATTGTTGAACCATTTTTCTTTACACACACACACACACACACACACAGTACTAAATGCTAGGACAAGGAGACTGTGATTTGGGTAACCTTTCTGTTAAGTCATAACAAACAAATTGGTTAACAGTAATACGAAAAGGTTGTACAGAGTAATAAATGGCGATTAGAAGTTCTTGTTAAACGACGATGGAGAAGATGGAAGGTGGTTCGTCCGCAGCAGCATCGATGGAATGGACTTAGTGTTACTTAGAAATACAGACCTATGAAGATGGGCTTCAGGTGTTGCTTGGAAACACGAGCCTTCGTTGACGTCGAGCGGAAGAACATCGAAGATAAAGTGTCGAGCGGAGAGTCGGTGAATCGATGAGAAAGGTTCGTCTCGAAGGAATGTTGAGTCGGACAAAAGTGTCGAGGCGGCGAGAAACGATTTCAAAAAGTGCCTTGGAGTCAGGTTGAGGTTTCGTCGAGTCGAAGAGAGAGGAGAGCTCTTGTGTGTTTGAATGAGTTCGTTGGGCGATCAACGATCAATAAAAGATAGAGATTCAGAATACAGGAGCGTAATTATAGAAGAAAAGACAGAAATGAATAAAAGAGTTGAAGAGTAGAAGGCCCTAGGGCGGCTGGGATTCTCTGCTCTAATTGTTCTTTTTTCATTTTTCATTGCTTTTTACATATATATTAAAAAAGGGACTGACACCGTTCATTCAGTTTTATATTGCGTCTAAAGTGTTTTATACTCTTTTGAATCACAATTCAAGATTTACTTATTACTTGGAGATAAAAGGTAAAATTTGTTAACCATCCCATCGCTTCTTTATAAGCTGTTCACCAATAGTTGGCTAACTTACTAGATTGGTTTTTTGTAAATAGAAGGAATATTATAATTAAATTACCCCACAGAAGTCCTACCTTAATAGCATTATTTGTACATATAAAGGTTGCTGCTCGGCAACAATATTTCTAAGACTTATTTTTTAACTTCGCATATTTAGCACGTTATGCAAGTATACTCTTCTTCCGTACGGTTCTTTTCTAGAATTTTAGTCGCTATCACTTCTCTCATCTCCCAAATTTTATTTCCTTTTTGGGGTAAATAATGCGCAGCACCACATTAATAAGATTCAATTTTAGAATTTCATGAAAGTTTGACTGTCTTTCCCCTGTCCAAAAGATTCGCGTTCATTATAAAGCGGGTACCCTTATTTTGTATTATTTGGAACTCTTTCATTTTATTTTTGCTTATTAAATGCAAAGGCACGACAGGATATAACAATACTGATCTAACCAATGCTAAATATAATTTCTTATTTTCCTTGTTTAAACCTGGAAATGTATATAATTTATTAATATTTCTTTTCGCCATACTAATTATTTCCGCCCAAATATACCCTGCTTGTTATCTTCAATCTGAGTATATTTCCACTACCGCTATATTTATATAACTCCTCATCAAAAATAAGTTCTGTTGTTCTTGTTCTCCCAAATTGGAATAACTATGCATTTATTTCTCTTAGTTTCGATTTTCCATTCGCGTTCTTCTCCATTTACGTTCAAAATCATTCGTGTTACTCATTACCCTTACCGTAGTGCGTGCCATTAATTAAGGTGATTTAGTATTAATACAAGTACAACCACCCGGGTAACATCATTTGCAAACGTTTTATTCAAAGAGTGATATCCTGCTGGTTCCGGAGCGTCCGTTGTGTATAGGGAAAATAATATCGGACTCAAACACCCACCCAGTGGTAGTCTGTCTTAAGGTCAAAAGGTTGTCGTCATGGATCGTTGCTTGCTTATCTGTTAGTCACATAAAATGCGTTTAAGTAAGGGATTCCCCCCAAAATTTAGATTTTTGTATTACAGACTTTACAACTTATTAAAGGCCTTTTGCACATCTCTCGGCAAAATATCGATCATCCAACCTTGAACTTTAGCGACCGCAGTCTTCTCACACATGAGCTCTGTCGCCGTATCGGTGCCTCGATTTTTCTTAAAGCGACGCTGCTGTTGGTTAAGAAGATCATGCTCTGTTAAGTATTCTACAGTTATTTAAATTTTTTTCGAGTAAAAAAAATCTAACAATAAGAAAAATCCAACAATGAAATTGGCCTATAATTTTGAAGTTGTGTTGGGGACTTTCTTGACACTTTGGTATAAAAATAATTTTCGAATGCTTAAACTCGTCTGAAATGTTTTCTAAAATAATTGTAGGTGTATTAATAAAACAGCGTTGTTAGCCCACTCAATTCCGGTGTCTTCTGTTTAAAGTTCTTTGGCGTTCCCTTCAGTTCTTCCAGTTATTTAACTGCCATATCCGTCATTTGTGAATCTTCCCATATCCACTTGGTAGCGACGTGTAGCCGTATGTATCATGGTGTTAATCATTTCATACACCTCTATGAAAATAAAAACCCACTCTAATAGACAGTGGAAATAAACTCTGTCTATTAGAGTGGGTTTTTATTTTCATATTTTGACCTTCACGTAGAAAAATGTGAAGTTTTTTGCATTTATCATACACCTCTGTTTCACGCGTCCAATCTTATTCAAAATTTTCCTCGTCGGTTATACTGAAAATGCTGCTCCAAAATTGCTCAGCGGATCCTCAGTTATTTCATTATTTTCATTTAAAATATAGCTCGTTATATTCCTTCTGTGTACCTTTCAGTCTCTTAATGGTACCCTCAAAATTTTTTAGATCCATTTCTTTATCTAGTTTTTTTTTAATCAATTCATTTCACAAGTTTTTCTGCCGTTTATTGATTATACAATTTAATTCCCGTTGAGGTCTTCTCATAACATTTCATTGGTGTTTATTCAGTTCATTGTTTCTCATAGTATTGTATAGGGTGTACACAAAGTAGTTTCCCGATTATAAACTTTAATAATTACATGAAATCCAAAGAAGACAGTAATGTTTTTGCGTGTTGTTGCATAACACATCAAGTCTTTTCTTCTCAATGTTTGGTGTGGATTAATGCATGATAGGGTGATGTGCCGTAACATTCTTTTCAGCAAAGAAGAATGGGCCTAAGTATACCTGGATATGCTCGAGTTCTTTGTACCCACCAGTTGGAAAACTTTCAACCATCCATCATTTTGCAGCAAGAGTGCGCCTCCACACTGGGATTTGTTAGTGCGTGAGTTTTTGAACTCCACTTTTTCCGTATATTGGTGCGTTAGTTGTGTTGAAAAAGGTGTTGGTTGGTTGTCTTTGTACAGGGGTCTTGTCCCCCCCCCTGTATGGAGTATGCTTCTCATGTGTTGGGTGGCTCAACCCACACAGCTCCACTTGACAGGATGGAATCAAAGGGTTTTCGTCTCATCAATTTCCCACCTTTTACTGACTGTCTTCAATTCCTCTCTCTTCGCTACAGTGTTGCCTCTCTCTCTCTCTCTCTCTCTCTCTCCTCTCTCTCTCTCTCTCTCTCTCTCTCGTTTAACTTGGGTAAATGCAAAGTGATGCACATTGGCTACGCCAATCCCAAGTCCGACTACTCGATGTTGGGCAGTAATATCGAGGTGACTGATTTAGAAAAGGACTTGGGTGTGCTAATTAGCAGCGACCTTAAGTTTACGAAACAGTGTGCAGAGGTGGAAAAGAAAGCCCAGAAACTATTGGGTTATATCAGAAGGCAATTTCAGTTTCGGAACAAGGAGATTGTGCTCTCACTGTACAATTCCCTTGTTCGGCCGTACTGGAGTATGCTGTGCAGTTCTGGTCGCCCACCCTCAGGAAAGATATTGAGAGGCTGGAGCGAGTGCAGGCGAGGGCCACAAAGTTGATCCCTTCCGTTAGGCATATGGGCTACAATCGACGGTTACGCGCCCTGAATTTGTTTTCGCTTGAAACTCGGAGGCTGCGCGGTCAACTGATCGAGGTTTTCAAGCTCTTACAAGGGTTCAACGATGTCGATTTTAGAAGTATGTTTAGTTTAAATGATAACCCAACTCGCAACAATGGTTGGAAGTTGGATTTGAAACGGTTTAGGACTAGTGTGTGTGGGAATTACGTTACGTATAAGATCTGTGACACATGGAACAGGTTACCTTCGGAAGTTGTGAACAGTTCCTCTGTGGATCAGTTCAAGAAAAGGTTAGACGAAATCTTGCACACTATTTGAGTGTGTAAAGACATTTAGGACCTCAGTCTGCGGAAATTTCTTTTCCTATAAAGTAGTTAATATCTGGAACCAACTTCCCTCAGAGGTTGTTTCCAGTCAAAGTGTAAATGTGTTTAAAAATAGGCTAGACAAAGTACTGAATGCTCTCATAGTTCAAGACTAAAACATAAGAAAACCCTGCAGGAGATCGCTTGCACGGTCTCTCTGTGAGCAAGCTAAATATAGAGCTATTTATATATTCTCCACTTTCCTGTAAAATTTCCTTGGCTACTTTTCCAGGGTCAAGGTATTTTCTTCAACCTTTTTCCGTACCTGCCTCTGGCAGGGAGGGAGCGGAGTGTGGGGAGAGAGCCTTCTACTTTTCTATCCAGTTTTCTACTACTGCTAGCATAGTTGAAAGACAAAATTTTCCCTGGCACCCGTTGCCATTGGTACCTCCTCGGTATGGGCCGCAAGGCCTTTTGAGGTACTTCTTTTCCTTGTAACTCCTTGTAACTCTCTCTCTCTACTATCAATCACTCTTATAACGGACACTGCTCTTTTGAACTCTCTGACTGCATTCTTCATGCCTCCTACTTTTCTGTGCAACTCTCTAACGCGAGGGTTAATCGGTATTTTCAGTCTTTCATCTGATCAACAGGTCAACTCTGGAACAATCTTCCTCAATCCATCTTCCCCCCGTCTCTGAACTCCAATCTTTCAAACGCAGTGTCTAGGCATCTCGAAAAACCTTGGACCTTGATTTTGGCTTTTTTCTTCCTCTATCAGGCGGGAGGTGCGTTTTTGCGGGCATTCGCCCTTGGCGCCCTCCTTCCCGCATATGCAGGGTGGCCCAAAAGTCTGTTGCCCCGACGCATTTATTCACATATTTATCATCATATTTGATATATTTGTTATTTTTTCTTTCTTTCTTTCTTTTAACATTTATTTTAAAGCTTCAGTATTGTATTTAGATTTCGTTTAATTTTCGCGTACAGGTGATGATTGGATATGTAATTTGTTTGTTCAAATTAGTTACACCTTCCGTTCTTCCACAATTCTGGATACAAGTTTATTTCACATTTAAACAAACTCGGTTTCTAGCACCCTTTATTATATATATATATTATATATATATATATAATGTTGGAGCTATAGATCTTTTTTAAAGATAACAAATTTAAACATTTCCGAAAACATAAAAATTAAAAACAAATAAGAAAGTAGTAAAAAATTTATTGACGTATTTTTCTGTTCCAAACTTTAAATTAGTGAAAGTTTTGCAATCGTTCCACTGGGAATCATGGGTCATCCCCCTTCCCCCATAGTCCTGACCTTGTACCAAGCGACTTCCATTTGTTTCCAGCTCTAAAGGAACACCTCGGAGGTAAACAATTTCAAAACGATCCTGATGCAGAAGCGGCCGTACGAAACTGGTTAAAAACTAAGGACCCTACATTTTACTCGACCGGCATTGGAAAGCTTGTCCCACGCTACGACAAATGTTTGAATCTGTTTGGTGGTCGTAAAGAAAGTAGTAATAAGTTGTTGAAATACTTGTAATAATTACTTGCGTTCTAATAAAACACTTTCTTCAAAACACCTTGTAAACTTATTTTTTGAACAATCCTCGTGTGTGTGTATATATATATATATATATATATATATATATACTACCGGTCAAAAGTTTAAGTTCACCCTGAAATATTCATAAATTTCAAATTTTGTTTACAGTTTTTTATTTATTAACTATTAACTAAGTTATCATGACACAAATTCATAAGTACAGACATGGGAACTTAAATAACAACAAATCAGGACAATTTACCAAAAGCAAAGTCTAAATTTTAGATTCATCAAAATAGCCTCCTCCAGCAGCAATTACAGCAGAACAAATTCGAGGCATGCGCTCAACAAGAGAAAGAAGATAGTCTGGTGAAAGCTGCTGCCAGCACTCTTGTAAGAGTTCCCAGAACTTCTGAGCACTGGATGGCTGCTTGGCTTTCATTCGTCGATCCAGTTCATCCCACACTAGCTCGATGGGGTTCAGATCCGGAGACTGTGCTGGCCATTCCATAACTGTGAGCTGACGTTGCCGTTCTTTCTGCTTCAGGCAATTTTGACACAGCTTGGAAGTGTGCTTAGGATCGTTGTCTTGCTGCATTATGAACTGTTGGCCAACTAGTCGCAGTCCAGATGGGATGGCTTGGCGCTGTAGAATGCTGTGATAGCCATGTTGGTTCAGTATTCCAGTGACTTTGTGGAGATCTGCAGCTTACTCCCCTGCAGAACATCCTCAGACCATCACACTTTCTCCACCATGCTTCACTGTTGGCACAACACTGCTGTGTCATTCTTTCACCCGTTCTGCGGCGCACAAATACTCTGCGTTTGGATCCAAAAACTTCGAACTTTGATTCGTCAGTCCAAAGGACAAATTTACACTGCTCAACAGTCCATTTTGGGTGTTTTTTAGCCCAGGCTAGCCTTTTCTTTTTGTTCTGGAGTCTCAGTATTGGTTTCTTTGCTGCAGTTCGTCCTTTTAATCCTGCCTCTCTTAGTCTTCTCTGAACAGTTGATGTTGAAACTGTTGTACTTCTGGAGTTGTTCAGCTGTGCTTTGATTTCAGGTGCTGTGAGGCGTCTTTTGCGCAGACTGGCGACTCGGATATACTTGTCCTCTGAGTCTGTTGTCGTTCTTGGTCGCCCTGACCTTTTTCTGTCCCTATTTTGACCAGTTTCTTCGTACCGTTTAATGGCACAACCAACCGCGTTCACAGAAACTTTAAATTTTTTTGCAATTTGCCTCAGTGATTGGCCCTCATTTCTCAAAGTTACAATCGACTGTCTTTTTTCTGTTGTTAACTGAGCTTTGGCACCCATTTTTGCTTTTTGAAACACACAAATGTACCTTAAACTACACAATTAGCTCCTCTGCAAGGATTTTATATATAAAGACCTGCAGCGCATGTTAATAACTGAACACATGTATTAACATACTCCTGAAGAAACACGCTACCCCAGTAAAGACTTTCAAACTGTTTTTGGACCTTTGTGCAGAGCTAATGGCATTAATTTTAGGTTGCATGCTAGACGTAAATTAACACATTTTGAAGGCTATTTTGAAGAAGCTTCTGTGTTACACAGTCATCACTCTCTTACCAGAACACATTCAGAGTGACAATTTCACATCTCAGTTGTGGAGCGGGTGGGGTGCTGTCGGTAAAACTAGAATAATTTGTGTATAGAAAGAACAGCACCAATTTTTCATTCATGTATATTATTATATTTTTATGCGTAATAAGTTAATATAATTTTCACCAAACGTTAAATCTCTGAACAAACACAAAAATTAAAAATTTGACAATAAAAAAAATGAACAGAAGAACATTCGGGTAAAACATTGACATTTTTAAAGAAAAAAATATTTTAATTACTAAAATTAAAGTTATGGAAAAGGTTAAAAGACTTTGTAGGTATTTTCCAGAAAAAAAAATTAAAATACTTCACTAATATCGTATATAATTTAAGAATACACTGGATAAGTTCAACGGAATACTATTTCAAGCGTACACGGGTTTGACAAAAGTAAATAGACACCTTCGGTTTTCCATAGTTTTTGATTTAATAATAAAAATCAATAAATAATAAATTTATTGAATCAATATATTTAGAATCGTGTTTTGCTTTTCCTTTTCCGTTATGTTAAGATGATATTCTGGCATTCTTTTCAAATTGAAACCTACTGGATCATGTCCAAAATCTGCCTCATCTTGGCACTCTCTATAAAAGTATACATGTGATCTTATACACAACGATTTCAAAGAGGCGAATACGGTTGTGTATTTAAAATACATCATTAACATTAGAATTAAACCATAATATTATTCAGAGAACCTTAAATTCTTGACTTCCTCTTTCTTCTAGATACTTACTTATTTCTTCCCCATTCAAATAAATGAAGCTACTAACATCCTCATATAATGTAGGTTCACTGCTAAACCTGATATATATATATATATATATATATATATATATATATATATATATATATATATATATATATATATTGTTTGGTCTAGGGCTCTAGGCCATTTCAGCCCGACGCGACGCCTTGCCCTCCCGACTGGCGCCTTAACCCTTTTCAGATTTGTAAATGACGCCTTGCCCTTTTTTCGCCCCTTTTTAAAATTGTGCCCTGAAAATTCGCGTTTTCACGCATAGTTGCCCTTTTTCTGCATAGTTGCTCTTTTTTGTCTTGTGCACCTTGCCCTTATCAAATCCTGGTCAAAACACTGATATATTCGGGTGGTCCGAAAAAAATGACGCATTTTTTAAAAATTAATATCTCAGTAACCCCCTTCCTTATCATGACAATTTTTATATGCAAGATACTTTCAAACTTCTTTTTTTGAATGCAAGAAACGGAATTCTGATATCTTTTATAGTTTTCTCGCAATTAACAAAAGTAACAACATGGGTCAAAAAAACAAAAATCGCAATATAATATCCGTTTTTTATACGATATCATTTTTATACGATATCATTTTTATACGATATCATGCGATATTTTTGCAAGTTATTACAAAACTCTACAGGAATGAACAAGTCAAATTGTGGATATTTTTATTTTTTAACAATTCGTCAGTACCCTTAATGATGTTGTCAGAGGAAGATCGTATTCTCATTAAAAATTGTTACTGTGAAAAAGGATGGAAGACTGGAAGGTTATTGCAAGAGTTTCCCGGCAAAAAGTGGAAAAGGCGTGCAGTGGAAAGACTCTTAAAGAAGATTCGCGAATCGGGAAGTACTGCCAGAAAACCAGGAAGCGGTAGACCTAAAACAGCTTCGGTTCCAGAAAATGTGGATTACATCAACGATAAAATCTGCTCTCAAGAAGATAAACCAGGAAGTCATTTGTCACAAAGAACAATTGCTAAACATTTGAATATTGGAAAGACTTCTTCTGTACACCGAATAATTAAAGCACAAAAACTAAAAGCCTTCAAAAGAATAGTATCTTCTAGAAAAAGTGATACTGTTAAGGATAAAAGAAAAACAAGGTGCAGAAAGTTACTTGATAATTTCTCTGTCGTTGATATTAAAAAGATAGTCTTCACGGATGAAAAAGATTTCACTCTAGAAATTCCGCGAAACCGTCAAAATGATGTTGTCTACGGGCGTGGTAAAAAGTGTGACATTTCAATAAACAGATTGTATCATGAAACGTCAAGATTCTCCAAAAAGGTTATGATATCTGCAGGGGTCTCTTGGAATGGCAAGACAGATGTTCATTTTATTGAAACTGAAAAGACAAAGGTGAATTCTGCAAATTACATTGAACTTTTAAGAACAAATTGTTGCCGGATTGTCGTCGCCTGTATCAAGAAAATGATTTCATATTTCAACAAGATGGAGCACCGTCGCATACAAGCTACGCCACACAGTCGTTTCTGATTAGCAATACACCAAAATTAATAACGAAAAATGAGTGGCCACCACAAAGCCCAGATTGTAATCCTATGGACTACTCAATTTGGGAGTTACTAAAAGAGAAGGTTTACCGAGGTCGACGAGAAAAATTCACCGAATCAGAATTAAAAAGTAAAATACTTGAATCTTGGCAAGAAATTGGCATTAATGAAGTAAGAAGTATTATTTTTGTGTGGAAGAAAAGACTTAGATTAGTGTGTCAACAGAGTGGTGTCCAATCGATCATTTACTGTAAATTAATTAGTTAAATTTCTGATTAAATTTTTCCTTTCTCATGATATTCGTTTTTTTGACCCATGTTGTTACTTTTGTTAATTGCGAGAAAACTATAAAAGATATCAGAATTCCGTTTCTTGCATTCAAAAAAAGAAGTTTGAAAGTATCTTGCATATAAAAATTGTCATGATAAGGAAGGGGGTTACTGAGATATTAATTTTTAAAAAATGCGTCATTTTTTTCGGACCACCCTATATAATATTATGATGTAAATCCACAAGGAAAAGGAAAAGTGATTCCAAGGCCTTTCGTGTATTCAGAAGTACACTTCGTCCTTCATTCCCTGACGAGGTGTACTTCTGAATACACGAAAGGCCTTGGAATCATTTTTCCTTTTCCTTGTGGGTTTACATCATTCATTCATTTCACGTGTTTAATTGCGAAATTCATCATATATATATTATATATATATATATATATACACAGTATATATATATATATATATATATATATATATATATATATATATATATATATATATATATATATATATATATATATATCGCTAACAATTTTAAATTATAGGCCATAAAATTAAAGTCAAATTATTTAATAGTTATAGTACAGTATCTTTGCTTAAAGCTGAAGCGAGGAGAGAGAGAACAAAGACCCTAAGATCCTATCTAGGTTAGCCCAGAAGAAAATAATGAAAAAGGAAAACAAAATAAATGAAAAGATATACAGAGAGTTGACAAAAGTAAATAGACATCATTTTTTTCCCAAAATTTTTGTATTATAAAAGTCAATAAATAATAAATTAATTGAATCAGTATATTTAAAATCAATCATTCCCCCTTTGTATTTATTGATTCAGTAAACTTTTTTATTGATTTAGAGAAGGGGTGGCCAGACTTTACTGAGATGGGATCTACTTTTTCCAAAGTTCTCCCCATAGGGCCTATACGATCCACCAGCCCAGTCAATACTTCGGGAGGTGATAGTATCGTCATTGTGAGAAAAAAAGTTCATATGAACATGTCTAATTCTGAATGGTTACGGAGATAGAGCTGTTTGAATCTGATGCGCGCGTAGCTCTTCCTTCCCCTTCCGTTCCTTATAACCTTGAACCATGTAAGCTGTAATGTAAGCATGTAACATAAGCCAATCGACAGCTGACTGTTGTGAGTGACATTGTTTGGTGTTTGAAGCAGTCTTAACAATGCCACACACCTTCACACATGCCGAATATGCAGATATGGTGTATGTCTACGGTTTTTGAGATGGAAGTGCAACAGCTGCTGTTGCAGAATACCGTCGACGGTTTCCGAACCGCAGAATTCCGGATCGAAGAGTGTTTACAAGGGTTTTCAACACATTGCGTGAGATTGGTACACTTCCCAGCGCTCATGTTTCATCTGAACGTGACGGTCAACAAGATGTGGATGAAGTGGAAAACATTCTTCAGTTGGTAGAGCGTAGTCCTACTACTAGCTCACGAAGAATTTCTACACGTCTCGGTGTACCACACACAAGAGTATGGCGAACATTACGTGAGGAAGGCTTGCATCCATATCATGCACAGCGTGTACAACACCTTCAACCAGGAGACGCTGCCATGCGACTGGAATTTTGTCATTGGGTAAATGCTAATCGCCGATTGCTTCGATTAATACTCTTCACCGATGAAGCAACTTTCACCCGTGACGGTATCAACAACACTCGTAACTCTCATCGGTGGTCAAACGAAAATCGAATCGAAATGCCACTGTGGAAACAAATTTTCAACATCGATTCTCTGCCAATGTGTGGTGCGGTATCATCGATGATCAGCTGATTGGCCCTGTTACTTTAGAGAATCGTTTTACAGGACAGAGTTACCTAGAATTTCTGCAAAATGAATTGCCAGGACTATTGGAGGATGTTCCTTTGGCTACACGCGCTGGTATGTACCTTCAGCATGACGGAGCTCCTCCACATTCTACCAGTCTGGTGATGCAATACATAAATCAAACTTTCCCTGGTCGATGGATCGGTCGCGGTGGTCCCATTCAATGGCCACCAAGGTCTCCAGACCTCTCTCCGTTAGATTATTGTTTGTGGGGGTGGATGAAAAGTCAAGTTTACAAAAGAAAGGTGGATACACGAGACGAATTGCTCGCGCGCATTTTGGATGCTGTTCCCCGCATAAAGGAACGTCAAGATCAACTCAGACGAACAACACGCGATCTTCGCACACGAGTTGCAAAGTGCATTGAGGTTGACGGTGCGATTTTCGAAAACGTATTATAAACTGTAACAAATTTGTCATTTCTGTATCTGATACCATTCAAAATGCCAATGTTTAAACATTAAATGTTAGAAACAGTAATTGGTTTCTCTGTCTTGATTACCATTAACAATGCTTTTGTATTTGTAGATTCAAACAGCTCTATCTCCGTAACCATTCAGAATTAGACACATGTTCATATGAACTTTTTTTCTCACAATGACCGATACTATCACCTCCCGAAGTATTGACCTTTCCTCCTGAAACACCCTGTGTGTGTATACACACACACACACACACAGATGGAGAGAGAATAACCAAGAATAAAATGAAGTGAATATAAAAATATATTGCCAAATGCACACAGATATATTTGTCATTAAATTTTAACCCCCAAACTTACTAGAAATTAGATATACTGGAATAGGAAGAGCTTACTTTACTGATGTGATGATTTGCACTGCATAGCATCAGCAAGCCGTGTGTAGTCCGGATTGTAGCTGCTGATTGCTAGCCTTAAACAAGCAGCCAGGTGATCATCTGTCAGAGTTGTTCAGTATTTTGATTTGATGATATTCATATGTGAGAACGTTGACTCACAAAGGTAGGTTGATCCAAAAAATGCTGTCAAGTACATGGCACTTTTTCTGACATTCGGATACTTTTCTTCAAGAATTAGGTGCCAAAAATTTCCTTCTGAAGACCTGGATTTGATTTGAATGTTGTTTCGCAGAGTCAAAATTTCATTCGATTGCAGATATGTCCATATTAAACAATAAGGCCATTTTTGATGCAATATCATCAATGTCAAAGTTTGCACCAAATGGGAAGCACATGAATGTTGCTACAGGTTCTAGTGTTGCTAAGTCTTGGAACCGTCTGTTGAAGTCTGTAATAACATTCTGCAACTGTTCAACGTATCGAACACTGGCAAACTGGTCGCATTCTTTCTCCTGACTTTCCAGCTCTGACATCATGTTTTTGAAGTTCCGCAGTTGGTGTCGCTGCAGCTGTGAGGATACCAGTTCTAGTTTTTGTTTAAAAGCATTCACTGAGGTAATCATTTCAACAATAGTTTTGTTTTTACCTTGCAACTCGAAGTTTAGCTGATTTAGAAAAGCAGTGGTGTTAGTCAAAAAAGCTAAATCTAACAGCCACACTTCGTCTTCCAACTCTTCGTAATATGTTTCTTTTAACTTCAGAAAGTCTTTAATTTCAGGTAAGAGATCCCTAAACCTCTGTAGGAATTTACCTCTACTTAGCTACCTGACATCAGTGTGCAACAAAAGGTCAGTGTGTTCTGCTTTATTTTCTTCTAGCTGAGACCGGAAGACACGCCTTTGTAGACTTCTCGCCCGAATAGAACACACAATCTTATGGGAAATATTCATAGTTTCTTTAATATTCAACATTTTACTACACAATGCTTGTTGGTGAATTATGCAGTGATAATTAAAGAAGTTTGGAAACCTTTTGTCACTTTTGCACAGGGCGATGAACCCATTGGAGCGGCCAGTCATAGCAGGTGATCCGTCAGTTGTTATGCTCACAAGCTTGTGAAGTGGGAATTGTGTGTCGTTAACAAACTCACTGAATGCATGAAAAATGTCCTCACCGAGTTTTCCCGCTTAAAGGTAGGATTTTAACCAGTTCTTCTCTGGCAGTCATATCTTTAAACACGATTCTAATAAAAATGCATAACTGTGATGTGTCGATCACATCTGTCGAGTCATCAAACCGAAGTGAAAGGAACACGCAGTCATGTATGTCTTTCTTCATTTGTTCCACCAAATTCTCATCCATTACTTCACAACGCCGCATCACAGTGTTTCTGGGTAACTGAAGCTGGATAGACAATATTTCCGATTTATTACTGAAATTCTGAAACAACGACTCTGCTGCCTCTGTAAATGCTTCTTTGAATATTTCTCCATCTTGAAAAGGTTTCTTGTATTTCGCAAGTACGTGGCTCACCCGAAATGACGCAATCGTTGCTGCTTTCGATTTTGTGCTAGGCCCTGTAAAGATAGACTGCTGAGCACTAAGTTGAGACTTAAGTTCATTGACTTTTCTCTTACGTAGTTCACTTTCAGCTGGGAAATCACTGTCATACCGCTTGTGAATAGTTTTAAAATGCCTCTCTAAATTCCCCTTTTTGACGAAAGCGACACAAGCATGGCAAATTAAACACACACATTTGGAATTTTTCATCGTAAAAAAATATGCCGTCTTCCACTCATTGTGAAAGTTGTAAGTTTTTGTTTCTTGGCACTTGGTCCAGCACTCATTTTAACGGTGTTAATGCAATTGGACTGGAGACTGACCTTCTCCACCGATTATTCCAAATGACTGACCCGTCACTTAAGTGACACATGCTCATAACAGCTGTACTTACCGCGGTTTGAAATTTTGGCAGAAACTAAAGTTAGCGGTATCATTTTCTGTGACATTAATTAAATATCTCTCAGAATTATTAAAGTTAAACTTTATTTTTTGTTAAATGACTGGTAAACACAAAGATAAAACAAATAAATGTTGCTACCGATAATGGAGGTGATAACATAAAGAACGCTAATTTTTGGTAGAAGCGGTCGGGTCGTGTGCTCGTTAGTAGTGAAATGTAAGGTCTCCGTTGCTAGGCTAAGCTACTGGTCATTCTGCGATCTACTGGTAGATCGCGATCGACGTTTTGGCCACCCCTGAGTCTTAGACACATTCACTTTTTCAAAAAAAATTTGATTATATCTATTTTTGTCAACCTTATATATGGCGTGCCGCGACCTTCGAACCCAGGTACACAATATGGAGTACACGAGCCTTTTCCTGGATCAGAAAATCAAGAAAATATAATTTCGAGGAGTTTCCTAATATAAGAATAAACATGAAAAATATACTTTTCAAATTACAAAAATTAAAACTATTTTTTTAATGGTTTCCAATGCATAATACATAAATTAAATGCAACTTCAAGCATTTTCCTTTAATTAATCTGATGAAAGCCTTGTAGCTTTGTTAGGCAACTTGACTGTAGTGCGTGGTGTTGCCAGTGTTCACAATCTCAGCCCTTTAAAATAAACTTTATAAATAAATACTTAAAAATTACTCTTATTTGAATTTAAATTTACGACTCACACTTAATAGTTAAATTACAGTTATATACGAGTCATGCCTATAGCTAAAGTAATCGTACTTGATAAAATTTTAACTTTATACAAGCGGTAGCTCGCTATCGCTCGCAACCGTTGTACAACTTGGCTCTTCGGGCAGGTAGCACTGTGATCCAGCTACAAAATTTTAAAAAATGCCATTACCCCCACCCTCTCCCCCATTACCCCCCACTCCCCCATTACCCCCGGGCGGGTAGCACTGTGACATCCTCCTATATACTATTGAGCTAAAATGTGTCTGTGTGTCTGTCCGCTTTCTTCGGAACCGTGCACAGCCTAAACGGCACATCGGAAAATTCTGCAACCATCACCAACTGATAGCCCATGAGCTTCCGATGTGCTCTGTGAAGTTTCCCGGTCCTAGGTCACAATTACTGGGTCCGAAGGCCCCAGCACCACGATAAAACTATAGAAAAGAACGCAGCCGTGAAAATCTGAGCTTCACACATACTGTGACATATACTGCTACCCGCCCGGGGGTGGGGGTAATGGCGTTTTTTACTTTTTTGTGTGGGGGAGGGGGTGGGGGTAATAGGTAATGGCGTTTTTACTTTTGTGTGTGGGTAATGGGGGTGGGGGGGGGGTAATGGGGGAGGCGGGTAGCAGTATATGTCACACAATGTGAAGCTCAAGATTTTCACGGCTGCGTTCTTTTCTGTAGTTTATCGCGGTGCTGGGGCCTTCGGACCCAGTAATTGTGACCTAGGACCGGGAAACTTGTCAGAGCACATCGGCAGCTCATGGGCTATCAGTTGGTGGTAGTTGCAGAATTTTCCGATGTGCCATTTAGTCTGTGCACGGTTCCGAAGAAAGCGGACACACAGACACATTTAGCTCAATAGTATATAGGATGGACTGTTTAGAGCTGAAACGCAAATTGAAAGCTGCGTACATTGCGGCTTTTTTTTCAGCCAGTCTCAGCCAGGGAAATATATCCTAGGCAATAGCCATGATTTTACACTCGTACAGATAAAAACAAAATTAACTCACAGGGCACTTGAACGTCACACGATTTGAATTATGTCTGTGCAAAAGAGAAGAATGAGCGATCTTTTATTCGCGTGGCTTAAATTTCATTTATAATTTTTTTTATTCACAGTGGGAAGGACACATGAAGAAAAAGTAGAACAGAAATTTAATCTGGTTAATTTTAACTTAAGATAATTTTTTGGGGAGGTACGCTGAACGTACCTTGTGTATCCGGACTGCATATTATATATACTTACAGGGTGGCGCAAAAGTCGCGCATCATAGGAATTTTCAGTGTTGATTATAATATATTATTTTTTTCTTTTAGGTAGGGAATGGCTGCCAAATTAACAGGAGACGAGATGGTGAGCTTGGTTTTAATGTATGGAATATCAGGTACAACAAATCGATGAATCAGTACAGAATTCAAATTCTGTATCGATTCAAATCGATGAATCAGTACAGAATTTAAATTTCGTACCGATTCAAACCGATGAATCAGTACAGAATTTAAATTCTGTACCGATTCAAATCGATGAATCAGTACAGAATTTAAATTTCGTACCGATTCAAACCGATGAATCAGTACAGAATTTAAATTCTGTACCGATTCAAATCGATGAATCAGTACAGAATTTAAATTTTGTACCGATTCATCGACTTGTTGTACCTGGTATTCCATACATTAAAACCAAGCTCACCCTCTCGTCTAGTGTTAATTTCACAGCCATCCCCTACCTAAAAGAAAAAAAATATATATTATAGTCAACACTGAAAATTCCTATGATGCACGACTTTTGCGCCACCCTGTATACGGTATATATATATATATATATATATATATATATATATATATATATAGGGTGGGCCAAAAAAAACTAATACCCTGATTTTGAACAATATCATTTTACCTTTATCAAATGTTATTTGTACAATCAATATACGTGTCCTGTATAGAATTTCATGGTCTATCTCGTGGTGAAGTTAGATTTTTGCTAACTTTAACCATTATTTTGTAATTCGCTGTTATACAGACACGGGTAGAAAAACTTTGTTTCTATACAGTTACCTAATTGAGTCCAAGATTATGCGGAATGTGCCCTCCTCCCTTATCAATGCACGCTTGCAACCTTGCTCGCCATTCTTGACTTCTCCCTTATCGACGGCAGTACCGCATCAAAGATTTTTTCTTGGTAATAAGCAGCAGTAATTTTGGCATTTTGATCAACAAAAACAATCTCTGACTTCCCTAACGTTGAAATAAAGATGGAAACCATGACCTTTTGAGAAAAATGCGGACGTTCCCTGGAAAGTCGATCTAGACTGATAGATTTTTTTGAACTGTCTTCCATAAACTCGGTCGTTTTGTGTGTTTATTGTTGAAGCAACCGTAAAGGTCTTCTCGTCGCTGAACCATATTTTCGACACTTCTCTGTCTGGGAATCGATTTAACAGAGCACGACACTTTTCAACTCTTGCTTATTTCAAGCAGAGCTGGGCACTTGCGTTTTTTTGCGCGTTTTTTTGCGGTACTGCGGTACTGCGGTACTACTACCGCACTACCAAACCGGTACCGCATAACGCAGTACCGCAAAGGATCGCTGAAAGTACAGCAGTACCGCTACCGCATTCAAATTTCCCGCGGTACTTTCCGCGGTACCGACCAACACGGTAGTACCGCAGTACCGCAGTACCGCAAAAAAAACCGCAAGTGCCCAGCTCTGCAGTGAAGTTGAAGTTATTTGGTGCAGAGAGCTTATGAACTTCGACTCTTTTAAAACATTTAAGACCCAGATCATCATTTACTATATGACGAACACTAGAGCGAGAAATACCAGTAGTTTTTTAAATTTCTCTAACGGACTTGTGGGTGTTGGGCCGTTCTTCTTGACTGCGTATCATGGATAAAACCATGTCAATATTTTCCTCAGTACGTGATGTTTTTGGCCTCCCACTGCCTTCTTTTCGTTTGGTCGACCCTGTGATGTCGATTTTCTTTGAGAGATATTGAAGTCCAGGTATCGTCCATCGTTTATTTGGAAACTCTTTCTTCATTCCATATTCTGATACCTCCCTCCAGTTGTGAGCCTGTACCTCTACTCCTGGGGCGTTGAATCTAGATTCAAAGCCAGCGTTTGAAAGAGTAAAAGTATGGGTACAACATACTGCCTCAGCAGTAAAATCAATTTACAGGGTGAGCCACAATATTTTTTTCAAAAGTTGAGTAATAGTTTTTTGGCCCACCCTATATATATATATATATATACATATATATATATATATATATATATATATATATATATATATATATATATATATCCCACCGAGTTTTTACTAACGTCTTTACAAAGCAGTTTAGTCTTTCGCCAGGCTTGAAACCCATTAAAGGAAATTGTATGACCTCCATAATTAGATGCAATTAAAGTTTTGAAGAAAAATTTAACTCGTTAAATACTATTTAAAAAGCAACATTAATATTTTTTTTAATATTAAAAATGCTGTTAATTGGATAGTTTCTTACCTGTATAGAAATTGTTATTAATTTCAGCGCACAAGTTCTTTTTAATGAAATTACATTTACCTAAATGAAAAGAAAATAGTTAAAAAAAAAAGCAATATTTAGAAAAGCTTTTCTTATATATGAACGATATAAAATGCGTTTCATATATAAATTATATATATTTTCCCCTACCTTTTTTTTTTCTTTCCAAGTTTCCTTGTAAGTTCCAGAAATTTTGTAGACAAGTAGTTACATACCTTTTTTACAAGTTTTTATTTTTCCACATAGTCTCCATCCTTTTCTACGGCTTTCTTCCACCTCGAAACAAGGGCCTTTATTCCTTGCTGGTAAAAGTCCGCTGGGTTCCGCTCGAGCCACCTCTTAACCTCCTCAACAACCTTATCGTCACTCTGAAACTCTCTTCCACCAATAGCATCCTTCATTGGCCCAAACAAATGGAAGTCTGAAAGTGCTAGATCCGGGCTGTATGGAGGGTGGGGTAACACAGTGAAGCGCATTTTTGTGATGGCCTCTCTTGTTTGCAAACTGTTGTGTGGTCTTGCGTTATTGTGCAAAAGAAGGACGTCTTCCAGTTTTGTCTCCGGTCGAACTCGCTTTATACGTCTCTAGAGTCTCTGTAGGGTAGAAATATATGCCTCCGAGATGATTGTTTGTCCTTTCTTCATAATGTCCACCAGAATCATCCATTTCATGTCCCAGAAAATGGTGGCCATAACCTTTCCTGCAGAGGGAGCCATTTTGAACTTTTTCTTGCGTGGGGAGTCTGCGTGATGTCACGCCATGGATTGGTGTTTTGTTTCAGGTTCAAAGTGGGTATCCAAGTCTCATCCCCAGTCACAGTTCGTGAAAGGAAGTCATCCCCTTCTGTCTCGTATCGAACCAACGACTCAGAAGCAATTTCTTTTCTTTGCGCTTTGTAATCTTCAGTCAGTTGCCGAGGAACAAACCGTGAACACGCTTTGAGTATCCCAGTTGCTGAATTATCGTATTCACACTTCCTTCACTAATTCCTAGCTCCAGTGATAGCTCCTTGTATGTGACGCGCCGATTTGATCGAATGGTGCTGTTAGCACGTTGCACAGTGTGAGATGTCACAGCCGATGCCGGACGACCGCTGCGTGGCTCATCATCGAGGCTGGCTCTCCCTCTCTCCGATAATATCACACGTTTAGACCAGCGTCCAACTGTGCCTCGATCAACAACAGCATCTCCGTAAACGTTTTGTAGACGTTTGTGAATATTTCCAACTGTTTCCTTCTCTGCGGTTAAGAACTCGATAACAGCTCTCTGTTTACGACGCACACCACTGTCAGACGCCATTTTCGAAACTGCGTTAACCATCGGTTTTATACAAGGGCGTTTAAAAGCGGTTTTATACAAGGAGGGGAGGTTCAAACTGGAAAAATCCAGTTACGTGAAGCGCAGAAAGTTCAAACTTACGGCCCAAAAGACATTTCAGCCCCATGGCCTATTATTTAGCTAAGAAAAAAGGGTGAGGAAAAATATATTGAGTGCCGCTAGTAATTTGTGGATATAATTTGTGAATCTCGATAACTAAGTCTTGTAATTTATAATTCAGGAAATGCCTTAATTATTTTTTAACATTATTTGCAGAATGATTTCATTATTACAGTATGTTAATAAAAGTTTTTATTAACTTGTATTTTTATACTTACGTATACGTCTCCAGAAACGATATTTTGGGTCTCGGAGAATGCGCGCCGCGCGCGCACAACACACACACACACACACACACTATATATATATTATATATATGATGAATAAAACCACGAAGGAAAGGAAACACAAAAAGGTGCTCAAGCGCTTTCGTCTAATGACATCCTCAGGAACACTGAAGTACATAAAAGGTTACGACCTATATATAGGTTACAGAAAGAAAAAAATAAATAAATAAATAAATAACATACACACAAACATATATATATATATACATACATATCTACACACACACACACACATATATATATATATATATATATATATATATATATATGCAATAAACGGAGAAGTAAAAATAAAAATTAAAAATTAAAGGATTAACAAAGAGGCATACAGATTTGTAAGGAAAAATATCGATTTTTAGCACAAGATCAAATGAATTATAAAAATACAAATTTTATACTGGAAATCTGCCCGGGTTTTAACACTTTGCCTTTTATAGTCAAGTTTCGATATATATAAAAATAAAATGAAGATTAAAAGTTAATAAAGTAGCATACAAGTTACCAAAGATTTAGCGTCCTACCCTTTTTATCTAAATCTGTTTTGAAGGAATTCAAAACAACAGGATCGAGTTGAAAAAGACCTTTGCTTATGTTGAAGTTATTTGAAAGTTGGATAATGGCAGACTCAAGAATATTTCTATTAACAATGTTGCTAGAGTGAAATAAAACTGAAGCATTATTCCAATCAATACAGTGGGACAACTCTGACAAATGGACAAAAAGAGCACTGGACAACTGTCCTGTTCTAACGGAATATTGATGCTGTTTTATACGTGTGTGCAAATCCTTTCCCGTCTGACCTATGTAAAAGGAATCACATTGTTACACCCAATTTTATAGATAATGCCTGAATTATTGGTAGGGCTATTTTTTACTATGATATTTTTCACAATATTGTTATATGAAAATACTACATTAATATCCAAAAGTTTAAGTACATTAGCAATGCCTAAAAAGCCCGGGAAAAATGGAAGTACTAAAATATTTTTTTACAAAGTACGAGTGTTATTATTGACACGATAGAAAGTTCGTTTGCCTTGTTGAGACAAGATTCCATAAACGCAGATGGATAACACAGATCACTTCCAATACCGTTGATTTTTTCCAATTCGGCATCGATGTATTCCGGACTGGCGATCCTAAGGGCGCGGAGAAACATTGACGAAAAAAATGGCCTTCTTAGTGGGGGTGCCAGTCCGGAATACATCGATGCCGAATTGGAAAAAATCAACGGTATTGGAAGTGATCTGTGTTATCCATCTGCGTTTATGGAATCTTGTCTCAACAAGGCAAAACGAACTTTCTATCGTGTCAATAATAACACTCGTACTTTGTAAAAAAATATTTTAGTACTTCCATTTTTCCGGGCTTTTTAGGCATTGCTAATGTACTTAAACTTTTGGATATTAATGTAGTATTTTCATATAACAATATTGAAAAATATCATAGTAAAAATAGCCCTACCAATAATTCAGGCATTATCTATAAAATTGGGTGTAAACAATGTGATTCCTTTTACATAGGTCAGACGGGAAAGGATTTGCACACACGTATAAAACAGCATCAATATTCCGTTAGAACAGGACAGTTGTCCAGTGCTCTTTTGTCCATTTGTCAGAGTTATCCCACTGTATTGATTGGAATAATGCTTCAGTTTTATTTCACTCTAGCAAACATTGTTAATAGAAATATTCTTGAGTCTGCCATTATCCAACTTTCAAATAACTTCAACATAAGCAAAGGTCTTTTCAACTCGATCCTGTTGTTTTGAATTCCTTCAAAACAGATTTAGATAAAAAGGGTAGGACGCTAAATCTTTGGTAAACTTGTATGCTACTTTATTAACTTTTAATCTTCATTTTATTTTATATATATCGAAACTTGACTATAAAAGGCAAAGTGTTAAAACCCGGGCAGATTTCCAGTATAAAATTTGTATTTTTATAATTCATTGATCTTGTGCTAAAAATCGATATTTTTCCTTACAAATCTGTATGCCTCTTTGTTAATCCTTTAATTTTAATTTTTATTTTTACTTCTCCGTTTATTGCATATATATATATATATATATATATATATATATATATATATATGTGTGTGTGTGTGTGTGTGTGTGTGTAGATATGTATGTATATATATATATATATATATGTTTGTGTGTATGTATGTTATTTTATTTATTTATTTTTTTCTTTCTGTAACCTATATATAGGCCGTAACCTTTTATGTACTTCAGTGTTCCTGAGGATGTCATTAGACGAAAGCGCTTGAGCACCTTTTTGTGTTTCCTTTCCTTCGTGGTTTTATTCATCATAAATATTTTTCACGTGTTACTTTCGTGAAATAATTTTCATATATATTATACACAGGGTGATTCAGCAAAGAGTACATTAAATTGGAGGATGAAATCCTTGGATAATTCTAAACCACAATGTCTCTATGGTAAAATGTCAGATTCTGCATAGTTTCCATGTTACAATACATTTAAGATGTTGTATTAATGAGAGTGAATATGAAGTGAAACCCCCGTAGGTTTTTGTGATAATTTATTCACAGATCTCTACAGTGTGACCCCTCTTTGTTACAACCTAAAGGAAATGTTCAAAGTTGCCCCCCTTTTGCCTCAATGCAGGCCTGTACACGTCGTACCATTGAATGTCTGACGCGTTCCAGAATGCCTGGACTATGTTTAATTTGCATCATGGGAATATCTGGATACTGTTTATCCTGTTGTTTTGAATTCCTTCAAAACAGATTTAGATAAAAAGGGTAGGACGCTAAATCTTTGGTAAACTTGTATGCTACTTTATTAACTTTTAATCTTCATTTTATTTTTATATATCGAAACTTGACTATAAAGGCAAAGTGTTAAACCCGGGCAGATTTCCAGTATAAAATTGTATTTTTATAATTCATTTGATCTTGTGCTAAAAATCGATATTTTTCCTTTCAAATCTGTATGCCTCTTTGTTAATCCTTTAATTTTTAATTTTTATTTTACTTCTCCGTTTATTGCATATATATTATATATATATATATATATATATATATATATAATATATATATATATATGTGTGTGTGTGTGTGTGTGTGTAGATATGTATGTATATATATATATATATATGTTTGTGTGTATGTATGTTATTTATTTATTTTTTTTTTTCTTTCTGTAACCTATATATAGGCCGTAACCTTTTATGTACTTCAGTGTTCCTGAGGATGTCATTAGACGAAAGCGCTTGAGCACCTTTTTGTGTTTCCTTTCCTTCGTGGTTTTATTCATCATAAATATTTTTCACGTGTTACTTTCGTGAAATAATTTTCATATATATTATACACAGGGTGATTCAGCAAAGAGTACATTAAATTGGAGGATGAAATCCTTGGATAATTCTAAACCACAATGTCTCTATGGTAAAATGTCAGATTCTGCATAGTTTCCATGTTACAATACATTTAAGATGTTTATTAATGAGAGTGAATATGAAGTGAAACCCCGTAGGTTTTTGTGATAATTTTTCACAGATCTCTACAGTGTGACCCCTCTTGTTACAACCTAAAGGAAATGTTCAAAGTGCCCCTTTTGCCTCAATGCAGGCCTGTACACGTCGTACCATTGAATGTCTGACGCGTTCCAGAATGCCTGGACTATGTTTAATTTGCATCATGGGAATATCTGGATACTGTTTATCCCAACAGGTGGATAGGGCGTGGTGGCCCGTTCCCTGGCCACCCCGCTCCCCCGGGGCCCTGTGGGGCCATTTAAAGACGTTGGTGTATGATACAGAGGTTCAAACAAGAGAGGAATTATGGTCACATGTTCGTGACAGGTGCGAGCAAATTAAACATAGTCCAGACATTCAATGGTACGACGTTGCAGGCCTGCGTTGAGGCAAAAGGGGGCAACTTTGAACATTTCCTTTAGGTTGTAACAAAGAGGGGTCACCTGTAGAGATCTGTGAATAAATGATTACAAAAACCTACGGGGGTTTCACTTCATATTCACTCTCATTAATACAAACATCTTAAATGTATTGTAACATGGAAACTATGCAGAATCTAACATTTTACCATAGAGACATTGTGGTTTAAAATTATCCAAGGATTTCATCCTCCAATTTAACGTACTCTTTGCTGAATCACCTTGTGTGTGTGTATATAATATATATATATATATTATATATATATATATGGTGGCCTATAAGTCCCAATCGGTTATAATTGAAGTGAAATTCCATCAAGCGGATTTAAAAAAATAAAAAAATAGTCAATAAATATTTCTAAACTTATAAACTTTTTACTTTGATTTTTGTATTTTCGCTTTAATTGTAACCGATTGGGACTTATGGGCCACCTTGTAGTATTGTTCTTGTTATTAACCGAAAGATTTGTCTTCCGTACTAACAGCCAAATTGAGGGGAGCTACAGCTTAACGTGGAATCCGACTACAAGTGGCTACATCATTTGAACACGGAGAACGATCACTCCTCCACGTAAAATTGTAGGTCCCCTCCGCCACTACGAAGGACATGCGCAATACACAATTACAAACAGTTAGGTAGACCAGCCTAGGGTCTTTGTTGGTCTGAAACATTATAACTATTAGTCAGACCGAACATCGCTTAACTTCTGACCTAATGAAACCTGTGGTGTGTTGCGATGTGACCCGAGAGAGTATACATTATCGTAAATTAGTTTGCACTCTTAAGCAATTAATTTATTTAGTTGATTGCTTTTTCTTTGTTTGACTGTTTCAGTCAGTGAGGCACATACTCTACTTCCTCGCTCCACCCAACCTCCTCCAAAGTATGGAATTGGTAATAATAGAGTCGGAGAAGCTGTACGCGTGATAGCGGGTTCACCTCCGTTTCCCATCCGATTTCTCAGACCCTGTGTAGGGTAGCGCGAGAGTAGCCTCTATAACGTGAGTACCTTTGACGTTTCAAATCTGAATGAAATAAAGGACTAGGAAAGCACTTTTCAATGATGCCAAAATGAACTTTTACAGATTTTTATATCATTAACATTAATTAGTATTCACTTCCATTTAAGTTTTGGGATCCTTAAATGGTAGTGAATGTTAATTAATACGAGTTAAAAGCTCGTAAAATATAATGCGCCTATTTTAAGTTTCGCGCGTATCGCGGATACAGAAAACTGAAACCCGAGTCTACATTCGTCACTCACTGACGTACGATGGATAAAATCCATTGATTTATTTATTAGCATTGATATGGAAATAATGGAATCATTTAGATTAGGGGTTCCCAACTTTTTCAGATCGACGTACCACCATGCTTTTCTGAGTACCACAGTCGGAAAGGTTGCGGGTTATTCATCTACAACTAATAATACTTTTTAAATACATTTATTATTAAAATAATTACACTGGTCAACAACAATTTTGTCACAAGGGTTTTGATGGGTGTTCTAAGTGTACTTTTTCATGCTGAATCTAAATATGAAATCAGATTTTTTCTATCAGGCTTAGTTTACTTGTGACGCTATGTTCATTTTTTCCTCATTTAGCATAATCACCGGATAAAAAAATAATAACATATTATATATAATTAAGTATATAACAATATTATAATATAAAAACATTATAAAAATAATAAATATAATAATATATTATATTAATTAATATAACTATAATAAAATATATTAATATTAATATATATGTTGTATTAATTTTTCTGTAAAATTAGTACAATTTATTCCTTTGGGGGAGAAAGTTCTGATAATGCTGGCAGGATAAATTTGGTCGGAGCAGCAGACTGTGCAGGTTGAAACATGTTGGTACCTGTTCAGACATGAGCCTAGTTTCTGTGTGTAGAGCAGCTCCAAGTCAGTCTGCTTGTAAATGTCACAGTGTTAACAGCTAGTGTCTGTTGTTTTGTTAATTTTACACCAGTGTTGTATTCATATAGATGTTTTGTAATGCCGCGGAACTGTCTGAATCATCCTAATTCCTTTTGTTATGTATGTGGTGATCTAACTTTAAAATCCCAGAAACGTAACTTTACACCATTAGTAAAAAAATGCTATGAACTTTATTTCGGATGTAAAGTAGGCGATCAGGCAGGCACGTGCACAGGGGGGGGGGGGGCTTGGGGTGCTTGAGCCCCTGCCCTTTTTCTTCTTCATATCAAAAGTGCCCTTTTAGTCAAAATTCATAAATATATTGATTCGACATAAATTTGAATTAATTAGTTATATTTTTATTTAGTTACTGCTACTTCAACAGATTTTCAAAACTGGAATTACTTTGATCTATGATTTTTTTTATTAGAATAATAAACTTAACATACCGTTACTATTATTTTTGTCAATCAGGGAGGGCGTCCCTAGTGGTAACACTGACTGCAGCTGTTCACTGTTGATTGCGTCTCTCGGATATGTGGGTGTATGTTTACTGTTTGTTTATTTTACGTTAACCTAAGCTAACTAGTGATTTCACTGATAATTATGGTAAGTGGAATCCAAAGCAGTGTGACATTACTCCAAAAAATATTGTATGACATTACTCGTAAAGTTGGTTAAAAACGTCCACGTCCCGAGGACGTGGACAGCAGAATACTGTAATTTATATGATGAGCAAGCTAAAAGTCAATATAAGTAAAATTGAATAATAATTGTAAATACACTCCAATATTTCAATATCTTCATCTTTTTGAAAATCTTGCAATAAAACATGCCTTTTTACAACAAATTTTTCATTTATTTTCTTTAATCAGCTTTATATACAAAAATAATGCATTGAATTTAATGGAATTTAAGAATATTTACCACATACAATTTTAAAGTTTTTCTTTGTGTGTGTATACATATATATAGCCTATATGGCATTGCGGATTTCATTTTTTAAAAATGTTAGGGGAGTGCCCTTTTTTCAACTGAGCCCCTGCCCTTCTGAAAGTCTGTGCACGTCACTGCGATCAGGACAAGAGTTGGGCCCCTCACATTTGTTGTGTGACATGTGTAAGACTACTTACAGGATGGCTAAACGGTTCACGTCACATGCCATTTGCTATTCCAATGATTTGGAGGGAACCCAAAGATCACACAACAGACTGCTATTTCTGCCTGGTAAATACAAAGGGGATCACTTCAAAACAAAGAGCCTTATGAAATACCCTAATCTACCGTCTGCAATGAGACCAGTTCCCCACAGTGCTCAACTTCCAGTACCAAATCCTCCTGAACATGTAAGTTTAAGTGATGAGGAATCAAACGTAGCTGTAGCATATCACGAGGAAAAAGATGAAGACATTTCTGATCCAACATTCCAGGCTACCTGTTCCTCCAATGAACCACATTACTGTCACAAGGAGATCTAAATGACCTAGTTCGTGATTTGAAATTATCTAAGAAGCAGGCTGAACTTTTAGGTTCAATTAAAGGGTTGGAATCTACTGCAACGTGACACTAAAGTTGTTTTTTCCGCAGCCGCCATGATGAATTCAAAGAATGGTTCTCCCATGAAGATGGACTTGTGTTTGTAAAGATGTTAATTCAGTCATGGGGGCTCTTGGTCATGAACATAACGTGGATGAGTGCGATTGTTCATTGACTCCTCAAAAGTCAGCTTGAAAGCAGTCCTTCTTCAAACGGAAATAAATTTCCTTCTGTACCTATTGCACATGCTGGCAAACATGAAAGAGTCATACGACAACATGAAGTTGCTTTTAGAAAAGTTTCAGTATCAGAAATATAAGTGGAATATCTGTGGAGATCTGAAGGTCATTGCACTTTTGCTAGGGTTGCAGCTAGGTTACACCAAGTACTGTTGTTTTTATGTGAGTGGGACAGTAGGGACAAGCAAAACCACTACGTTAAGAAGGATTGGCCAAAACGCACCTCACTTGTTCCAGGCAAGAAAAATGTTGTGAATAGTTCACTTGTTGACCCTGAGAAAGTGTACCTTCCTCCTTTGCATATCAAGCTTGGACTTATGAAAAACTTTGTTAAAGCGATGGATAAAGCGCAAACAGGATTCACATACTTGAGAAATAAGTTTTTTCCCGGATCAGTGATGCCATGATTAAAGAAGGCATTTTTGTAGGCCCTCAGATCAGAGAATTGTTAAGAGATGAGAGATTTGAAGGAGAGTTGAATGAAGTTGAGAAAGCTGCGTGGCAGTTCAAAAGTGTCTGCACAAATTTTTTGGGAATCACAAGGCCGAAAACTATCCTGAAATAGTAGGAGATCTTCTTAAGTCTTACCAAGCAATGGGGTGCAATATGTCATTAAAGGTTCATTTCTTGGACTCTCACTTGGGCTTTTTTCCGGAAAACCTGGGTGCGGTAAGCGACGAACATGGTGAGCGTTTTTCATCAGGATATTTTCTGCCATGGAAAACCGTTCCCAAGGCAAATGGAGCCCCAGTATGCTGGCTGACTATTGCTGGACTCTTAAGAGAGATATGCCTAAGGCACAGCAGAAAATCAAAACAAGCTACTTTTTAAACTACAGGTATGTCTTTTCGATCATATTTTAATAAGTATGTAAACTATATGGGTTTTTAAAAATTAAATTGCATGTCACACAAAACCAGACCTGATAGAGAAATTTTACAAACTTATTTGGATTCAGCACAGAAAATACTATAAGAATAAGGTATTTTCATTCTTGGGACACGAAAAAAATATTTTTTGTTGCCCAGTGTTATCAATTGGCAAACTGCATATTAAAACCCTCTTGCTTACCACCTTAAAGAGGTCCGCGTATTAGCGGTGGTATGCTCAGAACAGGGTGGGAATCGCTGAGTTAGCTCACTATATAGATTTAAACTTAACAAACTGATCAAATTTGAACTTCACTGAAGAAAAGTTTAAAATTGATGGCAATATTCTTTTCATATCTTTAGCACGTTTTGTCTTTTTCGAATAAAAAAGAATTTAACGAAAGTAAACTATGTTAATTTATTAGAAGATAAAAAAAAACATGAAGTAGCATCAGCATTCGCTCGAAAAGAGAATTGAGTCCATTCGAACCCCGAACTCTAATCGAAAGGTGGGTTTTCCAAATTAAAATTGTTGGAACGAAATCTCGAGGAAACTGGAGATAGCTTTCGTAAGTACCCCGCGAAGGAGATAAGTGCTAATAGATATGATTAGGAGAAACGCATAAATGGAATAGGAAAAGAGCTCCTTAAATCATTTTAATATAATTTATATTATGTAAAATGTAAAAATCATAGTCTTCTCTTCTCTCTCTCTCTCTCTCTCTCTTCTCTCTCTCTCCTCTCCATATATATATATATATATATGGTGTTGCGAAAGTTTAAAAAAAAATTTTGTTCGGTGTTCTTTTGAGTTGTTTTATTTTTTCTTTACCTTATCCGATAAAAACTCCGTTTACAGAGAAAATAAATGTTAGCTTTAATAAATTACTTTTTATATGTAAAAACTATATCTTAAGTATATAAAATACTTTCTTTTAATTAAACCTACACCTAATATTTAATAAATTTTTTAAATTTCTTTTAGATTTCAAATCAAATACTGTACAGTGTACATACCTAAATATAAAACCAATAAAATAATTGCTAAATATTATAAAAACAAAGAAAAATATCAAGCATGTGCGTGTAAAGATTATAAATTTTTTTATATTAATTAATGCTAGGCCTAGGACTCAGAGCGGTGCTTCTCAACCTTTTTTGTACTGGCGACCCTATTTTGACGTTAAAAAAATTTCGCGACCACACTTCCATAATTGGTGATGCAGCACAATTTCAGCTGCAAAAACAGCTCCCAAACTATTTCCTACGTGATACTGGAATGATTAGTAAGAGGTGGGTAATTAATCCATTCATTGAAAGGGTTGTAGAGTCTGCCGAACTTGCAGGATAACCTACTCGATAAATGTATTGAATATTCTGCTGACAAGACCCTACTGTTGTCATACCCGTCAGAAGACTTGCGTACATTTTGAATTGCACAAAAATGTCAGTATCCGGAACTAGTGTCTGAAGCATTGAAATTTTTAATTCCATTTTCAACCTCATGCTTATGTGAACTGACTTCTCAGCAATGATTGAAACAAAGCAATGAAAATGACTGTCTATATATTACTTTGTGTTTAGTCTCTTCAACTTAAGAAGATTAACAAATGCAAAGCAGGAAAAGACAGACTAACATTTATGAATATTTATTACGACTAACAGAAAATAATTTCAACTGTAAAACTGTAACATTATATGAAGTTTTTACTTAAAAAATACTTTCTGATTTTACATATTTGTAACTTTCGCTGGAAAAATAAACTTCATTTTTCCATGTTGGTTGAAATTTTTTTAAGCACCGAGACTCCCGTGAGTACTTCTCGCAACCCCAAAGTTGGAAAACATGATATCTTGAGGATATCTAATACAGTGTTTTCTGAGGCTATCAAATATAGTATTTTCAACTCCTCTTTTCAATAGTACCAATCATAGATAGGAAATATGTCATATTCAAAATCCCAAGCATACCATGTAATCATGAGGATCTTTTCCAAATGGACGACCCCACGCGATTTAGCGCATGCAAACTAGTGCGCATAAAAATGCAGTTTTTTTCGTATGTTGCGCATATTTTTCCAGGAAAATAATGTCATTTTCGTTATTAGAATATAAAAATTTATTAGTATAACAAATTTTCAGCTAAATCCCGTGGGTCGTCCTTTGGAAAAGATCCAATCATGATATTATGATAGGCTATATTAAAGTACTTATTGGTATTCAGTTAAAAAATGTCTGGGAAAATAATTGTACATTTTGCTGTTCATACACACAAAGTGAAACAGTAATTACTGCATTTAGCTTTTTACTGTTAACAAAGTATCAATTTGTTTAACAGTATGAGATAATTAAAGTAGGGTGTCCGAGAAACAATGCTTAAAAAATAATTAGTAATATTTTTCTTATTTATTACTATCTATACAATATATGTGGTTGTTTATATTTCCAAACTGTTCAAATTCAGAACACTTCAGTGTGAATTGAAAGCTCAAACTTCATTAGAGCATTCGCAGGATCATCTTGTGGAATGGATCTAGCGACCTCTGTTTCTTTGACAGCGTTCTGCCAGACTACTGAGTTTGTTACAATACACAAGCGTTTAACATACCCGTAGATAAAATAGTAAAAAGCTAAATGCAGTAATTACCGTTCCGCGTTGTGTGTATGAACAGCAAAATGTACAATTAATTTCCCAGACATTTTTTAATTTTTTAATTATCAAAAAGTACCATACTTTAATATAGTCTATCATGATTGCATGGTATGCTTGGGATTTTGAATATGTCATACTTTCTTCTCTATGATTGCTACTAACTATTAAAAAGTTAGTAGCGTCGAATGAGCATTGTAGCGACAAATGATGGTCATCTTGCGAAAGTGTTCTAAACTTGAACAGTTTGGAAATGTAAACAAACATATATGTTTGTATCCATATTAATTACTAAAAGAAGTGACCAATTATTTTTGCACCATCATTTCTTGAACCAGGTCAGCATTATGACCTAGGCACCATAGGCACTGTGCCTAGGGCCTATGACAGTAACAGGGCCTACGAAAACTGTTAAAAAATGTTAAAAAAAATTGCTTTGGCACAAACTGTGAAGGCGAGATCATTCTCAAAGTTGAAACGTGTATGAGATCGACAATTGAACAAAGGCGACTTTCATCACTGTCACTCCTCTCCATTGAATGCGACTTGCTTCGCTCCATGAACTTTGGTGATATTATCGGGAATTTTGCGAAAAGAAAGAGCAGAAAAGTATGAAAGACCAATTGTTCCAGTTAGTGGTACATACAATCATTTAGTTCAGCATGTCATTGTAATGGTTGAAATATAAAATTTGATAGCATACCTATAAAAATTTCTTTTTGTGTGTGTAGATATTTGGCCTACGAGATGTAAGTGCCTGGGCCTACAAAGATATTAATTCGACATTGCCTTGAACACCCTGTACCTTCAGCAATAAAAGTTAATATGATCTTAAAATATGGCAAAAGAAATTTTTTTACATTATTTGAACACTTAGTTTTATATCTTAAAAATTACTTTACTTTCGGGCAATATTAAAAAGGTCGATTTTGTGTGTGTGTGTGTGTGTTTGTGGTGGGGGTCTATAAAGGTAAAAAAAAAAAAAAAGGCGCATCATTATAGAGAAAATTTAGTGATATTATGCAATGCCTTCGTATTAAATTAGAGATCTGGACTAAAGTTATTCTTTCTACGTGACACGTAAACGACAAATTAGGTTCACTTACTTTTTGACTGTGGATAGAAATTGACGAAATGGATATAGGTCCTTATACTAGGGATTAATTCCCTAAATTTTAATATACCTTAGGAGTTTGTATACGAACATTTTAATGGAATTTTATTATTCTTAAGTTACCCTTCATTCATTTTACGCCATATACTTGTACACCATAAGAATTTCCTTCTTTCTCTCTTATATTCCAAAATAGTTTAATTTAATATCGCTCGAACTATTCCTGTTCTGAATTAAATAAGAAAATGTAGATGAAGTGGTCTCTTTTGACCATTTCTGCTCTTTCCATTTCGTTGTTCGCTCTTAAAAATGCCAGCTGAGCCCCACCATTTAAGGATAACTGAAATTGTCTAAGTACTTTATCTCCCTTTCCATGCATATACCTTACCATGCATATATATATATATATATATATATATATATATATATAATATATATGAGAGGGAGGAAGAGAGAGAGGGTGGGTCGGGATAATATATGCTAATTTCCGATAGTGAAAAGCAAGAATGAAGCCTTAAATACATTATGAAAGAATGTAAACAATCTCTTTTATTTAATAATTTTCGGTATTAAATGGCTTGAAAATCGTCCATTTATATACAATGAATGCTTTTATTTTTCGTCTTTTTAATGGAATGCGATTTTTGCTGTAATAAAATTCGCATAATCTCTATATTAAATTTGGGTTCTCAGAGTAAGAAGAGAACTATTGCGTCCACACTGTTTAATAAAGTCGAGATATTGCCAAATTGTATTCGTGGATTTAAATATATTTTACACACACACACGTAAATGGGGAGTTGAAATATCTGGTTAAAAAGTTTTCCGTGTTGAACTAAACATTTAGGACGATGAAACACCGTTTTATATTGATTACTGTTATTATTTTGTCCTTTTAAATATTTAGGACGATATACGAAGTGCTTTTAATCACATACCAAATCATTCTCCAAAACCAGAACTCCCGAAATTTATTTTCTTTTGTACCACCTACAACAAAACAGAAAACGTACCGTACCCCTCCCTGCCTTTAAATGTTTTCAGAGCAGGGCAGGCCTCTATACAATTCTACTATTTTACAGGAATGCATAATTATTTTAACCAATTTATAATAATTAAATAATCATATTAACGCAAAAGTTTTTAGTCCATTATTTAAACAACAGAGGGGTTGACAAAATAAGTAAACACCTTCAGAGTTTATGGGTAAAAAGAATGGCTTGCCATTGGTGCTACTTGGGGATTTAGGTATATATACTTTATGTATATATATATATATATATATATATATATATATATATTACAGTCAAAGTGTGTAACCAGCCATTTCGCGTAATGGCTGAAACGTTTAGTCATTTCGCGAAATGGCTGTTTCACTTGGTCATTTCGCGAAATGACTAAAATCTTCACCATTACGCGAAATAGCTGAAATTCCACTTTGGTCATTTCGTACAAGATCATTTGCCCGGTTAGGTCACCTGTATGCCCTTGATAGGTTAAGTTGTGTTATTTTCGTTAGTTTTAACGGAAATAACACTACTTAACCTAACCAATTGTCAAGGGCATACAGTTGACCTAACCGGGCCTTCAATGGCGGACATCGGAATGACATTGAAGGCCCGGTTAGTATTTGAAAACCTCTATATTGGAAATTCAAATTCAAATGTGTTCAAATGTTTATTTGAAGTGTGTTTCTCACTTATTTGAACAGACCTGTGGATGTATGTATGTTTTAGCAGATTTAGTTAGTTAAATAAAGGTTTCCAATTTTATTGTGATGTTTGTTATTTCTATGAATTCATGACAAAAATCATTTTAGCCATTTCACGAAACGACCAAGGTAGAATTTCAGCCATTTCGCGTAATGGCTGAAGATTTTAGTCATTTCGCGAATGACCAAGTGAAACAGCCATTTCGCGAAATGAGTAAAAGTTTCAGCCATTACGCGAAATGGCTGGTTACACACTTTGACTGTATATACCTCACAACTTTTCAATGTTCCGTGCGATGATTCCTTATTTGACCAAAACAAATAGACACCTTCGGTTTTTCCAAAGTTTTTTATTTAATAACAAAAGTGAATAAATAATAACAGATTTATTGAATAAATATATTTAGAATCGCGTTGCTTTTCCCTTTCCATTGTGTAAAGGGGACCACTCGTTCTGCATTCCATTGATGAGCTTTGCCCTTTGTTCTTGAGAACAATTATATAGCGTCTGTTTCTGTCAACCCTCTGGTGTGTGTGTGTATATAATAATATATATATACATATATATATATATTATATATATACAGGGTGTCCGAGAATTATCTGTACAATTTTTGGCTGTTATTAAAAGTCAACCATGAAGTGTAGAAATTCCAGTGTTGTCCCATTTTACAGAGAATCTCATTAAGTTTTTTCTGATACCAAGTTTTGACAAGTTTTTTAGAAATTCCAGTGTGTCCGAACATTATCTGTACAATTTCATCTTTTAATGAAATTCTTGATAACACACGTAAAATTCTTAAACAAGATTATTTAGAATCTGTATTTTCAAAAGTTTCTTTATTAAAGTAACGTTGTTACAAACATTCGATATGTGTACCATTAGTGATTCGCAAACATCCAATCGATACTCCAAATGTTGCCATGTACGCTGCAGCATATCCACATCAATTCGCTCAATAGCAGCTGTGATTCTTGCTTTTAAATCATCATGTCTGTCACCCGCGTACATTTCTAAAAAACTTGTCAAAACGTGATATCAGAAAAAACTTAATGAGATTCTCTGTAAAATGGGACAACACTGGAATTTCTACACTTCATGGTTGACTTTTAATAACAGCCAAAAATTGTACAGATAATTCTCGGACACCCTGTATATATATATATATATATATATATATATATATATATATGATGAATAAAACCACGAAGGAAAGGAAACACGTGTTACCTTCGTGAAATAATTTTCATATATATATATATATTATATATATATATATATATATATATATATATATATATTATATATATATAATTATATATATATATATCTATATTTTTTATATATATATATTATTATATATATATATATTATTATATATATATATATATATTATATATATATATATACACACACAGAGGGTGTTTCAGGTCTACCCTAGAAATATGGAAATTGGCGGAATTTGTAGTTTGTATTTGGTATTTGAAGTTTGCCATTTTCCTTCATGTGCAATAAAAAGAAATACTTCTTATAAGTTACAAATTACTATGACAAACCTCAAATACCAATACAAACTACAAATTCCGCCAATTTCCATATTTCTAGGGTCGACCTGAAACACCCTGTAGTGTATATATACTAGTGGCCCAAACGTTTTCAGAATATATTTCTTTATATTGTGCGCTTTCGTTTTTTTTTTTTATCGTATTTTTATCGTTTTTTTATCGAAATAAAGTGTCTCGCTTCCAAGGACCAGTCCTAGTATTAAAGAAGGATTGAACTGCTTGCAGAAAGATGGATAAGTACCATAGAATATGACGATTTAATTAAAAAATTGTAAAAATTCTGATAACTTTTGGGTCAATATAATATATATACACGAGTGTATATATATATATATATTATATATATTATTATATATATATTCTTTAATTTAACGAAAGGTTCGTGATTGCGATGTAATTTTTAATATATTATTAAAGTACCGTCAAGCAGTAGTTTTTGTACTACAGCTCGGGAACTTCTTTTCAAGAATGTATTTACAGTAGTAACGTTGCCGTTAAGGAGACCGTTAATTAACGTCATTAACATCTTTCTTTGATATAATCAAACATTTTTTGAAGCTTCATTTGAATATACACTTAAACAGTTATCCGAACTACCGGATAAATATATAATCTTCGCGTTTAAAATCAACCATTGCACTGAGGAAGAGGGACTATTAGTGAGGGGGGGGTGGGGGTTGACGCCTAGACCCCACATTAGCTAGCGTTTGGAAGTACCACCATAACCATAAATGCTTTCCACCATGACCGTAATGCTTTCCATTCATCAAAACGTATTCTACAGACGTTACATCGATAACACTTTCATGTTCTTCCGCGAAGATTCTGGCGTTCGGTTATTGCGAAAGGATTATACTTTTCACTTAATAGTATCCTACTGACCATCAAAAAGGGATTACTTTCGATCCAAACGGACTCCTTTCCACGCCACAGCACTTCGTTATATATATAATAAGAGTTCGTTCGATCTCTTTGTCTTCAAATTCAGATTAATTTTACGCTGAACGAATGACAAGCTCTTTTTTCATTCATTCCCAGAATGCAATAAACTTATTTGCTTCATTTGTTTAACTTATTACTTTCGCACACACGATGAACCGTGTGTGTGTGTGTGTGTGCGTGTGTGTGTGTGTGTGTGGTTATTCACACGGACACGGACACTGCTCTTCTGAACTCTCTAACTGTATGTCTTCTCCTTTAAGGAGAGCACGCACCACCAGACTTTCTACACTTTCTCATTTCTTTTCTGTCCAACTCTCTAACGCAAGGGTTAATCGGTATTTCCAGTCCTTCATCTACTCAACCGGTCAACTCTGGAACAATCTTCCTCAATCCATCTTTCCCCCTGTCTATGACCTCCAGGTTTTCAAACGCAGAGTGTCTAGGCATCTCGATAACTCTGGACCTTGATTTTGGCTCTCTGCTTCTTCTATTGGGAAAGGGCGCTTTGCGAGCGTTTGCCCTTGGCCCCTCCTTCCCGCATAAAAAAAAAGATGTAGTGGGATAATTTTTTTGTAAGGACGCCTTTGGTATCTCGGAACATTAAAAATGTTTTATAAACAAATTTTAGAAACATTTTTATTGTAGGAGAAAGATATGTTGAACCTGATTAGGTTAAGTTACACTAGGTAAGATTAGTTATGGTTAGGTTAAATTAGGCTAGATTAGCAAGTACCTTACTATTTAATGACTTAACAGAAACTACCCTTCCAGCTCTCATTCACTTTCGAAACACTTATCACGCCCTTCCTGGTCGATGGCACTAAGGTTAGGATAGGTTAAATTAAGTTTGGCTAATCAGTTTTTTTTAGATATATGGGTTTAAAAAGTCGGTACCTCACTTATGCAGAGATGCGAGTGTGTGTGTGTGTGTGTGTGTGCGCGCGCGCGCGCGCAAGATGGCTCAAAATGTCCAACCGTTTGAGAGTTCTGCGGGCGGAGTTTTGCAGCTGTTGATGCCTTCCAAGTTTTATTTAAACGGACCACTTTCTACTATACTCACTCTCGATTCATGCAAGCAGTTTGCTCTAGACTGGAATAAAGTAGCGATAAGATCCATATATTAACAGTTTCGACATATAATTTCAGTATCGAGCCAAAAGGAAGGAATTCGTTCGCATTTAGATCGACAATGTTCAAAATGAGTCTATATATATACTGTATATACACCATCGCATCGACAGTTCTTGTTTAATTACCATCTATCTTTCGATGTTATTATTTTAAGGTTAAGTTTGGTTCTTTCGTAATTTATGTACCGAATATCCCTAAACCTCCAATTAAATTAAATTAAATCGATAATTATTAGTCGACAAATAAACTAGGCAGGTTCGGTCTTCGACAACCTGTCCATTTCATATGCAAATTAGCATTCGCTTTTGGAACACACACACACACACACACACACACACACACACAGAGCTCTGGCTACCGTATAAACCCGCGACATTTTTATATTGTCAGTTGTGGATGACTACATTAAATCTAACCTAATTAACTTAACCTTCAATAGATCTTTTTTCGTGATATTTAGTGATTTTCAATAAAGTCTCGAACTATGGCAACACTGCTAATGTCGCTACACGTATATTCATGTCGAGATGAGCTCAGTGTGTATCCTATAGGTTATCACGAAAGCGTAAGGTAGCCAAGAACACACATACATAACGTATATATAATATTATATATATATATATATATATATATATATATATTATAATGTTATAATGTTTCAGACCAACAAAGACCCTAAGATCCACTCATGGCTGGTCTACCTAACTGTGTTCGTAATCGTGTATTGTGTATGTCCTCCCTGGTGGCGGAGGGAACCTACAATTTTACGTGGGTTCCGAACCACAAGAACATAAGAAATTTATGTACCAACTGCTTGTACATTCGCAACGTACAACTAAATAATTATCAATTAAAAACTAATTAATTATCGATTTAAAACTAAAGATAGAATCTCTGGATCCAGAGGATCAAGTCATAATAGACTACTATCAACAAATATGTTACACTCTATATCTATTTATAACGGACATGCAAATATATCAGATCCAAAGAATCCAGTCAATTTCATTACGGTATCCATCAATACTAGTATCTTGCCAACGAAAAATAAGTCACGGTCCATATCGATTGCGGACCAAGTCAAAATTTACAACCATATACATTACAATATATATACTTAGGAGGGAAGGTGTAGGTGTGGCTGTAAAGACTGTACAGTAATGTAGAAATGTGTGTGCACCCATTTTGGGTCTCCCATTTAAAGGTGTTTGTGGGGCAAGTGAAGATCATGAGTTTTTCAATACCTCACAGTACTATGGGGGGCACCGCTCGGCAGAGGAATCTCTTTAAAAACTATATATATGGGAATGAACTCAGAATGGTTCATATATATATATATATATATATATATGGGAATGAACTCAGAATGGTACCCTGAGTTTTTTATGATACACACAGACCGTGCATGGAACAAGGAACTCTTCTGGGATAATTAAATCCACTATAGTCCGAATAAGTAATGGTAAATGACAAATACCATAGTTTTTCTTTTCATGATGCTAGCCTGACGTGGGCAACGGGTCACTCGCAAAGAGGTCCCATAAATATAGCTTCCCTCACCAGCTACCTGCAAAGCCCACGTCGGGCTAGCATCATGAAAAAGAAAAACTATGGTATTTGTCATTTACCATTACTTATTCGGACTATAGTGGATTTAATTATCCCAGAAGAGTTCCTTGTTCCATGCACGGTCTGTGTATATATATATATATATATATATATATATATATATATATATATATATATATATATATATATATATATATGCATACGTTATTCTGTCAAGACTAGTCGCATTCCGACCTTAGTTTGTGTGTACTTCTTTCGTTATGGCGATAAGTGAACAGCGTACGAACATGAGAGTTTGAGTCTCTGGGTAAAAATCCTTGAAACGTTAAAAATGTTTCGGCTCTCTCCTTCTTCTTCGATAGTGGGAGGCATGCGGGCATTCACCCTTGGCTCCCTCCTTCACATATTAAAAAGAAATACAGTATGGTGATAAATCGTTAAAGCACAACCAGTTGTACGAATGGCACATGCGTTTCAAAGAAGGACGTGACTGTCACGTGAATGAAGTTATGGATGATGATCTGAAGATCACGTTAGTCATGCGAGAGGAATTGATTGCGCGGACAGACATCCGAGTGTGAATCCATTGCCCAGAAAGTGTGGATCTCCGTCAGAAGTTGTTACTATACCCTTCTTAACGTAACTTTGAAAGTGCATCGTCTGTACTAACACATCGTCCCACCCAGGATGGACGTAAATGATGGCACGGAGGTTGAAAACATTGCGTTGGCTGATCCAAAGGGAAGCTCAGTCTTGAGGTTTTATATGGCTGCTGAAGCATCGTTCTTTTTTTATTTTATTGAAGAAGGATGAACGGTGAACGATGAAGAGCTGAATCGAGATGTGCTTCGTCGATTGAGGAATGCATCGTAAGAAAAAGACCTGGATTTCGAATGACTAGAAGTTGTTGCATAAAAAATGTAAACGAATCCTTCGTGATGCAAGCATACCTCGTAAAACACTGCCATGACTACCACATCCCCCGTATACTCGCATGACCAGGTGATGGCCACTTCCGTTCCCGAGTCATAGCTTACTGAAAGGAAAACGCTTTGCAAGCGCTAACGATGTGAAAGAGGCTGCGACGTAGGCACTGAAGATGGTTGCAAAAACCAAGAAAAAATGTCCTGCGGGATTGTTTTGATCGCCCGTATCATCGCTCTCGCCACCGTTTGTAATTCAGTGGGTAACACCGTTACCCTATATTAGCGAAGTAAAGACACTAAGGTCGGGGGTTCGACTTCCGCTGGTGCTGGTAATAATAATAATAATAATACAGAAGTTAAAGCATTGGTTGGCCTGAGCTTTGTGCCAGTTTGTGGCCCCTCCTGACTTATTATTATTATTATTATTATTATTTTCGACTAGATGTCAGACACCGAGAATGATGGTAACTCGGAATGTTTTTCAGGCGTAAAAGGCTAAAAAATTAATTCGACCTCAGAAGCAAAAACTCGAGAAAAAAGTCGTTTCATGAAATACAACAGTTTATCCTATTAAAGGGAAATTAAATTTCCAAAAATGGGCATTGCGACTGGCAAAGTTTTATTATTGTATACGTGACCTTACACGGGTAACTAAGCACCGCCTGCTGTAACTTGCATTACTTTATTCTTTATATATATATGCGCCTCGGTGGCGTAGTGGTTAGCGTCGCTGATTACGAATCCATTGGCCCCGAGTTCGAGACCCGGTGACGGCAGGCGGCGCGCAGCAAAACCTAGCTGTTTATCCCTCCAAACAAAAAAGAATGGGTTGGTAGATAAATGGATACCCTGGGTAGCCTAGTGGCTAAGACGCTGAGCTGCTGGTGGGGCGTGGTTCGGATTCCACGTTAAACTGTAGGTCTAAGGTGGAGTGACAAGCTTGACCTTCGTCAGAATGAACAATTCAGGCGGAAGCAAAAACCAAGGTAACTAAGGTGTGTGTGTATATATATATATATATATACACCTTTGGTTGGCTTCCGCCCGAATTGTTCATTCTGACGAAGGTCAAGCTTTTCACTCCACCTTAGACCTACAGTTTAACGTGGAATCCGAACCACGCCTCATCAGCAGCCCAGCGTCTTAACCACTAGGGCACCTAGGGTACCCATTTATCTACCAACCACTTTCTTTATTGTGTGGAAGGATGAACAGCTGGGTTTTGCTGCGCGCCGGCTGCCGTCGGGTCTCGAACCCGGGGCCGATGGATTCGTAGTCAGCAACGCTAACCACTACACCACCGAGGCGCTGTATATATATATATATATATTTTTTTTTCTACGTTCGGTTTCATTTGTAATTATTTCCTCGTAACTTGAATAAATTATATACTGTATATATTGTCACTGGTTTAGATGCCACAGTTTATTTGAATAAGTAATTCAGTGCGGCGTTTCTCGTCTTTAATAAAGATTAATTCGCAAATAATGAAGATTTATAGGGTGTCCATAAATTATTCACCCCAATATAAGCCTTAATAAATTCGTTATTATAGGAGCTCTCTTAAAACGGTTTGCGACAATTAATAACACAACTCAAGAATTTTTTTCTTATTTCGCAGAACATCCACTAGGGGCACAATGGCGACAGTGAAGGAGGAAGCAATGTGTGTGCTGTGGCTGTGGGAAACCAAATCTCCAATTACTGTACAGAGACGTTTTCGGGAGGAATATCAGAAAACTCCCCAACAAAGCAATCATTCAAGCGATGGCTGAAACAATTTCAAGAAACTGGCAGTGTGCTACATCAGAAAGGAGCTGGTAGGCCTAGTGTGTCTGAAGATAAGATAGCAGGAATTCAGGAGGCGTTTATCCGAAGTCCTACAAAATCCATCCGCCGAGCAAGCCGGAACTGCAATTACCGCTTCAACAGTGCAGAAAGTGGTTCACAAGAGGTTGACAACTTTATGCCTACAAATTGCAAACCTTGCAGAAACTTCTACCAATGACAAACCCAAACGCGTACAGTTTGCTGCTGACATTCTTGACCGTATTGATGAAGATGAGCATTTTTTGAACAATGTCGTTTTCAGTGATGAAGCGACATTCCATCTGTCTGGTAAAGTCAACAGACACAATTTCCGTATATGGGGATCAGAAATCCGCATGAATTTATTGAACACGAACGCAACAGTCCCAAGATAAACGTTTGGTGTGCTCTCTCCCATAACCGTGTGATTGGACCATTTTTCTTTCATGAGAACACTGTGAAGGCTACAAATTACCTAGATATGCTTGAATGGTATGCTGCACCTCAGCTTGAGGATATGCAGCCCCGTGTGTTCTTTCAGCAAGATGGGGCACCGCCACACTGGGGATTAGAAGTGCGGAGGTTCCTCAGTGAAAAGTTCCCTTCTCGTTGGATCGGGCGAGATGGCCCTATTCCATGGCCTCCTCGTTCCCCGGATATCACGCCTCTGGATTTCTTTTTATGAGGCTACACAAAGGACAGAGTGTATGCAAAGAAGGTTAATAACATCACAGAATTAAGACACCGGATTGAAGAGCCATTAGCTTCCATCATGCAAGACATGCTTCTTAATGTTTGTAACGAAATCATCTATCGCCTTGATGTTCTGCGTGCTACCAATGGGGCTCACGTGGAGGTTTACTAAATTAAAACAAAAATTTCTTGAGTTGTGTTATTAATTGCCGCAAACCGTTTTAAGATAGCTCCTATAATAACGAATTTATTAAGGCTTATAACGGGGTGAATAATTTATGGACATTAATTTTTCAGCAACAGCATGCATGACGAACAGCTAGTTAACAATTATGTAGTGTTGCAATAACATACGGTTCATAATATATAATGACGAATACAATCATAGACGAGTTAAACGAAGTAGTTAAACCAAAGCCGAGGCGAAAATATATTTATCGGGAAAAAAAAAACGAAGTTCTCAAAACGGCACTTTTCACGAGAGAGTTACAAGGAGTTACAAGGAAAAGAAGTACCTCAAAAGGCCTTGCGGCCCATACCGAGGAGGTACCTTTTTAAATGGCAACTGGTGCCAGGGAAAATTTTCTACACCCTCAAATAGTGTGCAAGATTTGGTCTAACCTTTTCTTGAACTGATCCACTGAGGAACTGTTCACAACTTCTGAAGATTACCCATAAGATCTGTGACACGTGGAACAGGTTAAGTAATTCGCGCACACATACTGGTCCTAAACCGTTTCAAATCCAACTTCCAACCATTGTTGCAAGTTGGGTTATCATTTAAACTAAACATGCTTCTAAAATCGACATCTTTGAACCCGCGTCACGTAAGCGTTGATTGTAGCCCATATGCCTAACGGAAGGGATTAACTTTGTGGCATTCTTCAACCAGTTTTTAATCCACCTACCTACTTCCCCACCAATACCCAGCGCGCGCACTTTGGCCATTAGCTAGCGGTGAGGTACCTTATCAAAGACTTTCTCATCAATCGCCTACTCTTATCTTACTCACTCAACATTACGTAGAAAAACTCGAGCAAGTTGGTGAGACACGACCTATGCCATCTAAACCCATGTTGGAGTCCCCAAGTAGCATGTAGGAATCCAAATGGTCAACAATCCTACTCGCTATTATCCCCTCTATTTACCTAGAACTGAAGTGAAATGGTGTTATTTATAGTGGTTCCAATTAACTTCCAAAGCCTCTCTTCCCACGCATGAGGTAGTAGGGTCCTAATCGTAAGAGTAGAGAAAAAGACTTAATACTAAAAGAGAGAGAGAGAGAGAGAGAGAGAGAGAGAGAGAGAGAGAGAGAGAGAGAGAGAGAGAACAAATGATTATACGAAGGAATATTATTTTGTAGGCGTCTCATCGACTTTGGTTTTCTCCGTTCTATTTTTTGTGATTTGGGGTTTCTCGTGGTTTTTTTCAACCTTTTTTTTAAGTGTTGATTTACGATTTGATAAAATGTTCTACGAGTGTCTGAACGTCTGGTTCCGGCATCACGAATCTAAATGTCCTCCTTTTATATGGGTTAGCCAAAGATATTCCTTACAGTCAAACCTTCGTTTATTCGTGGTCATCTCTCTCGAAGTTTACTCGCGCTTTTGCGTAAATGAAGAAAATTGGTTGGCCTCTAAAATTTCCCCGCGGGCCATCTGCTATGCAGCTATTGGCTTCCAACCAGCCGTAACAAATCAAACTCCCGCATTTGTTTCCATGTGATATATGCAGAAAGCACCCATATCGGTCAGTATTAATTGCTTGGGATGGTCTATCGCAGTTTCTGAAGCGATGCAATTTGCTAAGCACATACTGTAGATATAAAACACCGTAATAAATGCAGGAGACTCTTGTCGTAAATCTTCTATATCTATCTATCTCCAAGTGATGTATTAATGTTGTTATATATATATATATATATATATATAATTTATGTTTCAGAATCACACATTTGTGAGAATAAACTGATTAAATTTTGTCACTTTAAAAACTCTTACCCAATAATTGTTCTTCGAGTTACTATTATTTTATGCCGTAAATTATTTTATATTGTAAAAAAAGATAAAAATCGACACTTTTACTCGATTCCGTTGAATTAAGAGCGTTTTAAGGATTTTTTAGCATCCAATTTTTAACTATTTTAGTGAATGTAAAAAAACGTTTGAATGCGCCCTTGAGACTCATTTCTTGAAATTCTGAGAATATTTTTCATTAATGAATGAAAAGATTAATAATATATTTTGTATACCTTAATGCAAAATTACGTTCATAGGTTTTGTATATTAATAAAAGTGTAGGTATAATTAGAGTATTATTAGAGTATATTAGCACGTTTTAAGTGCACTAACCGTACTTCAATACGATTGTTGTTGTTGTTGACGTTATAAGAGGTGAAATTAGAGTAGTAGGAGTGATAACAGAAAGTGGGGAAATGGGAAATATAGATGAAGAGTTGATAGGTCCTCGGGCTCACCAAGGATGCGCAGTTTTTTTTTTTATTTTTTTTTTTATTTTTTTTTATGGGGGATTTAAAGTCTGGTGATAAGTGAATCACCTTCCTTGCGCGTTCAAGCTTTTGTAGGGTGCTTGACTTGTTAGCTTAGTTTGGGTTTTCTACCTCTTTTATTTTATTTATTTATTTATTTTTTATTTATTTATTTATTTATTTTTTTATTTTTTATTTTTTTTCATTTATTTATTTATTTATTATTATTTTTATTTTATTTTATTTTTATTTTTTTATTTATTTATTTATTTGTATTTATTTATTTATTATTATTTATGATTATTATTTTTGTTTTTTTTGTTTTTTGTTTTTATCTTCTATACGGTACAAAAAGTGCCGTCGGTGGGGGTTGTCTGCTGCGGGGTAGACTTCTCTTGAAATAGAAGTACTCTCTCCCCGCGCTGAGGTCCAATATCGAGTTCTTCATAGGTCTGTGGAGAGGTGTTTTGTACCTTCCTCCAAGTTTTCTCCGCCCTACTGTGCAGGAGGACATTGAGGGCTGGTAAGTTTGCTTGTTGGTGCAGTGCCTGGGATGATATCCTGTCGCTGAGTCGTTTTCCCAGGATGAATCTTGTTCCAGCGTTCTGTATTTTTTGTAGCAACATCAGATTTGTGTCGCTCGTTGTGTGCAGTGGAATTGCCGGGTATTCGAGGATAGACCGTACCAGCGCCGTGTACAGCATCTTCTTATTTTTTACCGAGAGTCCCCTGAAACGGTAGAGTTTACTGAGCTCACTTCTCGCTTTGTTTGACCTTGCTGTGGTATGGTTTTTATAGCCAAAGCTGTTGATGGTCAGGCCGAGAGCTGTGCCTTGTTGCTTGTAAGGTTGGACTCGGTTGTTTATTTCTAGTGCGTGAACGTTCCTGAGGCCAATGTTAATAACTGTGAATTTCTGTTGGTTCGTCTGAATTTTCCAACGTTCCTCGAATTCATTGATTCTTTCAATTTGTCTCTTCAGCCTGTTGGCGTGTTGCTCTTTGCCATACGATTGAAAGGGAAACGAGATAAATTGGTCAAACAGCGTAAGTATTGGCCTCGCTTGAACGAACCATTTTGTTGGGTGCCGGGTTCTGGATGATTTGATTGGTAGGCGCGCTGACTCCGAAACCACTCGACGAGTTTCGACCTTTTTTGACTATATTATCAGCTCCGTCTTCAAAATGGTTTTCAAATTTTAACGCAGTAGTTTTCCTTCTGAAAGTTTCTTCCTAAACTGTTACAACGTTTAGTTGATTTAGTTAATTAATTAATAGTTAGACTGCAGATTTCATTGTTGAGGGAATAAATTCATGCGTATCAAAATACTGTAATTTTAAGTTAATTAATTGCTAGTATCTTTAAGTAAAAAACCTGTAGTAAAAACCTAAGGCCTAGTGTGATTCGACAAAAAGAAAAAAAAAATTAGAAATTGGAGCTGATAATGATCAGTGATTGGTCAAAAAATTTCGAAACTTTAATGAGACCAGACAAAAGCTAACTGCAGTAAAGTTTACTGAAATGATGTACATTTAAAAAGCCATTTTTCTTTAAGCAATTATATAGTTTGGAGGGCTCCTGCTGTAAATTAAAGTAAATTTTTCTTTTGTGGTTTGGTATTCCGTGTTTTACGAGTTACTTTAGCGTTTTCAGTCAAGCTGTTCGTTACATTAACCACAGAAGGCCAGTGCGGGACCGGACACACAGCGACTAGTGTCGGGTCCATGTAACCCCATAATGAAAATTACATTTATAAGTTGAATTAAACAATTTATTGTTACTGAACAATAATAACAATTAACTTGCGTACAATAAAAGACATAATTTCCAGAAAAACAAACGAATTTCCAGAAAAACAAACGTACTTTCATATTAATAGGCTACGCTGACTTTCTAGGGTTAGATTAAAAGGTAATTTGCGTTATGTAAACCTGTTTGGATAACCATACAAAAACATAGTCGTTGCAATTTTTGTTGTTGAATTAATTTTAACAAAATAAATAATTGTGAAATTGGACTATTTATTGTATTTAATTTGGTCCTCAAGTTTAAGGTTTTACCGGTACGGCTGTTAATCTCAATTAGTAAATGATTACGTACATTTCTTTAATTAATATACGTACACTGCAAAAAAAAAAATTATCAAATAAATTAGTAAATTACTCGCTATAATGAACATTCAGAAATCGAGTTGAAGAAATTATAATATGTTTGTATAATAAATTTACAGGGTGTGGCAAAAATTAGGGGCCACATCCGTTATTTATTTAACAGGGTTTACAATGTATGTTCGAATTGAGTACTGTTAACTCGTAAATACATTTCAATACGTTTCACACGTTTGTGTTGTAGTTTTTGAAGTGTTAGAAACATAAAAAAAAAGTTAGAATAATACCTCATTATCTGTGTGTCAAAAGTCAAGAACAATAGGTAATGACGAGTTGTTGTTGTTGTTGTAACATTTTTCTTTGTTTCACACACGTGGAAAAAATTTAACACAGGTGTGCGAAACGTATTGAAATGTGTGTACAATTATTAAATTCGAACATTTACTGCAACTTCGGTTAATAAAATAAATTGAAATGGGTGCTCACTTTCGCCACACCCTCCATACTAGCGATTCAGTCTTGACTCCCTAAAATAACCCCATTAAATAACTCTGTCTCTCTGCAGCAAAACAGCTGGCACCAGGCTGGCGTTATCGACTTAAGGGATTGACTCTTCACATACACAATCTCGAGGTTCAGTTGCCGCATTCTTTTTTGTGTGCATAATTTAGTGCAATACTTTTGTTCCTTTGTCATTATATATATATATATATATATATGTGTGTGTGTGTGTGTGTGTGTGTGTTGCAGTCAATGTTTGAAACCAGTCATTTCACGTAATGTCTGAAAGTTTCGCGTGACGCTTGTGGCCCTAACCTATGCTTCACGAACGGGATTAAGGATCACAGACATTACACGAGATGAAATAATTGACAATTTTCATGTGGATTTTATTAAATATAATACAACCATCAAGGAAAATGAAAGATGATTCCGAGCGCTTTCGTCTATTACGAGATCTCGAGAAATGAAAAAATAATTAAAGACTTTAAATAAGGGCTGTCCTTTGTGTCGGTTGTTTACGGTTTTTAGTTTTTGTTCATTTCTTGAAGAGGTTTCAGAATAAAAAAGCGCTCGGAATCATCACCCATTTTCTTTGTTAACCTTAGTTTTGCTTCTGCCCGAACTGTTAATTCTGGTGAAGGTCATGCTTGTTGACCCACCTTAGACCTATAGCTTAACGCGGAATCCGAACCACGACCCCGCTAAGGAAATTAGAAATTACAAAGTCCTAGTCCGGAGTCTAGCTCACGACCTTCCGATTAGCAGTCAAGCGTACGAACCACTAAGCTACCAAGGGTATCCATTTATCTACCAACCAATGGAATGATGAACAGCTGAATGAGTTGTACACCGCCTGCCCCGATGGATTCGTAATCAGCGATGCTAACTACTACACCACCGAATTATATATATATATATATATATATATCAGTGGCGACAGAGGGGTCAGGCATGTCAGGCTGAGCATGACCCGTTATTTCTCCTGCTAGGGACTTAAAAAACTAACATATAAAACTAACAATACACAATCCCATCTCTTGTCAAGTCGTCAGGCTAAAAATTTCCATCCATTCATCTATCATCTAAACCCCATTTCCCCATTGAGGGTGGGGAGAGAGACGCGGGAAGAGAAGGAAGATATGTGGCTAAAAATTTTGAGTGAGATATCTTTACTTCTAAAATATGTTATAATGACCATGTTAGGATTTATAAATAAGGTTATATAGCTATTTGCATACACACTGTGACTGTACATAAAGTTAATTATTACTGTATTATTATGCATCTCAAATAACAAAGCCTTACAACTCGCATAAAAATGCACAATTCCACGTCTTGTCAAGCAAACAATTTTAAGCCTGACGTCTCTCTTTGAAACATGTTATGATGTAAATCTTATGATTTACTTAAAATGTTATAAAGTCACTTGGATATTCACTATATGTAAAGTTAATTAGTATTTTAATTGATTTATTACTTTGTATGCACCGAATAACCACGTTCTTAATGTTCGAAGTCAGGCAAATTCCCATCTGTCTGATGACTTGCTACTGTGCCAAATATATATTATTATCTTGAATTACTAAACATTTAAAAGCAATATTTGCATATCATACTGGCAGTTTGGTATTTCAATATATTCTACTTTTGCATAGTACAGTAAATTTTACGAAATTTAATACACAACATATGAAAGTGTTTATTTTATATAAAATCTGTCACATCTGCGTCATGGCTGTCACATGGCTTAGCTCTCAGTGTGAGTTGATCTTTATTCGTGTTCTGTGTATCCTACCGAGCTTGTGAATTTTGTCATGAAATGTATTATAAAAGTATTTGTGTTTTGGGTAGCCTAATTTGTAAATTTAATCATGGAAGGCGATACTATAAGGGATTTAAAATCGAGGCCATTTTAAACAGAGCTGGGCACTTGCGGTTTTTTTTGCGGTACTGCGGTACTGCGGTACTACCGCACTACCAAACCGGTACCGCATAACGCAGTACCGCAAAGGATCGCTGAAAGTACAGCCTGTACTTTCAGCGATCCTTTGCGGTACTGCGTTATGCGGTACCGGTTTGGTAGTGCGGTAGTACCGCAGTACCGCAGTACCGCAAAAAAAACCGCAAGTGCCCAGCTCTGTGCCCATTTAGTAGCAGAGGCATCGAAGAAAAACCTGATAATTCAAAAAAGTTGGCTTTTACCAGTTATGGCGTGTAAAGTGGGCAATAGATCTTTCCAGACGAGTTGGTATTCTCAAATTGACTGGTTATGTGGAAGTATTGACAATCAAAAACTTTATTGTTGGACGTGCTTGTCGTTTAAACCGAGAAAAAAACAATCTTGGACTGATCAAGGCTATAGTAGTATGAAAAACGTTTTGGGTGACTGCTGTTCACGCCAAATCTTCATCTCACCTTAGCAATTTTAAAGCTTGGAAGTGTTTTGGAAAAACCAGAATTGAAAATGCAATTAGCAGAACATATGAGATAGAAAGAGAAAATCACTCTCAGAAAGTGATGAAAATAGACAGTATCTGAAGCATTTAGTGAATGCTGTTTTATATTTAAGTAAGCAGGAATTAGTATTTCGTGGACACAACGAAAGCAGTGATAGTAATAATAAAGGCAATTATAGAGAGCTTTTAATTTATTTGCAGAGCTAGACAGTGCTTTTGACAGTAGATTAGTTGCAAAGGAAGGATCTTCAAGGTTTCTGGATTGTCGAGTACCACACAGAATGAACTTATAACTTCGATTGATAAAGTTATTGGTAACATTATTCACGAAGAAATCGGAAAAGGCTCTGTTTATTTCGATTCAAGCTGACGAAACTACACACTGTTCCGTTCATTGTCATTTATCAATCATTATTAGATACGTTTCATAATTACGATATCAAAGAGCGTTTTTATGTTTTTCAATATAAGTGCAGGCAGAAAAGCTAGTGATTTAGTGCAAAACAATGTCAAAGTGAACGCAAAAAAACTCACTTTTTTACGGAGATCAAAATATGACGATAAAACCCACACTAATAGACAGAGTTTATTTCCACAACAGTTTCGATGCCCACTGGCATCTTCTTCGGGTGGATACAGAAAAATGAATGAACAGAATCGAGAAAGGAAACAATCCAGAAACCATTAAGAAATTCACACCTAGGCTAAATCCCGTTCGCCCGACGCCGGAAGGGCATTTATTAAAGGGTCCCACTTATAAGTACCTTCGCACAAATTAACTGCTCGTTCTATACATACAGATTCTATTATTTTTTGACATAATTATTACATAATAATAAATGTTAAATTAACTGTATGTCAAAAAATAATAGAATCTGTATGTATAGAACGAGAAGTTAATTTGTGCGAAGGTACTTATAAGCGGGACCTTTTAATAAAATGCCCTTCCGGTGTTGGGCGAACGGGATTTAGCTAGGTGTGAATTTCTTAACGGTCTCTGGATTGTTTTCCTTTCTCGCTTCTCTTCATTCGTTTTTCTGTATCCACCCGAAGAGGATGCCAGTGGGCATCGAAACTGTTGTGGAAATAAACTCTGTCTATTAGTGTGGGTTTTTTATCAAATGTCAAAGTGCTTACAGTCATTCAGTAATGTAGAAAAAAATTAGTCAAACATATGATGGAGCTGCAGTGATGGCTGGTGAATTAAACGGAGTGCAAGAGAAACTAAGACAGTGCGGTACAAATATGCTCATTTCATTCACTGTTAGCGCACACACTGAATTTAGTGTGTGCGCACTTGAAGGCATTTAATAAATTTACTTCTCAAGCACAAAGAGAATGTATTCACTAATTTTAAAGTTACCATTCCAAGTTTAAGTGAAACACGCTGGTGCTGTCGCTCAAGAACAGTGTCAGCTATATTTACGTCAGTGTGGAGCATTGAAAGAGACTTCAGAAAGCATTTTGAATGATGAAATTCGTGGGATGAAGATAGTTAAACCAGGCTGAAAACCTTTACGCAAAACTATATGACTTTTTATTTATGTTTTATTATGTTGCTTTGAAGAATTACTTAGCAATGCTGAAAAACTATTTGATGTTTTACAGTACAGGATAGTGGACATGGATTTGCAAAAAAGAAAATTAATGATTTTATTAGTTTTCTGGAAGAAAAAAAATCAATGACAAAAGTTATAATGAAATTCTTAAAAAGACACGTGACATAGTAAGTTGTCCGACCATTCTTCTCCCTACCAAGAGACTCAGAGGAAAGTGAGACTTTAAAGAAATTTACTTTAGCATTCTGAATAACCTCTGTAACAGCCTGAAGGCACGATTTCAATGCATTCAGGAGTTCTCATTTTTTGAGCTGTTGAATTCATTAATGTTTGCAGTATATAAAGAAAATTTCCGCCAAAACTTAATAGAAGCACTTGAATATAAGTACAGTAATCTATTTGACGTAAAAGCTTTAACGTCAGAATTAAAATACGTCTATCAGGACTCCGATTTTTGTCAGTGTAAACATGCAAAGAAATTTAAAGCTTTGTCTTGACCTTGGACTTAAACAGCCTTACTTGAAACGATCAAATTAATTCGGCTCCTTTTGACAATCCCTGTAGCCAGTGTGTCAACGGAAAGAAGTTTTTCAACGCTTACAGAATAAAGACGTACCTACGGAATACCATGTCAGAGGAAAGGCTGTTCTAGTTTAGCAAGAATTGCCATAGAGAAAGAAATTGTAATATCGCTAGAGAAGAATAAAATGTTGCGCGACATAGTAATTGAAGAATTTACATTAAAACCAAGAAGATTGGAGTTCATGTATAAATAAATAAGGTAAGGCGATGTTTTATTTCCTAAATTTATGCCAGTTAAAATATTCTAATTACACGAGCCTGCGATGGTTTTGTTGTCCGAAATATTTTATCACTTATACAGTAATTTTTGCATGCTCATTCCGAAAATAATATTAATTTTTCGCCATCACGTACAGTTTTCACAAAATGTCGTAGTTCATATTACATATGTAAGTAATTTTCATTAAAATTGACTTGATTAAATTTTGATTAAAAACTACTGCCTATAAATGCTTCCAGATCAAAAGTGACGTTATAGCGTCTTCTAGAACATTCGAGAAACGCACCGCTAGTATATAAGTGATTGACAAGCCACGAGATGAGTCTGTCTAGTGCGTGCGAGGTTATAGTTCTTAATTCAAAGATGGGTGGTGACTATATTTCTCTTTTGAAATTTGTTATTTGTCGCTATGGCAATCAGAGGGTGTGTAAATAGCCCAAACATTTTCTGTTATATTTGTGGAAAACTTACTGTGAAAAAAACAAAGGCGAGATATTGCAGACTTCGTACAAGAAAGTATACTATGTGTACGTCGGAATGAAACTTGGGGATCAAGACAAATCATGGGCTCCACATAAAGTTTGCAGTTTTTTGTGTTGAACAACTTAGACTGTGGAGTAAAGGTGAAAAAGATTCTTTACCTTTTGGGATTCCAATGGCCTGGCGTGAGCCTAGAAATGACAGCAATGATTGCTATTTCTGTTCATGTAACGTACAAGGCTACAATGCTAAAAATAAAAAGGAAATTGTTTATCCAAACTTTCAGTCTGATATAAGACTGTTGCTCATGGACCTAGTGTACCTGTACCTACTAAACCAAATACTCTTGATATAACTAAGTCTGGATTTTGGGATCCAGACTTCATGCAAAGAACTTGCTTTCTCCCGGGACGTCATTTTACTGGTACAGAAATCAGAAAAAGAATTCATCCAATATTTTTCTCAAGCAAATTCACTGATATATTGCAACAATGTTTCGGAACTAATACTTAAGCTAGGCGCTGCAGTCTATGACCCAAGTGAGTGGAGTTTTCACTGATTCTTCCAAAAGAAGTCTAAAAGGCGTCCTCTTCACTACGGTAACTTGGAGCATCCGTTCCTGTGGCTCATTCGGTTCACTTGAAGGAAACGTACGAAATCTTGAGCTTCTTCTAGCTAAGGTTAAATACAAAGAACACGGTTGGCTACTTTGTGGAGACTTAAAAGTGATTGTATGATGTTTGGTATAACCAGATTATACGAAGTTTCCATGTTTTTGTGTGAATGTGATAGCCGAGCAAGAACTCAGCACTGGATAAAAAAGGAATGGCCACGCAGAGTCAATGACACCTGGTTCTAAAAACAATTCAACGTGAAAGTTTGGTTGACACAAAGAAAATCCTTTTACCTCCGCTTCACATAAAATTGGACTTGATGAAGTAATTTGTTAAGGCCTTAGACGAAGATGGAGATTGTTTCGAGTATCTGTGTGTAAATTCCCAACTCTTTCGGAAGCAAATTGAAAGAAGAAATTTTCGTTGGTCCCCAGATTAGAAAACTGACTTTGGATGAACACTTTGAAAAAGAACAATGAACAATCTTGAAAAAGAAGCGTGGATCGCTTTTAAGGATGTTATCAGCAAATTTTGGAGGAATAACAAAGACCCAAATTACCAAAACAGTGTGAACAACATGGCTAAATAAGTTCAAAGAGTTGCGTTGTAATATGAGTTTAAAATTACATTTCTTACATTCACACTTGGATTATTTCCCTGAGAATCTCGGAGCATTGAGCGAAGAACAAGGAAAACGGTTTCACCAAGACATGAAAGAAATGGAGAAGAGATATCAGGGAAGGTGGGACATCAGCATGATGGCTGATTACTGCTGGATGTTGAAACGGGATACTCCAGAATTATTACATAAAAGAAAAGGAACAGCGCGTACATTCGAGACTAAAAGGCATAGATCTTACAAGAAAACTCAAGACAAATAAAGATGAATATGTAATTGACATTAAGTCTTCTTTCTTCTTTTAAAGTTGTTTGCATTTGTAATTAGTATAACAAGCAAATAGATACCTAATGTAAAGTGAAATAAATAATATTTATTTATGTTGTTGTTTTTTCCCTTCCAGTTTGCAGAAAATCCTTACGTGATAGAAAAAAATGGACACCTTATTCGAAATCAGCGTAGTTGAATTATATAAAATCAGTTATTAGTAAGAAAACAATTCTTACAAAGTTCTCATTCGCAGGCCTGTGTTATCATACATAATAGCTACATATCACAGTGAAACAAGTATCACATTATATATATATATATATATATATATATATATATATATATATATATACTTGAAAGGTTTGAGCCTGAGTATGCACAAAAGCTTGGCGTTGCCCCTGATATATATATATAGTATGTACGTACAGGGCTATTCAAAATGATTCACCTGATTTCAAATGAGAATATTTTTTAATGTTACAAATACAGAGTGATTTGTGATACATCAACCAAAAGAAAAACTGTCCAAATTTTGTCTCTCACCTCATAAATGCTCTATGTGACTTCCCCTAGTTACACGAGCAACGTCGACACGATAGTCGAATTCCTCCCATACTCGCTCCAGCATGTCCGTTGTCACTGACTCTACGGCAGTAACAATGCGAGTTCGGAGCTCATCCAAAGATGTGGGCAACGGTGGCACGTACACAGTATCCTTAACGTACCCCCAAAGGAAGAAGTCGCACGGTGTAAGATCCGGCGACCTAGGGGGCCCGAAAACTGCAACACACAAAACGCCTTCTGCTGTGCGGACGCCATTTTCACACTGACTTTTTGTTGCTAGGCTAGGCCACGGCGTGACTTTGGAGCCCTCTCGCGGTGATCTTGTAAAACTCGGAGATTTCCTCTTTCATGTGGTGTATGCCCAGTTGATGCACGGTTGATAGGTACGGAAGTATTCTCAGTTGAAATCGGATGAATCATTTTAAATAGCCCTGTATGTATGTATATATATATATATATATATATATATATATATATATATATATATATATATATATATATATATATATATATATATATATATATATATATATACAGAGACGTAGCCAAAAATTTATTTTCGGTAGGGGCTAATATATATATATATATATATATATATATATATATATATATATATATATATATATATAATACAAACCCACAAGGAAAAAGAAAAATGATTCCAAGATCTTTCGTGTATTCAGAAGTACACCTCGTCAGGGAATGTATCATACTTCTGAATACATGAAAGGCCTTGGAGTCATTTTTCTTTTTCCTTGTGAATTTGTATCATTTATTCATTTCACGTGTTCACTTATGAAATTCATCCCATATATATATATATATATATATATATATATATATATATATATATATATATATATAACTGCAATGACCACGCAGTATATCAATGTATAGAAACGACGCAAGTATAGAGGAGTGTTCCGCACACGAGGAAGAGAAATAACGAACAAATGAAAAATGAGGCGACCGCCCGGGAATCGAACCCGGCAATCGGAGGATCCTGGGGTCGATTCCCGGGCGGTCGCCTCATTTTTCATTTGTTCGTTATTTCTCTTCCTCGTGTGCGGAACACTCCTCTATACTTGCGTCGTTTCTATACATATATATATATATATATATATTAAAATGTGTAAATGAGTAAAAACATATTCCTAAATGTATTACAATAATTAAACATGTGCTGAAGGTACTTGGCATGGCGTACTTACTCATAAGTAATGCATAGAAATATCAAACATATGATTTTATTTCGGGGGCGGCTGAAGCCCCTGTAGCCCCCCCCCCTGTCTATGTCCCTGTGTTTTTCCTGTTCTTTAGAATAAATAAAAATATGGCGCTTGGAAAACCGGTTACTGACTGTGAAAGAGATATAAGAGTAAGGGCCAGTTTGGTTGGTGTCTCGGTATTAAAAATCACATAATTTCCCCCCCCGTGTCTCGAGGAACAGTCCTCATGGTTACGAATACATGGAGGAAAATGAAAAAAATACATCAAATAAGCAATATAGTGGTCGTAAAACACCGCTGACAGAAAAACCTCATTATGAGCTGTGAAGCGTGAACCAAAGACCGATGCATCAAAACTTTGTTCAGAACTTAACAATCGTCTGCAAAGACCAATATCAGTCAAAACGATGTTGTGGGAACTGTAGTAAATTCCCCCGTAACATCACCACCCAGCATAAAAGCTCGAATGAAGTTGGAGTTGAGAGAATAATGGAAATACTATTGTGTTTTATTTCTTTCCTTGTATTTATAACCTTGGGGCACAGTTCCTCGAGATGCATAGAAATCAAGCGACTTTTATTACTGAGATACCATCCAAACGGGCTCTTTCTATCATTCCCTTTTCATAGTCGGTGACATCTTTTACAACCGCCAATTTTTTATTTAATCTGCAAGAACAGGAAATGCCAATATTAGCATATTAAAGTAGATGTTCTCAATATTATACGCAGTCACGTATCGATTTAATAAAGTATATAACGCCATTAATGATACCACAAAATACAGCGTCGAAAATGCGAGTGTTTCCATTATTCTGTCCAATTCATTTATTTATTTATTTACTTTGAAATAACCCGCAGGAAAAAGGGAAACACCCACTCTGAGGTTCCCTGAAGAGGAGTTGAAATAAACTCGAAAGTACTCGGAGCGGGTGTTTCCATTGTCCTGCGGGTAATTTCATAATAAAGAAGTTCACTCGTTTAACAAATATTAGCTATATATATATATATATATATATATATATATATATATATATTATTTTTTTTCTTTTTGGTGTGAAGGAAAGAGGAGCCAAGGGCGAACACCGCAAAAATGCTCCCCTCCCACCCACCATGTAATGTAAGCAGGAGAGAGACGAAATCAAGGTCTCCGAGGCTCATGATGCATTTTCTTTTATAAATTTTGAAAAGAAAGTGTAGTATGTAAAATGCATGTATGTGTAGTGAAGAACAAAGGGAGAAGTGTATGTTTAAGAGCAGGCTGGACTGCTCACACGTAGTGATGTGTCGTTTTTTTTTTTTGTTTTTTTTCGTTTTTTTTTGTTTAAAACGAAGATAGTCTGTTTTTTTGTTTTTTTTGTTTTTTATTGTTTTTTATTGTTTTAAACTTATTCCATATTTTTCTTCCTTTAATCTAATAAGTATATTAGTATTACCTATAATTTACTATACTACCATGCTTATACGGTTATACCTAGTATATATAGTCATCTTTTAGAAAAACTGAATCACGCAAAAAGTATATAATAGAAAGGAAAAACAAACCCTCATTTTTTATATGTATATATATTTTTTAACTAGAACATAAAACATTCTTCCTCGTTTCAAACAATATACATAATTGTGAGTGGCAAGAGTACCAGTATATATATTCCAGATAGAAAAAAAAAATATTCACCTTTTTTTGAACCTTTTTGTTAACCTAATGTTGTTTAACCTTCATTTCCATGGAAGAATCATCACTAGATTGGGTAGAGCATATATGCTAGTTTCAATATCACAGGTACTGGTATAATATACATAATAAAAAATACATAATACTGGTATAAAACAATATACAGGGTGGGCCGTAAGTTTCCATACATAGGAAAAATTAAACGTTTGTTTTTATGTTTCAGATACCCTAAGAATATGCGTTTGACGAAAGAGCAACGAATTGAAATCATACTGATGGCTGGGTCGGGAAGCAGTCGCATGGTTGCAATGAACTTTAACAGACAACATGGAACGAACATCACACACGACACTGTGGCAAAACTTATTAACAAGTTTCAGAAAACTGGAAATGTTGCAGATCAACCGCGAAGTGGTCCAAGACGTACAGCCACCGATGAAGACACAACAGCTACGATACTTACAGCGCTTACACGGAGTCCTAGAAAAAGTACACGACGGTTGTCTGCAGAAAGTGGTGTCAGCAGATCGAGTATCAGGCGCATTTTGAAAGCAAACAAATGGCATCCATACAAATTGCATATGGCACAGCATTTGAGTGAAGACGACCCGGATAGACGGATGGAATTCTGTGAATGGGCATTAACCAAAGTGAACGAGGATGCAAACTTTTCAACTAAGATCTTGTTTACTGATGAAGCAAATTTTTACGTCAATGGAGAGGTTAATCGGCAAAACATACGTTACTGGAGTAATGCTAACCCTAACTGGCTGAGTCCGACGAAGATGCAAGGTGCTGGTAAAGTGATGGTGTGGACCGGGATATGGGGTGACAGAATTATTGGACCAATTTTTGTCAGTGGAAATCTTAATGCCGAAAGGTATCTTAACATGTTGCAAGAAGAGATTTTCCCATCCCTGCTAAACGAGGAAGGTAACTTCCCAGTTTACTTCCAGCAAGATGGAGCTCCACCTTATTATGGTCTTCACGTGCGTCGGTATTTGGATCAGCAGTTTCCGGATGCTTGGATTGGTCGGCGTGGTCCTGTGGAGTGGCCTCCCAGATCCCCAGATCTCACCCCCCTTGATTTCTATCTTTGGGGGCACTTGAAGGCCATGGTGTATCAGGAAAAGATACGAGACATAAATCATCTAAAGGAACGTATCACCAACGCCATTACAAGCATAACGTCAACTGTGCTAATGCGTGTTCATCAACAGTGGGGAACACGTATTGAAATGTGTTTTCAAAACAATGGCAACCATGTAGAGCATATTATATAAATAAAAATGGTTGTCCATAAATTTTTTTTTATTTTTCCTATGTATGGAAACTTACGGCCCACCCTGTATATAATTGTGATTGGCAAGAATACCAGTGTATATATATATATATATATATATATATATATATATATATATATATATATATATATATATTCCAAATAGAAATAAAAAAAATAAAAATATTCATCTCTTTCTTTAACCTTTGTGTTAACCTAATGCTGTTTAACTTTCATTATCTGATTCTATTTCCATTGAAGAATCATTATCACTAGATTGATTAGAGCATATAATTTCAATATCACAGGTACTGGTACTTATTGCAGATTTGGATGTTGATGAAGCCAATGTAGCACCATGTTTTACTTCACTTTCTTGGAATTTTGTATTTTGGGATATAAATACTAGCTTTGCTGCTCTGTCTGTGCTTAATCGGTTTCTTTTGGCTGTATGGATATTACTGTATGTACTAAATGATCTCAGAGGTAATGAAAGGGCGAAATAGAGGTGTATGAGTTTGTGTAGGTATATATGAGAGTATGCGTGCGTGTGTATGGGGTATATAATAGATATAAATATGTGTATATAAGTATTTATGTATATATTGGTATATATGTACATGGGTGTATGTGTATGTATATATATGGATGGTCTCGGGGGGAAAATATGTCATCGCGGGTCTAAAGGATAGTTAAGTGGGAGATTCAAAATCCGAGGCATGGATGCGAGAGTCCTGGAAAGGTTGGACAATGGGTAGTCAGCTCCCAGCCAGTGTTCTCGCAAGTTTAACGGATCTCAAGATACAAGACTTTCAGTGCAAGAAAGAGGCCAGTTTTTTCTGTAAATAGGCTGAAAAGGACATTCTATACTGGTACCATATAGCCTATTTTATTATTTATTTATTTTTATAATATATATCATTGCAAAAGTATACCTTATAATTAAATTGGCAATATCTATATTAAAAAAAAAAAAAAAAAAAAAAAAAAAACCGACAAAAAAAAAAAAACAACATGGACATAAAAAAAACCTGTTTTTTAACATCACTACTCACACGGTAGATGAGACACGGAGAAAGATCAGCTAAAGAAGACGGTGACAGGAGAAACGGGAGTTCCAGCACTCCGTCTCCTGCCTAACGTCCCCCTTCCAGGAGTACTTCCCTGGTCGATTGGTATCTTCAATCTCTTCCTTCAGCGCAAGGTACTTATATATATATATATATATATATATATATATATATATATATATATATATATATATATTAGTGGTGGACCGGATGTCAGTTTTTCAACATCTGCGGATGCGGATCTTTAATTTCAATACCCGCGGATGCGGATATTTAGTTAATCTATCAATATATATAGAATTATGAATATATGACATCATTTTTCAAATTTCGTGATATTACTATTATGGGAGGCAATGCGTAAAAATTAAAATTTTAATATTAATGTTTTCATTATGATAAAAATAGTAACTTTCTCAAGAGTTTCAGCCACAGAAAATTCAATGAAACAAGTTTCATTCAATTTTCTGTGTTACCATACCAGCTATTTATATTTTGAGGTTTATATACAGTATTTGTTTGTTCATTAATAATTAATACTTTACATGAAATATGCATGACTGGGCCTTATAAGATACTTTATAAGCTAATTTAATTGTAAATTGCATAATTTATTAGAGGTAATATCCGCATAACATCCGCAGTCAGAAGTGCGATGCGGATGTTAAAAATGATGCGGATATCCGGTCCACCACTAATATATATATATATATATATATATATATATATACATATATATATACACACACACACACACACACACACACGTTAGTTTTTGTAAGCCGTCGTTGTAAACTTCTGAGGAAACGTGCGTGCGTGCATGCATGTGTGCGTGGGTATGTACGTATTTTAGTGGTATTTAAAAATAAATTATATCAAAAACATTATTTTCCATTCTCATTGTAGGTACCGGGTGATTACAAATGATCTTCCCGATTTTAAACATTTATTATAAAAAAAACTAACAAAGCTACAGCGAAAAGCAAGATATACAAATGAAGAATATTTCAGGGAATTTTTTATTTGTAATAATAGTGAACACGTCAGAGATAGCCCTAAAGTTAACGTGTTTTGTGCTCTTACCGCTGAGAAAGTGTACGGTTCATTCTTCTTTGCTGAACAAACAATTAACAGTATCATTTACCGCGATATGCTACAGCTACTAAGAGGTCAAAGCTGATGTGTAGTTTCAGCAGGGTGGTGCGCCACCCCATTTCCACAGTGAGGTAATTAAACAAATTTGAAAATTATTAATTCCGAGTGAATACAATCTTATATGCGTTTAATCTAAACCAAATTTATCCTTAAGTAACATCATTTACTTCAGTTTTAATAAAATTTGGCCTCGTACTTTTGAAGAAAGTACTTTTGTCTAAAATCCAAACAATTTATTTTGTTTAAATTAAATAAGCTTTTAAAGTGTAATGCAAAACATTAAATAGGATTACAGTTACACTCATTTGGTTCAACCATTTGGAGGATTTTCCATTCAATTTACTTCACATTTTCCATATAGATAGATAGATCAATCCTGCGCTCACTATTTGACAACTGAACATAAAACAAAGTGGAAGAAGCTATAAATTTAATTCGATCGAATGCAACATTCACAAGTGGAGAAGGTCAAATGTGAAACGATATTCATGCTTCTCCTCATACAAGCCATCGCACTTGAATTTATAGAATAACATCTAAAGTTTCTGTTAAATTTGGCACTTTAAGTGCCATTTCTGAACGCGATTGTAAATTTTGTAAATTGTAAATAGCACATTACGTCCCATTTGTTATTTTATTTTATTTATGTATAAAATGTAGGCCTATATCGAAACGATAAAGTAAATGGAGTGCAGACAAATTGCTTTTGATTATTTTTAGTTATATTAACTTTTGTTATAAGAGGTCAGGTTAAGTTAGGGTCCATTTTATGAGAGAGAGAGAGAGAGAGAGAGAGAGAGAGAGAGAGAGAGAGAGAGAGAGAGAGAGAGAGAGAGAGAGAGAGATTTTATTATGTGAGAAGCGAACAGATTTACCTGTTTTACATAAAAGATATGATTATGTGTTTTTCTTTAACTTCGTTTTCGGAGTTGAGCGTCGAAAAGGAATTTGAGGGTAATTCTATGAAAGTGAAAATTGTTGAAATTTAAATCCATTTTACATTTTGCTACACTTTAAATTATACTCGTTTACATCACTTAAGTTTAAAAATTGGAAACTTGTTTCTATCTCGCGTTCAGAAATGATAATTATCACTACCGCCGCTTACTGTACACTGTACAGGTTAGGTAATTAATCGGCAACCGTTGTTTATTGGGTAAACGCACTTTCCCAATATAAGCGAAGTGAAGAAGAAAATGAGATCGGGGGTTCGATTCCCAATGCTGCTGTTAATAATAATATTATAGTAGTTAGCGTAGAGTGCTACGTTCGTCTGGCCTGAGCCTCTTGCCATCCCTCGTCACTGATTAGTATTATAGTTGTGGGAAAGAAAGCTCTTTGAGAATATCATATCTGTAGCAAAAATACTGAATTTTTTAAAAATTGAGCAAAAATGTATAATTGGTTGAACATATATTATTATACCATTGATCAGAGAAAACTCATTCATTTTTTATGATGACGTGCAGCAAATGTGCTATCATTCCAATTGTTCGTTTATTATTATTTTTGTCACATTATTTTCTCAACCAATTATGATTTTTTTTTTCAAAATTTTGAAAATCTCGACATTTTTCCATAAACTTGTATCCTCCGCGAACTTTTTTCCCCACAAATGTATATTCTGTCTGTACACTTTCTGGAAGCTTAATTTACTAAAATTTCAGCCAAATCCTCGTTTCAAGTATAACCTCGTTAACCTCGTTGCAGTTCCGTGCGTTCGTCTCTCTTCACACGAAGGTGAAGCTGGTGGCCCCGCTTCTCTCTCTCTCTCCTTATATATATATATATGTATATATACAGGGTGTCCGAGAATTATCTGTACAATTTTTGGCTGTTATTAAAAGTCAACCATGAAGTGTAGAAATTCCAGTGTTGTCCCATTTTACAGAGAATCTCATTAAGTTTTTTCTGATACCAAGTTTTGACAAGTTTTTTAGAAATTCCAGTGTGTCCGAACATTATCTGTACAATTTCATCTTTTAATAAAATTCTTGATAACACACGTAAAATTCTTAAACAAGATTATTTAGAATCTGTATTTTCAAAAGTTTCTTTTATTAAAGTAACGTTGTTCCAAACATTCGATATGTGCACCATTAGTGATTCGCAAAACATCCAATCGATACTCCAAATGTTGCCATGTACGCTGCAGCATATCCACATCAATTCGCTCAATAGCAGCTGTGATTCTTGCTTTTAAATCATCAATGTCTGTCATCCGCGTACATTTCTAAACAACTTGTCAAAACGTGGTATCAGAAAAAACTTGATGAGATTCTCTGTAAAATAGGACAACACTGGAATTTCTACACTTCATGGTTGACTTTTAATAACAGCCAAAAATTGTACAGATAATTCTCGGACACCCGGTATATATATATATATATATATATATATATATATATATATATGATGAATAAAACCACGAAGGAAAGGAAACTCAAAATGGTGCTCAAGCGCTTTCGTCTAATGACATCCTCAGGAACACTGAAGTACATAAAAGGGTTACAGCCTATATATAGGTTACAGAAAGAAAAAAAAAAGAAAAATAAATAACACATACATACATACACACACACACACATATATATATATATATATATATATATATATATATATATATATATATATACATATATATATCCAATAAACGGAGAAGTAAAAATAAAAATTAAAAATTAAAGGATTATCAGATTTGTAAGGAAAAATATCGATTTTTAGCACAAGATCAAATTAATTATAAAAATACAAATTTATACTGGAAATCTGCCCGGGTTTTAACACTTTGCCTTTTATGGTCAAGTTTCGATATATATAAAAATAAAATGAAAATTAAAAGTTAATAAAGGAGCATACAAGTTTACCAAAGATTTAGCGTTCTACCCTTCTTATCTAAATCTGTTTTGAAGAATTCAAAACAACAGGATCGAGTTGAAAAAGACCTTTCCTTATGTTGAAGTTATTTGAAAGTTGGATAATGGCAGACTCAAGAATATTTCTATTAACAATGTTGCTAGAGTGGAATAAAACTGAAGCATTATTCCAATCATACAATGGGATAACTCTGACAAATGGACAAAAAGGGCACTGGACAACTGTCCTGTTCTAACGGAATATTGATGCTGTTTTATACGTGTGTGCAAATCCTTTCCCGTCTGACCTATGTAAAAGGAATCACATTGTTTACAACCAATTTTATAGATAATGCCTGAATTATTGGTAGGGCTATTTTTTACTATGATATTTTTCACAATATTGTTATATGAAAATACTACATTAATATCCAAAAGTTTAAGTACATTAGCAATGCCTAAAAGCCCGGGAAAAATGGAAGTACTAAAATATTTTTTGACAAAGTACGAGTGTTATTATTGACACGATAGAAAGTTCGTTTTGCCTTGTTGAGACAAGATTCCATAAACGCAGATGGATGACACAGATCACTTCCAATACCGTTGATTTTTTCCAATTCGGCATCGATGTATTCCGGACTGGCGATCCTAAGGGCGCGGAGAAACATTGATGAAAAAATGGTCTTCTTAGTGGGGGTGTCATGTCCCGAGTAAAAGTGTACGTAGGACAAATTGTTTGTTGTTTTCCGATAGATACTAAACTTAAAACCTGGCCTTTCCCTATGTACACGCACATCCAAAAATGGGATTGAATTGTCTTGTTCCACTTCTAAAGTAAACTTAATGGAGGGGACTTGATCATTTAACTGAAGGAGGAAGTTATCCAGGTCACGATTCATGGGCCAGATACACAAAATATCGTCGACGTACCGCAACCAAGGGATGCCAACCCCCAGGATTCTCGGAATGTAAGTAATTTCGAAAAACTCCATATAAATATTGGAGAGGAGGGGCGATAAGGGGTTGCCCATGGCCATCCCAAAAACTTGTTGATAATACTCGTTATTGAAAGTGAATTTACAGTCTTTGATGCAAAGCTTAATAAGTTCCAAAACAATGTGTGAAGGTAGTGGCAGGTCATACTTATGTAATTCTTGGGAGAGAAAGTCAAGCATATCGTCAATCGGCACTTTTGTAAACAATGAACAAACGTCAAAACTGATCAATCTATCGTTAGTTTCAGTACGTGCATTATTCAATTTTTCAGTAAGATCATGGAATTTTTTACATGTGAATCAGAGATAGTTCCGAGAATGGGGGACAAGACTTTGACAAGCCATTTGGAGAGTTTATAAGTAATAGAGCCCACCGAGCTAATAATAGGGCGCATAGGGTTGCCAGGTTTGTGGGTTTTAATGAGACCATAAAGGTAGGGCAGAGAAGGTGAAGTGGACATGAAAAGCGGAATTAAGTCCTTATGATCTTTGAGAATGCGTTTCAAGCCACTATTAAATGATTTGATGACGTCATCCTGCGGGTTCTTCCTAAGGTTGCTGTATGTGGCGGGGTCCTGGAGAAGCTCGTTCATCTTTCTATCGTGTCAATAATAACACTCGTACTTTGTCAAAAAATATTTTAGTACTTCCATTTTTCCAGGGCTTTTTAGGCATTGCTAATGTACTTAAACTTTTGGATATTAATGTAGTATTTTCATATAACAATATTGTGAAAAATATCATAGTAAAAAATAGCCCTACCAATAATTCAGGCATTATCTATAAAATTGGTTGTAAACAATGTGATTCCTTTTACATAGGTCAGACGGGAAAGGATTTGCACACACGTATAAAACAGCATCAATATTCCGTTAGAACAGGACAGTTGTCCAGTGCCCTTTTTGTCCATTTGTCAGAGTTATCCCACTGTATTGATTGGAATAATGCTTCAGTTTTATTCCACTCTAGCAACATTGTTAATAGAAATATTCTTGACTCTGCCATTATCCAACTTTCAAATAACTTCAACATAAGCAAAGGTCTTTTTCAACTCGATCCTGTTGTTTTGAATTCCTTCAAAACAGATTTAGATAAGAAGGGTAGAACGCTAAATCTTTGGTAAACTTGTATGCTACTTTATTAACTTTTAATTTTAATTTTATTTTTATATATATCGAAACTTGACCATAAAAGGCAAAGTGTTAAAACCCGGGCAGATTTCCAGTATAAATTTGTTTTTATAATTAATTTGATCTTGTGCTAAAAATCGATATTTTCCTTACAAATCTGATAATCTTTTAATTTTTATTTTTACTTCTCCGTTTATTGCATATATATATGTATATATATGGGTATATATATATATATATATATATATATATATATATATATATATATATATATATATATACTGGGCTGGGTGATCCAGATAAATGGGACCCATAAAAAAAAGCCAAATATTCTTAATATTTAATTCCTTTCATAAAAACTATATATCATCGAAAGAGTAGAGTTACAAGTTTGTTATGACATTTTATTTTTTAAAATGACTCCTTTCAAATGTGCTCCATTAGTTGCCAAGCATTCCAGTGTTCTCGCTTGTAAGTTCTGCATCACTTTTGCAAGAGTGTGCGGTGGTATGGCCTGTATCTCATTTGTGATGGCGGCCTTCAATTCTTGCAAGGTCGTTGGGTTATTTCTGTAGACCCTACTCTTTAAATATCCCCAGCGATAATAATCTAAAGGAGAAAAATCCGGAGACCTTGCGGGCCATTCAACGTCTCCAAATCTTGAGATTAACTCGCCTGGAAACGTTTGACGCAAAACTGCCATGCAGTTCCTCGTGGTATGGCAGGTAGCTCCGTCTTGTTGGAACCAGTGGTTTTCTAGACAAAGATCTCTTAATTTAGGAATAAGGAAATCGGTCAACATTTTTTCGTAGCGATCACCATTTACAGTGACCGTGTTTCCGGTGGAATCCTCGAAAAAGTACGGCCTATGATCTGAGATGCAGTAAGACCACACCAAACAGTTACACGCTGACTATGCAACGGGACTTCGGTAATATTCAATGGATTTTCTGTTGCCCAGAAACGACAATTTTGTTTGTTACAGTTCCATTCAAGTGAAAATGGGCTTCGTCTGACATAATCAAAGTTGCTAGAAAATTGGTGGTGTCATTTACCTTCTGTTGGATCCATTGACAGAATTGTCGTCTTCGTGCGAAATCTCCATCGTTTAGTTGTTGCACTGTTGAATTTATATGGAAAGAGCATTAAATTTTGCTTGAATATACGGTGTGTTGTTCCATATCCAACTCCTAACAGCTGAGAAGCACGTCTGATGCTTATGTTAGGATTATCCTGTACAATTTCATGAGTTCTGTTAATGATCTCGTCTATATCCTCGCTGTGCGAACTCTTCCAGTTGGTTTTCTTTTTCCAATGCTGCCAGTTAGGGAAAAATTTCTGACACACCGACGGATTACTTTCTTAGAAGGTGATTTTGACATCTGAAAATTTGTCTTGAAAGATCTTTGAGCTGAAACTACACTTCTTCCATGCTCATAATATTGCTCAGTTATGAAACGCAGCTGTTCCACAGTCCATGCAGTCATCTTGAAGGGTTAGTTTTAACTAACACTTTTATTTTGTTTGTATCTTATCTTGTCTTGTATTGTCAAAACCTATACAATCCTGTACAAACTTGTAACTATCCTCTTTCGAATGATGCGTATGATTTTATAAAAGGACTTATACTTTAAGAGTTACAGGGGTTTCTTTTGGGTCCCATTTCTCTGGATCACCCTTTATATGTGTATATATGTATATATATATGTGTATATGTGTCTGTATGTATGTGTTATTTATTTATTTTATTTTTTTTTTCTTTCTGTAACCTATATATAGGCTGTAACCCTTTTATGTACTTCAGTGTTCCTGAGGATGTCATTAGACGAAAGCGCTTGAGCACCATTTTGTGTTTCCTTTCCTTCGTGGTTTTATTCATCATAAATATTTTTCACGTGTTACTTTCGTGAAATAATTTTCATATATATATATATATATATATATATATATATACACGCACACACGAGGTGTGTTCAGAAAGTTTAAACCTTGCATTTAAAAGCAGAACTGTGAACAATCGTCGCAGAGGTTAAATTTTAGGAATGAAAAACTCGTCTCATTCTGTCACTTCAATTTAGGACTTGAAACGAATTATTGACTATATATATATATATATATATATATATATATTATATGCACTAAAATCACAGAATAACACGTGATCTTATTAATAAGCAAACAACCACAGGGAAAAGGAAACACGAAGTCCGAGCGCTTTCATGATATATTCACATTATCAAGGATAATGTGAATATATCACGAAAGCGCTCGGACTTCGTGTTTCCTTTTCCCTGTGGTTGTTTGCTTATATATATATATATATATATACATTCAACTGCAAAGAACACGCAGTATAAATAACGTAAAGAACGACGCTTGTATAGGAGATATTCCGCGCAAGACGAGAGAGAGAAAACGGAACAAATGAAAAAATGAAGTACCACCTGGGAATCGAACCCGGGATCTTCCGATTGCCGGTCAGACGCGATACCATTACACCATGGACTTCACTCTTCCAAATGCCGTAATTCTTCTACATACTCGCAGAAACCAATGCCCCAAGGGGGCACCTCCCGCATGCCGTAACATTATATACATTCAACTGCAAAGAACACGCAGTATAAATAACGTAAAGAACGACGCTTGTATAGGAGATATTCCGCGCAAGACGAGAGAGAGAAAACGGAACAAATGAAAAAATGAAGTACCACCTGGGAATCGAACCCGGGATCTTCCGATTGCCGGTCAGACGCGATACCATTACACCATGGACTTCACTCTTCCAAATGCCGTAATTCTTCTACATACTCGCAGAAACCAATGCCCCAAGGGGGCACCTCCCGCATGCCGTAACATTATATACATTCAACTGCAAAGAACACGCAGTATAAATAACGTAAAGAACGACGCTTGTATAGGAGATATTCCGCGCAAGACGAGAGAGAGAAAACGGAACAAATGTAAAAATGAAGTACCACCTGGGAATCGAACCCGGGATCTTCCGATTGCCGGTCAGACGCGATACCATTACACCATGGACTTCACTCTTCCAAATGCCGTAATTCTTCTACATACTCGCAGAAACCAATGCCCCAAGGGGGCACCTCCCGCATGCCGTAACATTATATACATTCAACTGCAAAGAACACGCAGTATAAATAACGTAAAGAACGACGCTTGTATAGGAGATATTCCGCGCAAGACGAGAGAGAGAAAACGGTACAAATGAAAAAATGAAGTACCACCTGGGAATCGAACCCGGGATCTTCCGATTGCCGGTCAGACGCGATACCATTACACCATGGACTTCACTCTTCCAAATGCCGTAATTCTTCTACATACTCGCAGAAACCAATGCCCCAATGGGGCACCTCCCGCATGCCGTAACATTATATACATTCAACTGCAAAGAACACGCAGTATAAATAATGTAAAGAACGACGCTTGTATAGGAGATATTCCGCGCAAGACGAGAGAGAGAAAACGGAACAAATGAAAAAATGAAGTACCACCTGGGAATCGAACCCGGGATCTTCCGATTGCCGGTCAGACGCGATACCATTACACCATGGACTTCACTCTTCCAAATGCCGTAATTCTTCTACATACTCGCAGAAACCAATGCCCCAAGGGGGCACCTCCCGCATGCCGTAACATTATATACATTCAACTGCAAAGAACACGCAGTATAAATAACGTAAAGAACGACGCTTGTATAGGAGATATTCCGCGCAAGACGAGAGAGAGAAAACGGAACAAATGAAAAAATGAAGTACCACCTGGGAATCGAACCCGGGATCTTCCGATTGCCGGTCAGACGCGATACCATTACACCATGGACTTCACTCTTCCAAATGCCGTAATTCTTCTACATACTCGCAGAAACCAATGCCCCAAGGGGGCACCTCCCGCATGCCGTAACATTATATACATTCAACTGCAAAGAACACGCAGTATAAATAACGTAAAGAACGACGCTTGTATAGGAGATATTCCGCGCAAGACGAGAGAGAGAAAACGGAACAAATGAAAAAATGAAGTACCACCTGGGAATCGAACCCGGGATCTTCCGATTGCCGGTCAGACGCGATACCATTACACCATGGACTTCACTCTTCCAAATGCCGTAATTCTTCTACATACTCGCAGAAACCAATGCCCCAAGGGGGCACCTCCCGCATGCCGTAACATTATATACATTCAACTGCAAAGAACACGCAGTATAAATAACGTAAAGAACGACGCTTGTATAGGAGATATTCCGCGCAAGACGAGAGAGAGAAAACGGAACAAATGAAAAAATGAAGTACCACCTGGGAATCGAACCCGGGATCTTCCGATTGCCGGTCAGACGCGATACCATTACACAATGGACTTCACTCTTCCAAATGCCGTAATTCTTCTACATACTCGCAGAAACCAATGCCCCAAGGGGGCACCTCCCGCATGCCGTAACATTATATACATTCAACTGCAAAGAACACGCAGTATAAATAACGTAAAGAACGACGCTTGTATAGGAGATATTCCGCGCAAGACGAGAGAGAGAAAACGGAACAAATGAAAAAATGAAGTACCACCTGGGAATCGAACCCGGGATCTTCCGATTGCCGGTCAGACGCGATACCATTACACCATGGACTTCACTCTTCCAAATGCCGTAATTCTTCTACATACTCGCAGAAACCAATGCCCCAAGGGGGCACCTCCCGCATGCCGTAACATTATATACATTCAACTGCAAAGAACACGCAGTATAAATAACGTAAAGAACGACGCTTGTATAGGAGATATTCCGCGCAAGACGAGAGAGAGAAAACGGAACAAATGAAAAAATGAAGTACCACCTGGGAATCGAACCCGGGATCTTCCGATTGCCGGTCAGACGCGATACCATTACACCATGGACTTCACTCTTCCAAATGCCGTAATTCTTCTACATACTCGCAGAAACCAATGCCCCAAGGGGGCACCTTCCGCATGCCGTAACATTATATACATTCAACTGCAAAGAACACGCAGTATAAATAACGTAAAGAACGACGCTTGTATAGGAGATATTCCGCGCAAGACGAGAGAGAGAAAACGGAACAAATGAAAAAATGAAGTACCACCTGGGAATCGAACCCGGGATCTTCCGATTGCCGGTCAGACGCGATACCATTACACCATGGACTTCACTCTTCCAAATGCCGTAATTCTTCTACATACTCGCAGAAACCAATGCCCCAAGGGGGCACCTCCCGCATGCCATAACATTATATACATTCAACTGCAAAGAACACGCAGTATAAATAACGTAAAGAACGACGCTTGTATAGGAAATATTCCGCGCAAGACGAGAGAGAGAAAACGGAACAAATGAAAAAATGAAGTACCACCTGGGAATCGAACCCGGGATCTTCCGATTGCCGGTCAGACGCGATACCATTACACCATGGACTTCACTCTTCCAAATGCCGTAATCTATTCTACATACTCGCAGAAACCAATGCCCCAAGGGGGCACCTCCCGCATGCCGTAACATTATATACATTCAACTGCAAAGAACACGCAGTATAAATAACGTAAAGAACGACGCGGAATATCTCCTATACAAGCGTCGTTCTTTACGTTATTTATACTGCGTGTTCTTTGCAGTTGAATGTATATAATGTTACGGCATGCGGGAGGTGCCCCCTTGGGGCATTGGTTTCTGCGAGTATGTAGAAGAATTACGGCATTTGGAAGAGTGAAGTCCATGGTGTAATGGTATCGCGTCTGACCGGCAATCGGAAGATCCCGGGTTCGATTCCCAGGTGGTACTTCATTTTTTCATTTGTTCCGTTTTCTCTCTCTCGTCTTGCGCGGAATATCTCCTATACAAGCGTCGTTCTTTACGTTATTTATACTGCGTGTTCTTTGCAGTTGAATGTATATAATGTTACGGCATGCGGGAGGTGCCCCCTTGGGGCATTGGTTTCTGCGAGTATGTAGAAGAATTACGGCATTTGAAGAGTGAAGTCCATGGTGTAATGGTATCGCGTCTGACCGGCAATCGGAAGATCCCGGGTTCGATTCCCAGGTGGTACTTCATTTTTTCATTTGTTCCGTTTTCTCTCTCTCGTCTTGCGCGGAATATCTCCTATACAAGCGTCGTTCTTTACGTTATTTATACTGCGTGTTCTTTGCAGTTGAATGTATATAATGTTACGGCATGCGGGAGGTGCCCCCTTGGGGCATTGGTTTCTGCGAGTATGTAGAAGAATTACGGCATTTGGAAGAGTGAAGTCCATGGTGTAATGGTATCGCGTCTGACCGGCAATCGGAAGATCCCGGGTTCGATTCCCAGGTGGTACTTCATTTTTTCATTTGTTCCGTTTTCTCTCTCTCGTCTTGCGCGGAATATCTCCTATACAAGCGTCGTTCTTTACGTTATTTATACTGCGTGTTCTTTGCAGTTGAATGTATATAATGTTACGGCATGCGGGAGGTGCCCCCTTGGGGCATTGGTTTCTGCGAGTATGTAGAAGAATTACGGCATTTGGAAGAGTGAAGTCCATGGTGTAATGGTATCGCGTCTGACCGGCAATCGGAAGATCCCGGGTTCGATTCCCAGGTGGTACTTCATTTTTTCATTTGTTCCGTTTTCTCTCTCTCGTCTTGCGCGGAATATCTCCTATACAAGCGTCGTTCTTTACGTTATATATATATATATATATATATATGGGAAAGCTAGGAAGGTGGATATTTAATTTCTTGACGCAAAGAACGCAAAGAGTGGTGGTAAACGGAGTTAAATCGGAAGTCTCGGAAGTCGTGAGCTCTGTCCCACAAGGGACAGTATTGGCTCCCTTGCTGTTCATAATAATGATTGCAGATATTGATGCAGATATTAAGGACAGTATTGTATCGTGCTTCGCAGATGACACAAAGATTTGTAAGGAAATATTGAACGAAGATGACAAGAAAACTACAAAACGACATTGAAACATTATTCCAGTGGGCAGAAGACAACAATATGAAGTTCAACGAAGAAAAATTTCAACTTCTAAGATATGGTAACAAGAAAGAGCTACAGAAAAAAGGGTACAAAACTCCGCAAGCCAAACGGATAACACCCAATCCACAAGTCAGGGATCTTGGAGTAATAATGTCAGCGGATGCAGAATTCAGAGAGCACTATAAAATCAAAATCACAACGGCTAGAAAAATAATGGGAATCATCTGGAGGAGCTTCCGCAGCAGAAAAGCAAACATCATGCTCAAATTATGGAAGAGTCTAGTCCTACCAATAATTGAGTATTGCTCAGTATTCACAAGCCCACACAGAAAAAGAGACATTGCGAGCATTGAAGCTATACAAAGGACTTTTATCTTAGTTAAGATAGAGGAAACGGAAGGTGAAGACTACTGGTCTCGACTACAATCCCTGGAACTCTACTCTCTTGAAAGAAGGCGCGAGCGGTACACAATAATATACATATGGAAAATACTTGAGGGCTCTGTCCCTAATCTCAGAAATGAAATAGAAACAAACTTGAATGAGAGAAGAGGCAGATTTTGTACGGTCCTAGCTGCGGTGGGACAAGGAGCCATGAAAACGAGGATGGCAAATACCCTCAGAATACGGGGCCCAAAGCTTTTTAATGTCCTTCCAAAAGAAGTGAGGAATCTCCAGCACACCGACCTGAATAACTTCAAGAACCAGCTGGACAGATTCTTGTGCAAAGTCCCTGACCAGCCATGCGTGGCTGGCTACGAGGGCAGGAGGAGATCAGAGAGCAATTCCCTCCTTCACCAAGTCCCGCAAATGAGGTGGGATGCTGCAGAGGGGTCGACCGCAGGTCGATCCTGAACCGTCGTTCAAACTCAACAAAAGTAAGTAAATATAAAACTATATATATATATATATATATATAGGGTGGTCCAAAAGTCCTTATCTATTTTGCTGAAATACTACATTTTTATCCTAAAATGATAACATAATTAGATGTATATTTATTTATCAAGCTTAAGTCTAAAATTCGACGTGAGCACCATCAGTGTCTCTGTAAATCTCAGATCTGTCCACTGCATTGCAAAACATATTCTCGAGCATCTCTGGGGTTATTTTAGCGACTGCCGCGACAATGCGGGTTCGCAGATCCTGCAGGTCTGTAACTCTTGTTTTGTAACCCTCAGACTTTATAACCCCACGCAAAGAAGTCTAATGGTGTTAAATCCGGAGATCGTGCTTCCCAGGGCCTTTTTCCACCACGTCCAATCCAGCGATTTGGTAAGAGCTCATCAAGGTACGCTTAAACGATGTTTGCATAGTGATATGGAGCTCTATTTTGTTGAAAGACAACAGTGTCGAGAATGCCATCTGAACGAAGCTGGGGTTCAAGAAACTGCTGAAGCATGTCAAGATAAATTGGCCCTGTTACCGTAACTTCTGCAAAGAAAAAATGTCTGTAAATCTTCGATCTTGTCATACCCAACCAGACATTAACTGTCGGAGAATCTCTCTCCATTCGTAGAACCCAGTTGTTTTTTTACTAGCCCAGATACGGCAATTATGTTGATTAACCTTTCCGCATGTGTGGAATGTCGCCTCATTGCTGAAGAGCATGTGGTTTAATAAGTTTTCGTTAAGAATTTTTTCAATCAATTGTGTGCACATGGCGGCTCGTCTTGGATAATTAATCGTCTTCGTGTAACTCATGTAGCACTTGAATATGGTAACTTTTCTTTTTTAATGTTGATTTTAAAATCCATAGAACAGTCGTTTTTGGTATGCTCAGTTTACATGATGCTGTGCGAGTTGACATTCTAGGATTTGTTTCAAAGGCATCTCTTACCAATTCAACATTTTCTTGAGAGGTTACCTGGACATCCAGATCTTGCCTCATCATGAACAAATCCTGTTCTTTTAAAGTTATTGACCAGCTCGCGAATTACTTTGTCTGTAGGTTCTGGTTTGTGAAATCTTCTTCCGAATTTTTCTCGAATTTCTTTGCACTTCTTCCCTTGGATACGTAGTGTTACTACCATCACACGTTCATGTACATCCATTATCATTTATGAGCTGTAGAAAATAAAATAGAAATATAATTATTTTAGCAAAATAGGGACTTTTGAACCACCCTGTGTATATGTATATATATATATATATATATATATATATATATATATATATATATATATATAATGGTACAGGGAATCTGTGTAACTAGGGATTTCATGAAATCCCTAAAATGTTCAGGGATTTCATGTAAGGTTAAGTCGTGATATTTTCGTTAAACCTACAGGAAAATTATTGAATGTCCAGTTAGGTTAATTGAATGTTCGGTTAGGTCAACTGTACGCCCTTAACGATTGGTTAGGTTAAGTCGTGATATTTTCGTTAAAATTAACAAAAATATCACGCCTTAACCTTATATGAATTCCCTGAACATTTTAGGGATTTCATGAAATCCCTAGTTACACAGATTCCATGTAGAACACACACACACACACACACTCACACACATGTATATACTGTATAAAGTATGATATATTAAAAACAAGAACAATGAGAAACTCAGTTTTTATTGTGTTTGGTTTTTAATTTTAAACTTTTATTTTTATATTGTGGATTTTTTCAATATTACGGTATATTTTAGTATTTTAGTACGTATATTCTTTTCACACACACACACACACACACACACATTGTGTGTGTGTGTGTGTGTGTATCTTACGAAACCACGGCAATTTTTAGGGTACACATCGACCCCATCGGGACACGATTGTGCATGTATTGACATTAGCGGTGTTGCCACAGTTTTAGATTTATTTTTTATTTTTGAAAATTATTAAATGTGTGTGTGTGTGTGTAAAGAACTGGACTGCATACTAGAACACCTGTACACAGTTTTGAGTGAGAAATATGTAATGTCACTTGTACAATTGCGGAAAAATTTCTGAAAACAAAAATATAATTTTTAAAATGCTCCACCCAAACATTACTAATTCGTAATTTTTGGATTTTTTGTTGACGAAGGTTTTTCTCCACCAACCCTTGAAGCACACCTTGCACACCTTGCACACCTCCCGGACAAAATTCTGGGTGTCTTATTTTTGTAGTTATTGTCCTACCTTGCACGCGAGTTTGTCTGTGACTGTGTGTATATTTTCAGTTTTTGTACCCAATATTATTATAAAGCCGGTGACTTTTTCAACAACTTTTTCGAATAACCTCTTCCAGTCCAGTCGTCCGAAAACCGAAAATGAATTGAAAATCTTCCATTTTTTTCCTCTTTTTAAATTCTTGGGAAATAAAAAATAAAAAAATTTCAAATCCACGATGAAATTCAATGCATTATAGAGAATTTTCCAATAGGGCGTCAATTTTCCCCGAAATTCGGGAAATTCGTCGCTAAAAGGTGGCTCAAGGCATTACTTTGTTATCTTAGTAAGGCTAAATTTACAACTTCGGAGACCCATAAATTTTACCCAATGGCTTGTCTTCGCCAATAAATATTCCCTTAACGTTAAATTCGATGTGTTTATTCGATTGTCGCTTTTATTATACTTGGGAAATTATTTCATTTTAATTTTTTTTCCCATCTTGGATTTTCATTTATCCTTCCTTCATGACGAGACAATGCCCTAACTTTGGCTTCGAACGGCGCGTTCTCGTTGAGAGCGATAAAATGCATCGTTCGTGCTGTATTCTTTCTTCTTTTGTTAATAGGCGTCATTATATTCCCGTTTCACTTCTCGGAAACGCTCCGCACGAAGGTGCTGTGAGAAAAATGAGAGTAGAAAGGATGGCGAAGAAGGATAGAATATCCCGATGTGTTCGGGCTCAGCACGGATGCACGGTGTGTGTTACTGTGGTACTATTATTACTACTGCTACTGCAATTATTATTATTACTACTACTACTAATAATGATAATAATCTTTATTGTTCAAAAGATAGTACTGAGAATATAGAGAATTATAAAAATAATTGTTTTATTGTTCTATTTATACACACACGAGGAAAATGCAGTTAATTATTAATATATCAAAACTAAATGCATAAAAATTTACTCTTCAATGATTTTTTTATACATATATACCACATAAATGGTCTTCGCAAGCAAATTTCATATGCTTATTGTCAGAAAGAATATTTGATACATCTCTATTTGATAGTATAGAACTTAGTTATTTACAATAATTCATAAAGGGACATAAATTGGTGTAAAGTTGAAGTATAAATGCGGCGCTAATTAGCGCCGCTAATTTTAAAAATTGTTAGCGAAACGGGTAGAAGAGCTAAGTTTTGGAGAAAGTCAATCGCTAATTTTTCAAAACCACTTGTACTAAAATTTGGTTCGCCGACTGCAATCTCCATTATAAAAGACTGAGGCACCGCTAACAAGTTCATTGTGACATCAGCATGTAGAGGTAGAGGTTGTGAGCTGTAACTTGTTGGACAGACTCTGTATATCCACTGCTCTGCTTGTAGCAAAACATGTTGTTGCCTGTTACGGACGGAAGGCAGAACATATATAAATTGGGATGGTTTCAGAAAAAATAGCGACAAAGTTAGCGTTAGCAGCGCTAACTGTTGAAATGCTTAGCATTAGCGTTAGCGCGCTAAATTTTATGGTTGTTAGCGTTAGCGGCACTAACTTTAGGAGTTAGTGGACACAGCACTGATTACCAGTGACTGAATTAAATATTGTCGTGCACTGGCGTAAGTACTAATGCTGTATTGTAGATGTGAGCATACCACTGATCAGAGGACTTGTTTTGTTCTGAGAATGCTCCAATTCTTTTTGTAATTATGTGTGCAACTTTAGCTAATTTGTTGCTTAGATCTTCAGTGTGTGCTCTTTGTGTTCTTTGAAAGACGGGTTTGCTTCAAGGATAATTACCAAACAATTGGATGACAGCACTCGTTTCATAGGGATTGAATTTATTTTTAGGTTTAAGGGAGTCATTGCTTTCTTTATTGTTTGACTACATAAGCTTTTTTATTCCTATTTAAGAATAGCTTGCTCATATTAATCCATAAATATATTCTTTGGAGTTCACTGTTGGTGGTTGTTGTTGTTGTTGGTTAGCCGATCAACCCACCCTGATCGAGCAAGCCGGCGGCACGCAGGTAACCGATCGCCCTCTCAGGAGTGGACCAGAGATTCAGCGCACTAGTGATGTGTTGTGTTCTATGTTGTGCTGGAGCGGTACAGTCTGTCATAATGTGTTCAATTGTTTGTGGTGTGTCCTGGCACAGGTGGCAGGTGTCGTCTATGGAGTTGACTAGTCTGTGTTTATATGTCTGTAAGTTGGGGTGATGTCAGTAGTATAGCCGAAAAAGGGTAGAGTGCAGGAATGTTGCAAAGGGGGGTGGGGGTGTTGCAAAAAATTCCCCCAAAGGGAGGGGGGTGGGGGGGTGCTGCAGGTGCAACAAGGAAAACTTGGAGGCGGCGTTATCCCCCAAGAGAAAGGAGAGAAAGGAGGAGAGGTGTTCACCTGGCAGGAGCCAAGTGCATATTAAGACTTCAGCCGAGTAGGCGTTGTTTTATAGGCTCCTAATCAGCCAGTTGGCTTAGAAGGCGTAAATGGCTTGAGTTGCCAGATAGCGCCATGTATTCATTTAATTCTAATCGAAGACTGAGTTGCCAGATACCACTTTTAGCGATACCATTGTATACATTATTATAGACTCCTAATCAGCCAGTTGGCTTAGAAGGCGTAAATGGCTTGAGTTGCCAGATACCACTTTTTAGCGATACCACTGTATACATTATTATATTTCTTAAAAGTTGGTTTAGAATACCGGTAGTAGGTTTAGAAGGCGTAACATGATATAATTAAGTAAAACAACATTGCATCATTCTGTTTATTATAAATATATAGAAAATAAATATACATTTCAATTGAGGAATATGCATATAATCATAACAGTACAGGAAATATATACACACAATTATGGAGATATATTTATAAAATAAATATACATTTCAAATAGAAATAAATATACATTTCAATAATAATAGAAATATGCATATAATCAGTACAGGAGAAATATCAAGCAAAATATATAAATACATTTCACTTTTTTTTCAAAATACTAAACTCGGTCTTAATCGAGTTTACAATTACATCATTATTGCTCTGCATTACGCAGTATATGCGGCTTAATAATATTTCACCGCTTAAAGTATAGGGAAACCTGTATTCGATATGAAGGGCTTTCATATCGTTCAGTACTATTTTTGTTCCCACTTTACAACCGGTTGGTAAATCATCTTTAAATACGTCTAGAATACAATCAAAAGCACGCACAAAGAGTTCATCGTTAGCTACATTATTAAACACAAGTTTATAAGCACGCTTTTCCAATCGAGGGTTTATTTCTACCGACTCGAGCTTTTCAATCGTGAACTCACTCAACATAGCGGCAATTGAAATAATCTTCTAAATCGTTACGACAACTGCGCGTTATATAAAGAAATAGTTCTTCAGGGTGAACGGTGTAGGTGAGCTCAGCCTTGTACCGATCAATTGCTTTGTACCAAAGTTCATGGTATTTCAAAGAGTCTAAACTTTTTAAATAAACATCCAGCACTAGACTATTCTCACCAGCCCTACACTCGGTAAACCCATCGAGCAGAGCGGTGTAGGCGTATTCAAGTACTGTATCAAAATAAAGCATGTCCGTAACACGCGCGTCTAATATAGGTTTCAGCTTGCGGAATCCGACGATTTCAAACATTCTGTCGAGGATGAAACGGTTTCGCGTAGGAACAAGAGCGTTATTATCAGAAGCATTCTTCCACATCAGCCGTATATCAATGCACGGCCGATCGTTATTTATACACAACGTACATACAACGGCGTATGAGGGTGCGTCACTAATCTGCTCTCTTCTTGTACCTACGTTAGCAGGTATTTTATAACGATCTTCACTCCACTTCTCAACTATCACGAAGATTCTATTCATCTCCTCGACACTTAAATAAACCCGTTTGTTTGTTTGTCTACATTCCGTTTCCAGTACATAGCTAATGGTACCGGAATTACGCCTGAACACGCGCAACGATTTCGTCACGGACACATCGTACGAGGCGTTGAGAATGCTGCTCAAAGGAAGTTCCATCGTATTCGAGGAGCGCACGTCCACTCGGTTCAAGCTCTGAGATAACTATGAGCCGTGTGAGGCACGCAGGTAGGCAGGAATGGTTCGACGGGCGGCTGACTCGACGATACGTGAATGGGCTTGTTCGTATGATCCGCGAGTCGTACCGAATTGTTGTACATATTTCGGTACAAGAATTAATTTCATCACTACCAGCCTACGCACCAGACATTTTACCTCAGGATAAGAACTAGGAACATTTTATGTTTTACTAAACATCTTCACACTCCGGCGCACTATTTGAGAGGAACATATGTTCATATTTTTCCTTTCTGCCCATCAAACGATACTCGTCTCTAAAGTCTGTTAAAAACTCACGCAGGGCACTAGCCACAACCTCACTACGAACCTCATCATGATATACGTTAATATAGTGATAAAAATACTTAAGATTGTCCATGATCACGAGATTCACATTTTCAGTCGTAGGGTATGAGTAATCGACATGGTGTAGCATGACGTAATACCGCTTGTCACACCACCCATCCGCAAGACTCATTATCCATACCTGCTGCTTCTCTTCTGCACGCGTTGTTTCTTTTACTTCACGGTGTATGTGAGACTTTATAAAGTTTAGCTCTGCAGTATACTTCAGCACATCGTCTGTGCAACGAAAGCCTTCAACGGTCTCACCAGAACATCCGTAGAGTATTTGTACATCTTGGAACTTCGCACAATCCAATGTGTTTTTAAAAGAGGTATAGGAGGGAGGAATAGGAAGTTTTTCGGTATCCACCACATCCTGACACTTTGCTGAATACCATTTCATAAACGTTGTACAAGCAATATTAAAGGTAGCCATTTGAATACACGTCAGATCTGAATACACGTCTGATCTCTCGGGCTTACTGCAGTCGACTGACCACGCAGGGACTCCCAGATAGTAGCATGACTCACGGTCTTACAGTGGGCGGAGCTTAGAACTTTCACCTGTGCGCGCACACACACACACACACATACACACACAAAGGAGAAAGTGAAACGCTAATTGAAACATGATTTATTTAATAAACGAGATATTCAAGTTATATATATTTACAAATACGTGTAATAAATCAATAGATACGATTATATACAAGACAAATACGTGTCAGTTAACAATAGAAGCATCATTCGTTTTGGTATCCAAAGGGTACGGTATCATAGGTACCAGGTAACTGGTAACGTTTCCTATAGGTGTTACGGCACACCTTCGTACCCCTAAGTTCCTTCACGCCCCCCAGCTTCTGCGCCCGAAAATTGTGGGTGCCTACAATTAGTTGGGGAGGTTGTTCGCCCTCATCATCGTCCAAACATACTAGATCCTTCAACGACTCAAAGTTAACAATCTGCCGATTCGCATGGTTGAGCGTAATACCCTTTGCCTTCACGATATATTTCATTTCCTCCCCCACCCTGACCCGTACCCCATAAGTCTTAGGTCCTGTTGAGACAAAAGAGTCGGCGTATGCGTTGTCCCCATACTCATCCTTGATCTCATCAGTGAGCTCGCCGAGGAACTCCCCAATAGCGGGCATGTATTCACCCTCCCTCTCTGTGAATATCACGCTATCTGTATCGGCATACAATACTCTCCGCCCAAGAGAATGCAATAGACCCCAAAGTTTTATACGGGCGTAGGCTGTTGTGAAGCTGGCCACAGGTATGTTTGTAACCCTTGAGGTATCTGTGGCAAATTCAGTGTTGTTGTACTTTATTACGTAAGTATTACCTACATTCACGATCTCCATGACCTCTTTATCGGGGGCATTGGCATAATCCCAGACATCGCTATAACTTTGTGCCAAATGAATGCTCCCTCTGCCGGTATTCTGCGCAAATTTTCCCCATAGACTGTTTAGACACAACTTTGCACTAAAGCGCTTGCCAGGATTCTTTACAATTTGGACACGATCAAGTTGTATACCTTCGCGGTCGCGGTAACGTTGAATATAGGCAGACTTTTCATCTTCGGTATCAACTCCTCGCGGATACCCTGATGCCTCAACCTTATCCTTCAAAAAGGTGTTTATATATGGTGTGAAAAGGTTGGGTAGCTTCTGAAACCTCCACACCTCATGTATCTTCAGTATTCTATAACCATGGCGTACGGCTAGGGCCAACTCAGGACTTGTATATACGCCTCTGATCTTACGCTGGTGGGGTATATGGTTACATTCGCCGTTATCCTCTTCCGCGCACTTCACGCACAGGGGAAACATGAGCTTGTCGTCGATAACGACAGGTAAGATCGGCATCCATAAATTGCGTGGGGGGAGTACGTCTACGAAAGAGAGCCCAAAGTAACGATCATTCAAATTTTTTGAAAATTCATTGATGGAGGGTAGGCTAGGTCCCACCAGTTTCTCAGGAGCGCCCACGGGATACGGATTGCTCTTCATCACGTATGGGTATAAAGAACAGAAATCGTAGTAATGGAGCTTCACGCCATCCGTAGGTGGAAAGTATAGTCTGAAAGGATTTGTACGTCCTCCAAACAAGCTATCACCACATTTGAGAGGATCCAGCACCATTGAACGCTTGATCGTTTTTATTTCCTCACGGTACACCTCGTCTGTCTCCATCCGTGCATCATATTCATGCTCCCACAAGACTTTGTGAGTGAACTGTGATCCTATAAGTTGATCGCGGGTGCGGGTCGATGCAAGACAGTCGGCAGGAGACCTACCGTGGATATCTCCGGTGATTCCGCACTCAGGACGGGGGCATCCATGCCACCAGCAACCGTTAAAGGAGTACACAGTCTTCACACCAGTGACACGGTTTTCACTTAACCCATCAACCCAAAAAACACGTCCATTAATCTTAATGGGTACTTCACCCGTGTTGCGGGCGTGCTTTATGTATACACCTGTCTGTTGCTGTAGGTGTATGAGCCAGTAAATAGCCTTGTGCCCGTAACTGCGGGGGTTGTTTCGGTGAATAATGGCTAAGGTGTCTTTAGGCATGAAGTTATTCTTGAACACCGTAAAACATAATGATGCGATGGTGGTTGCGACTTGCAGTGGATCGCATTTGAAACGGGCTATGTACATCCTTCTAAAGGCCTGGAAACATACTCTAAGCACGCGCACATCATTCACGCAATAACGCTCACATTCATCAGCTATATTATAAGGGTTACTTTCATTAAAACTGTCGTAGTATCGATCAAAGTCTTCACGTTCATCCATACAGTCAAAATAATGTTTGGGGGTGGTGGGCCTACGTAGTTTAAAGTCTCGCTGGTGAGGAAAGTGTAAGGGAAGTATCCTTTGGAAACTTCAGCTGCTACTCCCATCACCTTGGGTAGCTTTGCTAATTTACAAGGTGTGAATAATAAAGTATCTTTAAATTGTACATTGCCTCTTATCTGCATCTGTATTAATTTGTTGCCTCTTTTCAATGGATCACCTGTAAATATCTCAGAGGATTCGTGTTCAAGCAACTCCTTATAAAGGAACTGCGTGTCAAACTTTGCCCCGTTATGGGCGAGAATATACACAGTCATTTTTTTGAACTTGTCGGCTAACTTGACAATATAGGACACAAATAGTTTCACAGGACTATCGCGGACATTCGTTTTAAAAACGTTTGTCCGTTTACCACATTTGGGGCACTCGTCACATTCGATACCCATACACTCATCACAGATGGTCTGGCTCACAAGTAAATGTGGAATTACCTCTTTGGTTTCAGCGTTCGTATATGTTTCTATATCGTAGTATACAGTTATACAAGGGTTATTTTTAGGCTTAGCATCTTTCATATAACACACATGCTTTACTCCATCCGCCTTATATTCCTCCTGGCATGTAGGACAGTGAATTACGTCACACTTGTGCTTAAATTTCCCCAATTATCCATTGTGTGAAACATACCACATTCACAGATTCTCATTTTCCTGCACGTGCCAATTGATTTATGGAAATCAAAACAGCTATTATTGAAAAATGTGCGTCTACACACATCACAGTCTCTCTTCTCAGCTTCAACTACACGGCTTTCACATTTGGTGCTTTTACACTGCTCACATACCATGTGACATTCTTTACAATGTCGCACAATATCATCCGCAAACTCGAGGCATCCCTTACACAAATCATGATGTCTCCCATATTTTCGACTTTTGTCATAACTCGCGTAAAGCCACCTTATATTACGGATGGGGAGATACGTTGTCCCTGACAATCCTAAAATAAGTAGGGGTCTTGTACGATCTCTCACACAGCTTTTAAAAACATACACAGTCCTACGACGATCATCCAACCCAAATACAACTATGCGGACATTCATTTCCTGTTCTACCCTTCTCAGCTCTTCAGGCCCCATATTACAGTCAAATTCAAGTTCACAGTCTACAGCTAGTTTACGGGCACGTTCCACGACCGTAGGCAGCCAAATTTTTTGAGCCCGTGTATTTTGTACAGTAAACATGTAGCCAAGAGTACTGCTATAAAGCCGCAACCACGATCGACGTTTATATGCCGTCTATAAATAGCTTGAGAATTGAGGTTAAGAGTGTACGGTATGGCACTATGACCCGCAACACGGAATACACGGTCAATATTTACCGTGAAGTTGTCCATATTGAAGGCTATACTACTTTGGGCGGCTTGCATTATACGTCCTAATATATATTCTACATCTTCAGCCGCCAAACGTCTAAATGGCACTATCACCCAATAATCGTCTACATCACCGTCATCTGACCCGAATCCAAAGGACAGACTCGTCCTGACTTCACGCTCGTCGCGGTTCTGAAGAGCAAACTCTACAATATGCTGTACAACCCGGCGTAGCCCGCGCTCAATTCCATTGCTATACATGGCTCTAGGTCGACCCTGACTCTATACCGATTTCTAGTCAAGGCTGGGGTGGGGGCTGCGGAGCGCACCAACTCGACGTTATTTCATCCTCAACAGAACGGGGGGCGGCGGATGAATTAGGGATATATTAGCGGAAGGTGCTGCTGTGGGGCCTGTTGCGTAGGAGGTTGATGGTTGGGGCTCTATTATTGTAGACTTAACAGAACGGGGGGCGGCGGATGAATAAGGGGTATATTAGCGGGAGGTGCTGCTGGGGGGTTGTTGCGTAAGAGGTTGAGGGTTGGGGATGTATTACCGCTGCAACAGGCGCGTATTTCGGGCGCTTTATACCTGACGTGGGGTTCTCACACCTCCGCTTTGGACGTGCTACTGGTATCGCTGGTGAGGGTTCGTTGGCAGGGGAGGAGATCACAACTACACTGTCGTCGAGGTCATCCGTAATGTCAATGATGGGATGCTCTACCTCATCGTCATTCACGGTTCTGTGGGAGAAGAAAGCAAATATAAGGAACAGCACTCAAAATTTGTAATATTTTGTAAATGACCCACTTAGGAGTGTGACGTGTTAGAAATGGACTCTGTAGAAAAATTCAGATTCACGAGTCCATCCACATGTATTATATCTGGACCTACAGGATGTGGTAAAACTGTGTTTATGCTTAAAATCATTAAAGAAAAGGGAGAGATGTTCTCGAAATTTGTGCATAAAGTTATATGGTGCTATTCGACGTATCAATCAGTGTTCAACGAGTACCAAGATGATATTTTGTTCCACAAAGGCGTATATGACGTTAATTCGTTAAAGGGAAATGAACATACAATCATTGTAATTGACGATCTCATGTTGGAGATGGATAAAACGTTTGCCGAGACATTTACAGTATTCTCCCACCATCTTAACATAAGCGTGTTCTTCATCAACCAGAATCTATTTTTCAAAAATAGATACATGCGCGATGTGTCGTTAAATACGCAATATCTAGTCTTATTCGCGCAACGTAGAGATGTATCACAAATTGGGGTATTAGCCAATCAAATGTTCCCGAATCAGCGTAAGGAGTTTTTGGAAGTTTATAAAGAAGCTACAAGCACGCGTTACGGATATTTGCTTTGCGACCTTCATCCGCGAAACACGTTTAGAGTGCTTCTGCGAACGAATATATTTCCAAACGAGCCTGAAACGGTGTATATTCCAGAATGACAAAGAGACTAAAGAAATACCGTGAATTAATAAAAATCTATCATCGACTGCCCCGGGCAATGCAGCAGATGTTTATTAAAAATATCGACGCCGACTTTTTAAAATGCATCTGTGAAATCTGTCTTAACGTTATAAATTGCAATGTATCAATGAAAACCCATCAGAAGGCTCGCCTACGCCGCTACAAGAACATAATACGTGCACTCGCTCGTAAAAGTCAAACTGTAGCGAAGAAAAAACGAATTATTGTACAAACAGGAGGGTCATTTCTCCCCATCTTATTTTCAGTTTTGGGTCCTTTACTGACTAGATTAATATAATGAAGAAAGTGGTAGTGATTCCCCACGAGGTGTACGCTTCACTGCAAAGGAATCCAGACACGTATCTAGATCCCCGTAAAAGCAGACTTAAAAGAATGGAAAGCGAATTGTTAGCCCTATTAAACAGTGAAAAAACACCTGATGAGAAAAGAATCTTATACCAAGAAGCTCTGCAGAAATTTCTTCACGAGTACGAAAATTATAAGAGCCCTACAGAGATTCCTGTGGTTATTAGGCACAGCACGGGGGACGATGGACATGGCGACATAGGATCTGAGCCCGACGATACAGCTGACCAACCAAAAAGATTAGCCACACAACATATCGAACATGTATTAAAAAATACCCTCCCACTTACATTGAGGAGTAAAGGCTTAAGTCTTTATAATCTATTGAATGAGGATCCCGCCATACAATGGACCGATACAGGGAGATCATTGTGGAAGGATCAAAGGTACAGGGATCGAATATCGTAGACATTGTCCATGATCTGGTGAGAAAGTGGGATAGGCCATCACCATCAGGATGGAAGCATATTAAAGCAAGACTACAACAAATAAATGTCCCTAAAACGTTGATAGGAAATCTGAACAGGTTAAAAGACTTGGAACATGCAACGCCTGTGACACAATTGAAGGCGCCGTCACCCCCGGCGGTAACACCTTTGAAGAGGAGCAAGAAGAGGTTAAACCAACCCTACCCACGTGCCTCTAAAATACGCAAATGGCTAACGTATTAACTAAACGCTATTATGACATTTCTACCCCATCCTCTTACGGCGGCGTAGATAGACTGTACAGAAGTGTTTACGGAGTAGGAAAAAAAGATGTTGAAAGATTTTTGAGGGAGCAGGACGCTTATACGCTTCATAAGCCTGTGAGAAAAAGGTTTAAAACAGCCAAGACAACGGCTTCCTCGATTGATTCTATTTGGCAAGCAGATTTAACAGACATGCAAAGATATTCTGTGTATAACGATGGTTACCGCTACATTCTATTCATAATAGACGTATTCTCTAGATATCTGTGGCTAGTTCCTCTGAAAAATAAATCACCTGAAACAGTTGCTAAAGCCACCAAAACGCTAATGTTAAAAGAAAACAGGGTTCCTGGCTATTTTTGTACGGATATGGGGAAGGAATTTATAGGCCGTGCTTTTCAGAACATGTTGACAGAGTTTAATATCAGCTATTACACAACCAATTCTATACATAAGGCTTCTTTAGCTGAAAGAGTTCAGCGCACCATAAAGGAACGCATGCACCGTTATTTTACACATAAAAACACATACAGATTTCTAGACATTCTGGAATCATTGGCATCATCCTACAACCGCTCACACCATCGCACGATTGGGACAACACCTAACGAAGTTTTAGAAAGAGGTACGCTCCCGAGGAGAGATGGATCACCACCACCACCACCACACTCTGCGCGCTTCAAAATCAATGATTATGTAAGGCTGTCGCGTTCGGGGAATAAATTCGCAAAGGGTTTTGAGAAAGGATGGACACGCGAGATTTTTAAAGTTAGGGCTATGAGACCTAAAGGTGAGATAATGATGTATTACATTGAAGATTTGAATGGAGAAGAAATCTCAGGAGGCTTTTACCGCGAGGAATTGCAGAAAGTTGCGTTAATTTAGGAAAAATGTGTTTAAAATTGAGAAAATTTTAGGAAGCAAAGGTTCAGGAAAGAGAAAAATGTACCTGGTGAAATGGCTAGGGTACCCAGAAAGCTTCAACACCTATATAAAGCTGATGCAATAATGAAGCTTAAATAGTATGCAACATGGCTCCTAACCATTTCTACGTCACACTCCCGTCCTCTCGTCCCTGTCTGACACCCTAACAACACTAGCAACTTTGTAACAGAACTCCACAAGCACATTGAATTGGTCGTGATTTCGTATGAGATATGCGAAATTCAGCTGGACACCATCTTTTTAAATATTGAACATAAAGAAACCGTTTTTACGATTCTTAGAGACATTGACGAGTGTGAAAAAGCTGGGGTAGCTGGTGGATGAAACTATGCGTATCGCTCGACTAAGATTGCACGGTATTACAGTACAGAAGTAAGACTAGGACCGGGTCAATATGGTTCGGCCGAGGATGTTGTGAGAGGCTTAAACGTAAGTTTAAGAAACTCAAACCTTACGAATGATTTAGTATACGAAATCGTAAACAACCCTGCACATACACTAATCCTAAAATCAAAGACTAACAGACGTATTAAAGACCACAGGAAGTTCCAAATTCTAGCCAATGGCCGATATAGCGAAGCCTTCCAAAGAGACACATTTCACGAGGCACAGCATGACTTGTCCAGATTAATGTATCAATTGAAGATGGAGGAATTGGCTGAAAGGTCCCCAGACATGTGCTATATTTACAGTAATATAGTGGAGCACCAGTTTGTTGGGGATACCCAGGCACGCCTGTTGCGCATTGCTCACATCCCCAACCATAGAGGAAGGAGTTTGAGTATTACATATGCCAGACCCCATTATGTGAATGTCGCAACTAATTTAATAACCAATATCTCAATATATATAAGAACGATTGAGGGTGAAAACTTCCCATTCGGTAACGGGAGCTTACAGTGAAGCTACACTTTCGACGCACTGAGTTATAATGGATAGAAAGCCTTTCACCGTCTATCGAGGGGTGCGTTACCAGCGCGGTAGTGGACTTGGGTCCATTTTTTCATTCATACTACGTACGGCTGTTCCTTTGCTGAAGAGGGGTGCCAGATACCTTGGAAGGAAAGCGCTACAATCAGGTATTAACACTGCAGAAGACATATTGGCCGGGGCTAAACCTAAAGAGGCTCTAAAAAAACATTTAAAGCGTACACGGGACGAAATCATCAAAGATGCAAAGAGAAAAATGCGTGGTGGCGGGAAGAAGCGGGCTGCCCGGAAGAAGAAGGGGTCGCGTGGTATTAAACGTAAAAGGCTATCAAAAAAGAAGTGATGTAAGCGAATGAAACCTATGGTTGACCACTTTTTTGACTGATATAAGCTAAGGACATTGATCTCATGAATCATAGTTTGTTTACCACTTGCCGAGAGAGGAGTCACTATTTCGCCATGGCACGCTTCATCCACCCATGTAGTTCACAATGCTGTAAATCGGAGCTGTCCCTTTTTGAGCTACCTCCAACCCAAGTTTCTATTGAGCACAGTGACTTTATTACAATTAACCCTTTAAACACAATTAGTTCCCGAGTGCACCTATAGAATTCGTGATACCCAGCTCAGGCCCTTACTTTTTGATCCAAGCTGTGTGCACATGTACGCTAAGCTACGTATAGCCCATTCTGATGGAACGGTCTGCGATGACAAATATGCTGTATACCCTGAAACAAACTTTCTGCACTCCATATTCAACCAGTGTGACGTATATTTAAATCAGACCAACATATCGGCAGGCACGGGGTACTATCATCTACGAGCCTATCTGGAAAATGTCCTCAACTTTTCCAAAGAAGCGAAGGCTACCTTTTAAGTGCGGAGGGATATTATCGAACTAAAGATGAAAATAGTATAAAGGACAAATTTAAAAATTCTAGAAAATATACGAGTGTTTTGGACGGTTGCACACAGATTTCACTTTCCAGGAGAAGTTGCTTGTGAACGGGGTGGATATGAAAATAAAGCTCACCCGCACGAGTCCTGAGATCTGCTTAAATCTGGATGCGGATCAAGAAGAGGGTGCAAAGCCCGTTGTGGTTCACATTATGGACACATACCTCCGCGTACGGCGAGTGAAATTAAGTTCACCAAAACAACTAGAAATTGAGAAAAATTTACTAAACGCTACAGTGAAATATCCTATTAACAGAGTGTAGATCAAACTATATACGGTTCCTGCAGGGTTGGCATCGAAGCAGATAGAAAACATTGCCCTGGGAAATCTTCCTAAAAGGATATTAATCGGCATGCAGGACCACGCTTCGGTGAATGGAAAATATAAAAAGAGTGCCTTTAAATTCGAGAATTTCGGACTTAAAAATATAACTACGTTAATGGCACTGCTTTGGGTGGAACAATGGGTACGGACTATTCAGCAGACGCTGTGTTACCTCTTTGTGCCAGAGCCTATAGTAATCTGACCCATATTGCAGGTGATTGTGATGAGCTTGGTAATGGGGTAACGCAGGAAGAATTCATTGATCAATTTAACCTTTATCCGTTTGACATTACACCTGACTTATCTGCTAGCGTAAATACCCATTTAACCCCACATCAGAGCGGAAACATCTCAGTGCGGCTGGAATTCGCCAAGCCTTAGACGCTCCTATTAGTGTACTAGTATATCTCGAATCGCAAGCCCTAATAGAAGTAGATAGATTTAGGAGCGTTATCACTGACTTTTAAAATGGATGCTAATACACTTCAGAAAGTAATGGAGCGAGTCACACGTTCCAAATTTATCGGCGTGTTTGCGAAGAATGAAACATTGAGTTTGCCAAGTACGCGAGAATGCGGTAGTCTTATTGTGAACACAGACATCATCGGTAATGAAGGGATTCACTGGATCGCTGTCTATTTTAAAAATAGACAGCGCCTGTACTATTTTGATTCACTCGGTACTCAACCCTGGAGTGACCCTATTATTGTAAAATTTCTCGCTCAGTTACATATTCCCGAAGTTGTATGGAACCCATTTCGCATGCAAGGATATTTTACTAATGTTTGCGGAATGTACTGCGTCTCATTTCTCATGCATATGTCAAGTGATAAAGAATTTATAAATTTTTTAAATTTATTTGACCCGTGTCACACTCGCCGAAACGATGAAATGGTATGCAGACAGATAAAAAGCCGTTTTCCAATTGTATGTACTCGTTGTATATTATAATGTTTTTGTTCGTATGTTTGTAACGATATATTCTGTAGTTGTTTATTGTACTGATTTCTTTCATTTAATAAATTTATGAAAATATATTGTGTCTTCTTATCCCAAAAAGATCGAAAAACACTTACATTATTTCGGTGTGACATTGTTGACTGATCAGTATATCCTCCCTATTCATGACACGAGATTCTTCAAAAGATTGTATAACACGTGTCAAATCCTCATCGGACCTTAAAGGAATAATGTTCATTCTTTTAAAACATATACAGAGTATACAGACAGATCCTCATTATGTGAAGATATCTTTGGTTCGAGGAATAACATTGATTGCCATAAAAAAATTCGATTTTAGCATAATGGGGATAAGAGGTAAAACCAAATAACATTGATTGCCATAAAAATTTTTTGGCGAGTATCTATTTGACGAGATACTACAACTCTCCATATATATATAAAAACGAATTATAGACACTTACATTTCTATGGTAGTCCCCTGCGTCGGGTTGTAAGGAGCGTTACTGCAAATATCTTCAACAGTTTGCGTTGGAAATAATTCGCCACGGTCAATCGCATTGAAAAGACTAATTGCGGTTAATGCTGCAGTATCACTTTCTTCATACAATTCCGGGGAGACGTACAGGTCCATTCCGAGATTCTTCAAAAGATTGTATAACACGTAAAATCCTCATCGGACCTTAAAGGAATAATGTTCATTCTTTTAAAACATATACAGAGTATACAGACAGATCCCCATTATGTGAAGATATCTTTGGTTCGAGGAATAACATTGATTGCCATAAAAAAATTTCGATTTTAGCATAATGGGGATAAGAGGTAAAACCAAATAACATTGATTGACATAAAAAATTTTTGGCTAGTATCTATTTGACGAGATACTACAACCCATCCATATATATAAATAAATCGAATTATAGACACTTACATTTCTATGGTAGTCCCTTGCGTCGGATTGTAAGGAGCGTCACTGCAAATATCTTCTACGGTTTGCGTTGGGAATAATTCATCACGGTCAATCGCATTAAAGCCTAATTGTCGTTAATGCTGCAGCGTCACTTTCTTCATACAAGTCTGGGGAGACGTACAAGTCCATGGTGGAGGGAATGATTATTCACTGACGCGAAAATAGCTACTGTTACTCCCAACTGAAAAATAGCCCCTTTTTCTATGCGCAATCGCCAAGCTCCGCCCCAAAAGACCAGATGTTCGTAGTGATTGGCTGCCGGTATAGCTGGGTGGAGCTATGACGTGTACCAATCCGCTATAACGGGACCGGACGAGTAACATATATGAAATCGTGTTTCTTGTGAATAAATTATAGACACTTACATTTCTATGGTAGTCCCTTATATTATATTTTTACTTACAAGTTATTTCCAATTCGGCGAGAAATTACACTAGGGTACAACGAAAACTATTTGGTGTTTCTTATAGAACTTTTGATGCTGATTCAGGTTTCAGAATTTTCTATAGCCCATAGTTTTCGAGAAAGAATCATAATAATCGTGTATATTTGTCAACCCTTATAATATATATATATAAACACAGATGGAGTCGATGTAGACAATGCATGTCCTAATTATCTCGAAGAAATAGTGAGCAATCGACGAGATGTAATTCTGAGTCCACGTTAAACTGTGGGTCTAAGGCGGGGTGAAAACCTTTCCAATTCGGCGAGAAATTACACTAGGGTACAACGAAAACTATTTGGTGAATTTATGAAACGATTCATTTAAAAGACTGTATATATATAATTATAGTAAACTTAGGTCAAGATAAACTAGTTATCCATAAAAACCTAATTGGTTTTCTATAATTCTGTTTTCTATGGTTGGCTGAATAGGCTAACTACGTTATTTGCTTCGTCGGATTGTGTTTTGGCTAATTTCAAGTTTAATGAAGTTCAAGTTAATGCTATATTTGCTTCTAATCGTTAAACACTATATACATCTATTGTAAAACACTATACATCTATACATCTATAGTGAAACACTATATACAGTATATCTATTTATCTATCTTAAAAAATTATAAAATATTTATCGTTTAATTTTGCTCATGTTGTTTGGAAAGTTTAAAACATTCAAACTTGTTTTAAATAAAGAAAAAATTATTATATATATATATATATATATATATATATATATATATATATATATATATATATATATATATACATACATATACATATCACAAGATGTTTAAAAGACTATATATATAATTATAGTAAACTTAGGTTAAGATAAACTAGTTATCCATAAAAACCTAATTGGTTTTCTATAATTCTGTTTTCTATGGTTGGCTGAATAGGCTAACTACGTTATTTGTTTCGTCGGATTGTGTTTTGGCTAATTTCAAGTTTAATGAAGTTCAAGTTAATGCTATATTTGCTTCTAATCGTTAAACACTATATACATCTATTGTAAAGCACTATATACATCTATACATCTATAGTGAAACACTATATATATCTATTTATCTATCTTAAAAAATTATAAATATTTATCGTTTAATTTTGCTCATGTTGTTTGGAAAGTTTAAAACATTCAAACTTGTTTTAAATAAATAAAAATTATATATATATATATATATATATATACATATCACAAGATGTTTAAAAGACCGTATATATATAATTATAGTAAACTTAGGTCAAGATAAACTAGTTATCCATAAAAACCTAATTGGTTTTCTATAATTCTGTTTTCTATGGTTGGCTGAATAGGCTAACTACGTTATTTGTTTCGTCGGATTGTGTTTTGGTTAATTTCAACTTTTAAATGAATTGTTTCATAAATTTTCGTTATTCGTGACTTAAATATTTATAATAAAAATTATGTGTGTAAAATTATTTATTTAATAAACAAAATTTAATTGGATTAACTACCGTCATATATATTGTGGTAGACTATTTAAATGGATGATTAATATATGGTTTTTGCTATCTGGGGCACATGGCGCTATCTGGCAACTGAATACATTGCACTATCTGGCAACTCAGCCAGAATAGAGGTTTATAAAAGACCGAGAGACGACTGACGGAGTCATTCCAGCTCGGCTCCCAGCCGAGCAAGGACCTCTGGTCCTTCTCTTTCTGGCCCTTTTGGAAAACCCCTTAGAGGCCTCTTAGGTTAGGTAAACGAAAATAACTTGGGGGAGAACTCCGCCTCCAAGTTGCATGCCCCTTGCAACCCCGGTTGGCAACAAAGGCAAGTACTCTTTTTTTCTTTTTTTTCTTTTTTTTTAATTTTTGTTTTTTTTTGCAACACCCCCCTTTGCAGCGCCCCCCACCCCATTTGCAACACCCCCACCCTCCTTTGCAACATTACGTAATCACTTGCAACATTCTTGCACTCTACCCTTTTGCGGCTATACTACTGATGTCCACATCGGAATCGTGCTAAGTTAACTCGATCCGATCTGCTGAGGCTGGTCTCTGACCTGTCAGTGGGTGGCGGCTTCGCACCTAGGACCGCATTTGGACCGAGTCGTGTCAGTGCTTTGTGGGTTAGGTGTGTGTGTGTGTGTGTGTGTGTGTTTTCTGTACTGTGTGATGTCTGTGGGGCGTGGTATGGAATGGAGTATTTGGTTATAATGTCTCTCTGGTGTTACCTTAATGGTGTAAGTTGTTGGTGCATGATTGTACATGTAGTGGCAAGGGCGTTGTGGGTTAGTTGTCGCTGCTGCCATGAATTGTTTTCCCCTCATGTCTAAATGTTCCCTAACTTTCAGTATTTTTGTTTCTGTGTGCAGGTGTTCTATTGGTGTTGTTTGAGTACATCCTGTAATGATACGAAGTGCGTTGTTTTGTATTGTCTGTAATGTGTTTATGTGTGTGTTGGAGATAATGGGTGCCCAGCATGGGCTAGCATAGTCCATAACTGAGCGAATATATTGTTTGTATATGAGTGATGTTGTTTCCTGCTGGTGTCCAAAGTTTGTGTCTGTTAGTACCCTAAGCGTGTTAAGTCTTGACGTACATTTGTTTTTAATGTCCTGAATGTGGTTTGCAAAAGATAATGATGTGTTGTATGTGACCCCAAGTATTTTTGTCCTGTGAGTGTGTGGAATGTTGGTGTTTTTGTTTCGTGTAAGCTGTGGAGTTATCTGGTGTTCTTTTGTGATGGTTGATTTTGTGGGCGCTACTTTGAGTCTATTGTGTGTGAGCCAGTCTTGTATACTGTTTATGTATGTTTGTAGGTTATTTGTAGCGGTGTCGATGTTGTTGTGGGTGGATGTTAGAGTGATATCATCTGCATATGATGATGAGGTAAGCTTCTTATCTATGAGTGTTGGAATGTCATGCATGTATAAGTTGAACAGTGTTGGTGAGAGAACAGAGCCTTGAGTAAACCCCGTTCCGAAAAAGTTTGTTTTTGGATGACTTACCATTAAATGTAACATGTGAGTATCTTCCTGAAAGATAGTTGCTCAATGCTCAGCCACCTTTTGGTGTTATTGTGCATGTTTGTGTTGAGTATTTTGTTTATGAGAGGGAAGCGTGGGACAGCATCAAATGCTTTACTAATGTCTATTGTTGCTAATAGTGTGCGTTGAGCTGGTCGTCTGGAGTTATGTTATAATGTTATAATGTTTCAGACCAACAAACACCCAAGGATCCACTCATGGCTGGTCTACCTCACTGTGTTCGTAATTGTGTATTGTGCATGTCCTCCGTGGTGGCGGAGGGGACCTACAATTTTACGTGGGTTCCGAACCACAAGGAACATAAGAACATAAGAAATTTTTATAGTGGGCACACTAGGGGCCACATCGGCCCATCGAGGCGGCTCCACTATGTAAAAACTGCCTGTACATTGGCAACAACCAATTTTTACAAAACTAAATAATTATCAATTTACAACTAATTAATTTTCAATTTAAAACTAAAGATAGAATCTCTGGATCCAGAGGATCAAGTCATAATAGACTACTATCCACAAATATGTTACACTCTATATCTATTTATAACCGACATGCAAATATATCAGATCCAAAGAATCCAGTCAATTTCATTACGGTATCCATCAATACCAGTACCTTGCCAACCAAAAATAAGTCACGGTCCATATCAATTGCGGACCAAGTCACAATTTACAACCATATACATTACAATATATATACTTAGGAGGAAAAGTGTAGGTGTGGCTGTAAAGACTACAGTAATGTAGAAATGTGTGTGCACCCATTTTGGGTCTCCCATTTAAAGGTGTTTGTGGGGCAAGTGAAGCTCATGAGTTTTTCAATACCTCACAGTACTATGGGGGGCACCGCTCGGCAGAGGAATCTCTTTAAATGGGGTGTGTAAGGACAGAGCGTATCCCCTAACCCAAGATGCTGCCTCCCTATTTCCCACAACACTTGTAAAACTATGTTTTCTTAAATTTGTTCTACATCTTGGCTTAAATAATTTCATACTACCGTGTGACCACAAAAATTGTCCCTATTTTTAATCGCTTATTACTCAGTCATTATTGCAGCTTCACAAATGAAATAAAAAGCATTCGAAAGAGAACATTTTAAAGTTTTATTTAATTTTTTCGATATCCTGGATACGAAATCAGTACTTATAAAAAAATGACAGTTTTATCCACCACAATCATGGGTTATTTGTCGTGTGACCACAAAAATTGTCCCTGTTTTTAATCGCTTATTACTGTCATTATTGCAGCTTCACAAATGAAATAAAAAGCTTTCGAAGAAGAATATTTAAAAGTTTTATTTAATTTTTTCGATATCCTGGATACGAAATCAGTACTTATAAAAAAATGACAGTTTTATCCACCACAATCATGGGTTATTTGTCGGACATGCAACGTGTTTTCATCGCAGAAGAGATGATCAAACATGGCTCGGTAGTTGCCACCCAACGGTCTTTCAAACGACAATACGGTCAGCAAAGGACCATAGATCCTAAAACGATTCGCAGGATTTTCGCAAAATGGAAACATCACGGCTCAATCAAGAACATGCATAAAGGCAACTCTGGGCGCAGCAAAGGTGTGCGAACCGCTGAAAACATTGATTCAGTCGCAAATCAGCTTGAAACGGACAAAAAGAAATCTGTGAGACGACTATCAGCTGTGACAGGAATCAAACGGGAGAGCATTCGGAAAATAATCACGTTGGATTTGAGAATGAAGTCATTCAAATTATGTGTTTGCAACAGCTTAGCGAACAAGACTACCAGCGTCGTTTGATGTTTTGTGAACGCATTGAAACAATAATTGAACAAAACCAGATAAGATTAAGTGACATAATATTCAGTGATGAATGCCACATCTATCTCAATGGGTTCATCAACAGACAGAATTACCGGTGTTGGTCACAAAACAAGCCAAATATACACTTGGAGAAACCTCTGCATTCACCAAAAGTTACTGTCTGGTGTGGTTTGAGTAGCAGCAAGGTTTATGGTCCTTACTTTTTTGAGGACCCAGAGACAAGGAGACCGCTTTCAGTAACTTCAGAAAGATATGTAGAAATGCTGAACACTGTTTTTGAACAAGAAAACTGCAGTAACAAGTGGTTTCAGCAAGACGGAGCAACAGCCCACACAATTAGGAGGCAATCACTGGAATGTTTAACAAGATTTTTTGAACAAAGATTCATTTCTCATCGCTCGCAGTTTCCCTGGCCCGCAAGATCTCCCGATCTATCACCTATGGACTTTTTTCTCTGGGGATTTGTCAAGGGCAAAGTATTCAGGCAAGAGCCATCCTCTATCGAAGAATTAAAGCAAGCGGTGGTAGAGAGTGTACAGTCCATTGAATGCAGCGTTTTGGAAAATGTAATAAATAACTTCCTTTCCGGTTGTATGAAATGTAAGAATGTCCAGGGACGTCACTTTGAACACATGTAGAATAAATTAAAACTTTAAAATGTTCTCTTTCGAATGCTTTTTATTTCATTTGTGAAGCTGCAATAATGACTGAGTAATAAGCGATTAAAAACAGGGACAATTTTTGTGGTCACACGGTATAACCTCTAGTCTGGTTATTGTGATCTTTAATGAAAAGAGAATCAAAATCTATCTTATCCACCCTTAATTTGACTACCTTAAACTATACCCAATCTATCAACATATGCGTCTAATCGATTTTTAAACATGTTTATAGACGTGCTACTAATTACTTCTACCGGCAAACTATTCTAGCTATTTACTATTCTATGTGTAAAAAAGTTTTTAGCAACTGCTGTCTCGAACCTTCTACTTGTCAACTTACACCCGTTATTTCTAGTCCTATTATATTGAGATATTTCGAAAAAGCTATCTCTATCTACGTTATCGAACCCATTCATAATTTTGAAAACCTGGATTAGATCACCCCTTAGCCTCCTAGTCTCAAGTGTAGTCAATTTTAACTCTTTAAGCCTATCCTCGTACGACTTTGACCTAAGCGACGGAATCATCTTAGTTGCTCGTCTTTGAACTCTTTCGATTTTGTCTATATCTTTGCGCATATGCGGATTCCAAAATTGGCTCGCGTACTCCAAATAGGGTCTAACTAATGATTTATAAAGAGGAACTATAATATCGCGCGATTTGTACTCAAAATTCCGAGCTATAAAACCTAACACTTTGTTCGCTTTATTGACCGCTGCTGTACTTTGTTTCGCTACTGTTAAATCACCAGTGACTATAACTCCTAAATCTTTTTCCTGCTCTACGCTTATCAACTCTTTCCCTGACATACTATACGCAAAATTACTTGAGGATAGTTCCCTAAAGCCGTAATGTTCGAGGTTCTTTTAAAGCGTATTTCGCCTGGCACTTTGTCAAAGGTTTTAGTAAAAGCTATTGGAAGGATTATTAACATTTTTATGTCGTTTAGATTACTACTGAGTTCTAATATGACGGTTATCGCGTCACTGATCATGTATTTTTGCAGAAAGCCGAGTTTGTTTGCGTATTAATTTGCTTTGATGTAATTTAGTTTAATGATGGTTGGAAGGACAGAGACGAGTCTGTAGTTTGAGATGGAAGATTTATCACATGATTTAAAAATAGGGCATACTTTTCCCTTTTC
>JAJOZX010007454.1:0-22500 GCA_023014485.1 Bathynomus jamesi | reverse complement strand
TAGGCTAAGCTTAAACTTTATCTCGTAGTTAGTCTAGGCTGTCCACATGCCTATGTTGAACATGAGCGTAATAGCCCGAAAGTTAATGTGTGGTGTGCTCTAGCACGAGATCGAGTGATTGGCCCATTTTTCTTCGCGGAACCCACTGTGACGTCACACAACTACCTCGCTATGTTGGAACATTTTGCAGTACCCCAATTTATTGACAATAATGTCATCTTTCAGCAAGATGGTGCTCCTCCGCACTATGCCAACGTTGTTCGAGAATTCCTTAATGAAAAATTTCCACAGAGATGGATAGGAAGAGGAGGATGGAAGCCATGACCTCCACGCTCTCCGGACCTGACACCTTTGGACTTTTATTTGTGGGGTTACGTCAAGCAAAGCGTGTACAGTGTACCCATTAGGGATACTCATCACTCGCACGAGCGAATCACGGAAGCTATCGCATCCGTCACTCCTGATGTTCTTGGGCGTGTGTGGCTGGAATTGAATCACCGCCTCGATGTTTGCAGGGCTACCAGACGAGCCCATATCGAACTACGTTAAATAAAGTTATTCTTTTAGAGTTGTTCTTCAATTTGCCTTTTTTTCATCTCATTATCATGTTTCGTTGCAATAATATAGCTATTTAAAATCCCACCATGACTTTACGGACACACTGTATATATACACGCGGATAACACAGTTATCCAAACTATTCAACAGTCTTTTAAACTGAGACGAAATTTTCCATCAAAGTGATGAAATCTCTTTTGTTATGGAAGTACCTTTGCCGGATAGATATTGGTCCATTGGATCGATAGAATATTTTGTTATTAACCCTTTGTCTCCCAAGTAGCTAAATTTTTGTCTAAATGGAATGATAGTCTGGATTTCATTCTCTTTTGCAAATCTAAACTACTTTTATTTTTTGGCCAAAATTTTTTTATAGTTATTTTTAGATAAATACTCCCCTCAAGTGGGAACTCTGGGAAGAATTAAAGCTGGAAATCATAGCGCAGTTTTATTTATCTATTTATTCCTGCCTTCTCACCCTAATCCATTGGGAAACGAGAATTTAATGTTTGTTTGTATAGATCTTACGCGTAATAGCAAAAAGAATTTTTTTTTTATAAAATAAATTCTTCTTTCATATAAAAAGAACACAAAGGTTTTATTTTTCGGTTATAACATCCATTGCCTGAGGTTGGTGATACCGTTGAAAACACTCAACACGCAGAGTTACTTCACATTTTGTACAGACGAACGGTTCGTGGTTTCCTTGTATAATTGTATATCCTTCTTTTTGGCATCTTTACCAATTACGTGGTTCAACCTGTCAAAACGCACGCTAGAAGGAACTTTAGAATGAGATGTTAGCGTACGACCAGGACAGGAACATGCACCCAAATTTTTCTTTAAAAGTGTAAGAGCAGTGTTCCGTCTAAATTGTAGAAGGGAAAGAGATCAACTACAGTGGATTTAATGAAAGATAACCCGAGTGTTTACAACCATCATATTCAATATTCTTGTCGTAAATGGAAATACCATTTTCTTTTTCCTCTTATTGACAACATATTTGGTAGCAAGCCAGTCATGATGGTCAATACCACCTATTCCTGCATTATACGTGGCAATAACAGATAACTGTTCAATCAAAAAACATTTTTTCTCTCTCTCTAGCAGACCATCTTGAAGCTTTATGCAGAGGTTCAATATTTTATGATTCCTAAATTTCCTGTAACATATTTCATCGCGGCAGAAATAAAGTATATTATTATACCGTTTAAGATGTAATATATTAAATCATTCTGTCAAGATGAATTCCGTTTCATCACCGTGATGGAAAATCTCGTCTCTGTGTTGGGCTTCATGTTGTGAAAATGTGTGTAGGAGAGCCGTAACTATCGCATTTAGCGCCTGGGGCAAGACCCTGTTCATGCATCTCTACCAAAAATTTTCATTAGTAATTAATAATTAGTAATAAAGTGATATCATTTGTCAATTCTCTTTACTACACCACTGGTCTGTATAGCTCCACTTATAACATTGCTATTGTTAATTTTCATTTTTGGTCACCGACCTAATGTCGAGTGTGCGTTTGTTTAACCTCCATAACAGCAAAGGTCATGCGAAGGAGACCTACAGATTTACGTGGGATTCAAACCACTGGTCCCTACATCATGCGGACGCAGAAGACGGTCTCCCATCCAATTACTACCCACACCAAATGTCGCTTAATTTCGGTGATGTGACGGGAAGCGGTGTTTTGTCACGGCCACGGCGTTGGTGTACATTTTATATTTTAAAATTATTATTATTATTATTATTATTATTATTATTATTATATTATTGTATATTTGCAAAGCTTTTGCTATAATCAGTGTGCATTTTATACTTTTAACAATGATAATAACTTTTCTTTCAATTTAAGCAAATTTTTGAATATATTGGAATTTTAAAAATATTCAGCATATACTGAACATATCTAATAAAATACATCGTCACTCTTCTCATTACTGCATATTTGGAAAGTTATTATGCTGTAGTGAGGTGCAAATTTTTTGAAAAACTGAACATACGATTTTTTGTAATGTAATTAAATTCGTTCACTGATAAAAATGTTTTTTCTTAGTAAAAGAATTTCTCGGTATTCTCTTAATAATTAAGGCTAATAATTTATTCTGTTTGAGAAACTTACTTTCTTTCATTTGGGAAAACAAAGTTTGAAATTATAAACTTAACGTAAAAAGGAAAAACTGTAGAAATCAAATTTTCTAGTTGTAATGTTTTAAAAGCGAGTTCCTAAATTAAAAATTAAATAAAAATCACATTTTTTTTATATCTTCTTTCAGATCGTCAGTATGGGTTCCGCAAGGGACAATCGACTGGCGATCTTCTTGCATATCTCTCTGACTCTTGGTCATCCTCCTTTCGGAATTTCGGTGAAACTTTTGCTATTGCGCTAGACATATCGGAAAACTTTTGATAGAGTCTGGCACAAATTTCCAAACTGCCCTCCTTCGGTTTCTATCTTTCTATCTGTGCCTTCATCTCTAATTTCTTTTCTGGTCGATCTATAACTGCAGTTGTAGATGGCCACTGTTCTTCTCCTAAAGCTATTAACAGTGGTGTTCCTCAGGGTTCTGTCCTGTTATCCACTCTTTTCCTTTTATTCATTAATGATCTTTTAATTCGCACTTCCTGTCCTATTCACTCCTTTGCCAATGATTCCACTCCTCACTTCTCCACCCGCTTCTCAAAGCATCCTTCTCAACAGTCACTCCATGATTTGCGTAGGACAGCTATGGAGTACCTGACCTTTGATGTTTCTGCTATCTCTGATTGGGGCGGGGAAAACCTTGTGGCTTTCAATGCCTCTAAAACTCAGTTCCTCCATCTGTCTACTCGTCACAATCTTTCACACGACTATCCCCTTATTTTCAACAACCAACACACAACTGAATCCTTCCTCTTCTCTTAACATTCTTGGCGTTTCATTTTCTCGTGATCTTTCCTGGAAAAATCGCATATACTCTCATTCCGAAACAACTTCTTAGAGGTTAGGTGTGCTGTACCGCCTCCGCAGTTTCTTCACCCCCGCTCAGTTGCTGTCTCTGTACAGGGGTCTTCTCCGCTCCTGTATGGAGTATGCTTATCATGTGTGGGGTGGCTCAACTCACCCAGCCGTACTTGACCGGGTCTAATCAAAGGCTTTTCGTGTCATCAATTCCCCGCCTCTTACTGTCTTTAATCCCTCTCTCTCTTCGTCGCAATGTTGCCTCACTCTTTCTTTACTATCGCTATTATAACGGACACTGCTCTTCTGAACTCTCTAACTGTATGGCTCCTCCTTTAAGAAGAGCACGCAGCACCAGACTTTCTACACTTTCTCATTCCGTTTTGTGCAGTTTTCTAACGAAAGGGTTAATCGGTGTTTTCAATCTTTCACCTACTTAACCGGTCAAATCTGGAACAGTCTTCCTCACTCCATCTTTTCCCCTGTTTATGACTTCCAATCTTTCAAACACAGAGTGTCTAGGCTTCTTCAAAACTCTGGCTGGCCCTTCATTTTGGCTCTTCTTCTTCTTCTTCTTCTACTGTGGGGTTGGGCGCTTTTGCAGGCATTCGCCCTTGGCTCCTCCTTCCTGCATAAAAAAAAATTCATTATGCATTATAACCAAAGCTGGGCACTTGCGGGTTTTTTTGCGGTACTGCGGTACTGCGGTACTACCGCACTACCAAACCGGTACCGCATAACGCAGTACCGCAAAGATCGCTGAAAGTACAGCCTGTACTTTCAGCGATCCTTTGCGGTACTGCGTTATGCGGTACCGGTTTGGTAGTGCGGTAGTACCGCAGTACCGCAAAAAAAACCGCAAGTGCCCAGCTTTGAATTTTATAACTACTACTAAAAGGATACTTTAACGTTGAAAGATATTTTTTATTTATGTGATAAGTAATTAAGGATCATGTGACGAAGAGGGTGACGCTTCTGAATGGCATGTAATCCAATATCTCACGAAGGAAGACACAAAATTATGAACGTCATAATTACGATGATTAATGTGTGTGTGAAACAGGGTTAAACATAAAAAAAAACCTCTTGTGTTTGATTACATAAAGAAATTTAATATACAAATTAAATTAGTTATAGATTATAAAAATATTATATACTAATGCAGTGTGACTTTACTCATTTTGTTCTGGCTAACGTCAGACGATTTTATTCAGTCTCGGAAAGACCTCTGTGCAGTAAAAAATTAAGCAAACGTCTCTTAATCCTTTACTGCACAGAGAGGTCTTTCGAAGACTGAATAAAATCGTCTGGCGTTAGCCAGAACAAAATCGGTAAAGTCACAGTGCGTGATAAAAGGTTAATGTGCTAACTTAATGTGATGTCGTAATTATTATGTTCTGTAAACTAATTTGTAATTCTTTTAAAAGTTTTGGAACGAACTAAGAAGAAAAAAAAGATAATGACAGCCAACCCCGTCGCACATATAAACAGTTTCTCCGAAGTTGAACCCCCCCCCCCCCTCCCAAACCACTCGTTTCCCTAAATTATGATAACCAAAAAGATAGGTGGATTCCGCTTTGCAATATGGCGAAATCAAATATCAAAACGTTAAAAACGAAAACTTATCTCCGTTCCAGATTTTATTGTTACTGAAAATTGGTTGAAAGTTGTTTAATCTGAAGTATATTTGGTATTAAAAGTAAATAACGCTAAGGAATTATCTATTTTAACCGCAAAAACAAAGTTTGGTTCAAGCGACAGTATACTGCTAAGATATTACTTTTTCTCGTTAAAATAAGGTTTACTCGTCCGGATTTTAAATAATTTTTTTTTTAACCTTCTGAATTATCTTTTTTAATATTAGAAAAATCTTTTATCGGCGTTACAATTAACTTTTTTTTTATTCTTAAATGGAAATTTAGGGGGGTCAGGTTATTTACTGTATATTTTGAAAGCGTTTATATGATACTGTAATTGTAATGTAATTGATCGGTGAATTCGTGGTGCTGACGGCCTTTTAATTAACTTTTAGTTTTAGTCCTCTTGTTAGTAATTAACGCTATTTATAACAAGAAAAACAATTTCTCGATTGCCCCTTTAGACCCCTTCAAGAACTCTAAACTTGGCTTCAAAAAATTTATTTAATTAACTCTTGACAGATACTTTTAAAATATTTTGGCGAAACATTTTAAAAAGTAAAAAAAAAACACAAATTCTGAGAAGACGCAAAGGGTCATTATTGACCCGTCTGCAGCTCTTCAACAAGGTCAGTGAACCCCGTGGATATAGGAATACCATCGGGTCTTGAGCACAGTGGCGGTCCTAGCTTACATGACGCCCTGGGCGAACCTCACCTTCAGCGCCCCCCCCCCCTGTTCGCCAACACACACACATTCGAATCCCCCCAAAATAAAGGACAGACATAACTCTTTCACAAAATAACTTTTTATTGGACTAATTGTTGGAACTTCAGAACCAAAACAAAGACTCAAATTTCTGAATTTTACAAATCCTTCATCACGTAAATAGAATAACTCACTTAAGAGAATGTAATTATGATACTATGAACAGGAAAAATACAAATTAAATTGCACAACTGCCATAAATAAACTAGAGAATCAAATTTCTAAATTGTACAAATGCTCTATCACATAAATAGAATAAGACACTTAAGAGAGGGTAATTATTATGCTACACTTTGAACAAGAAACAAAATAAATTGCACCACAGCACAACTGCCATCTAAAGCCTGACTTCTTACCTTCCTTGATGCAAAGTCATTGATCTTTTATTATTTATTTTATTTTATTTTTTATTTTTATTTATTTCTTTATTTATTTATTCTTATTTTTATTTTTATTTTTTTTGCAGGCGCTTATGTCGCCCCTCCACAAATGCCGCCCTGTGCGGCTGCCCATATTGCCCATATGAGGAACCGCCACTGCTTGAGCATATATATATATATATATATATATATATATATATTTTAACTGCAAACAACACAGTATAATTAATGTAAAGAACAACGCTTGTGTAGAAGAGCGTTCCGCACAAGATGAGGAGGGAGAATGAACAAATGAAAAATGAGGTACCCAGGAATCGAACCCGGGATCATCCAATTGCCCGTGTATGTAGGAGAATTACGACTTCTGATTGATCGAGGACCTTGGTGTAGCATATCCGACCGGCAATTGGATGATCCCGGGTTCGATTCCTGGGAGGTACCTCATTTTTCATTTGTTCGTTCTCCCTCCTCATCTTGTGCGGAACGCTCTTCTACACAAGCGTCGTTCTTTTATATATATATATATATATATATATATTTTAACTGCAAACAACACAGTATAATTAACGTAAAGAACGACGCTTGTATAGAAGAACGTTCCGCACAAGATGAGGAAAAAGAACGAACAAATGAAAAATGAGGTAACCACCCGGAATCGAACCCGGGATCTTCCGATTGCCGGTCAGATATGCTAACCACTACACCATGGGCCTCGATAAATCATAAGTCGTAATTCTCCTACATACGAGCAGAAACCAATGCCCTGAGGGGGCACCTCCGCATGTCGCACATATATACATTTTAACTGCAAACAACACACAGTATAATTAACGTAAAGAACGACGCTTGTATAGAAGAACGTTCCGCACAAGATGAGGAGAAAGAAGGAACAAATGAAAAATGAGGTAACCACCCGGGAATCGAACCCAGGATCTTCCGATTGCCGGTCAGATATACTAACCACTACACCATGGGCCTCAATAAATCAGAAGTCGTAATTCTCCTCACATACGAGCAGAAACCAATGCCCTGAGGGGGCACCTCCCGCATGTCGTGTATATATAATATATAAACTATTGACTTCTCCTTAGGGAAACGGAGCGTACAGATGAAAAGAAAGACGAACACAACAGCAAACATTTTCGTTTATTTTTTGTACCTCAGACGTTTCGACAAATCTTTTGTCATCATCAGGGAATTATGAATCTTAAAACCTTAAAACAAAAATAAGAATAAATCATTAAAATTACATCAATACAAAAGAAAATTAAAATCATTAAAATTAAATTAAAATTACCTCAACTGGTAAATACACAATGTTTACATCAACCTCCATATTCGGCAGAAACTGAGAGAAAACTGTATGGTCAGTTAATTGGAAGGTATGATATATCTATGAAAGTAAGTTGGTTGGTTAGTTAGAAGAGCTGTAATTTTTAAGATGAACTATCGTTGTTAATGGAGGGTTTGTTTCTATAGATGTACAAAGATTCTAAAATTCGGAGTTCTGTAAGGTTATTGGTTCTTGTCAGAATTTCGATCTGAGTTTTGTGAAGGGGATGGTTGTTTTCATTGCTATGGTTTCTAATTGCGGATTGTGGTGGGATACTGAGGGGACGGTTGGTACGGACTGATAAGCCCAAATGTTGAGAAAGGCGTACCTCCAGTTGGAGTTGAGTACATGCTGCCAAATTAGAAAAATTGGGAATTACTCAGTCGTTTTTTAATAATCCAGATAATTTTATTTTTAACTTTTCTAATAGAGTTTTAAGTAGTAGAGAGAAAGAAATATTGTCGTTTGGCTTAAAGTTTGATCTATCTCATTATAAACTAAATTTTTATACATTTTTCTCTGGTTTTGAAAATCTTTTCATTAATATTAAGAACTGTGAGGTCCGACCAAATTTCTCGTTTCATAACTTAGTAAAACAAATGGAGAATATCTCTTCTTAGAAGTTTTATAATTTTAAACCCCATAAAGTGTTTTCCCCCCTTTTTAATCAGCAAGATTTTAAAATTCTTAATAATTTGAAAAAGGATAACTCTGTCATCATTACAAAACCAGATAAGGGTAAAGGGGTAGTGTTGCTTGATTCAACAGTTTACAATCAGGGGTTCCCAAACTTTTACCACCAAGGACCCTACAAAAAAAATTATGCATTCAGTTACAAACTATAGTATATTTCATGAACATAGATAGCTTTTAAATTAATGTTACTATTTTTCGAAAAGCTTAGAGACCCCCTGGAAGCTTCCTACAGACCCCTGGGGGTCTGTACAGACCACTTTGGGAATCCCTGACTCACTTTACATCAATAGAATAGAGACAATTTTGTCGGATACGTCTAAATTTAAAAGGGTAAAAGAGAATGTTCTGTCTAAATTACTAAAACTCGAAGATAAACTTAATAGGTTTTTGCGTAAATTAAAAAATAGTAATATTATTGATGACAATACAATTTTTTGTTTGCTTCTGGATCTAATCCAGGAATTCTATACGGTTTACCCAAACTTCATAAGCCAAATTTCCCACTAAGACCTATTCTTTCAGCCTGTGGCACATTCAATTATAATTTAGCCAAATTCTTCGTTCCCTTGCTTTCAAAACTTACCTATAATGATTATTCCATTAACAACTCGTTTGATTTTGCTAAGGATATAAAAGAGATCAATCATGCCGATTCCCTTACTATGGCCAGTTTTGATGTCTCATCATTATTTACTAACGTCCCGTTAAAAGAAACATTAGATATCATACTAAATAAGTTATTCACTACTAGTAATGTTTCATGGACCGCTCTCGATTTTCCTATGAAATTGCAAACAAGGGCAGTCGATGACCCTGATTTTGTTTCTGCAATCGGTTTTCTTGAGAAACCTAACCTAACCTAACCTGACCTAATCGAGTTTCTTATATGATACTATTGTTTTGGATCATATGTAGAATTCGGACCCCAGGTAACCCTAATGGAGAATACAGACCCCAACTTTCCCCTAATGTAGAATCCAGACCCCAACTTTCCCCTAATGTAGAATCCAGACCCCAACTTTCCCCTAATGTATAGATTATAGAAGCCAGACCCCAAACGAATCGTATAAGGACATCAATAAACAATTTAAAGGTTCATAGAAAATTTTATTAATATTATCACAAATAAAAACCATTAAAATCACACAATTGTAAAATCTTATATCAAATGTAGAATTCGGACCCCAGCCTTCTTTAGTTAGCTTTATAAGGCTAACTAACGAAAATATCACAACCTAACCTAACCAATCGTTAGGTTAACTGTACGCCCTTGACGATTGGTTAGGTTAGGTCATGATATTTTCGTTAGTTAGCCTTATAAAGCTAACTAAAGAAGGCTAAAACTGACTCGAATAGTTAAAGCGTAGCTTAAACATGGCCTCGGATGTTAAGGCAAATGTAGAAACTCAAATAGTTAAAGAGTAGCTTAAACAAGCCAAATGGAGAATACAGACCCCAACCTTCCGCTAATGTAGAATTCGGACCCCAACCTTGGTAGGGGTCCGAATTCTACATATGATCCATTGTTTTTTGCAACTTGACTCGTACCTTTGTGAATTTGTATGGCGTAAGCGCCACACCAGCTCGGACTTATTCAAAAAGATGTTGTAGTGTATTGCGTCGTTTCAGTAAATAAATTTATTCAATATCCAATAACATTTTTCTTTATCATTTCTCAAGAAAACCGATTGCAGAAACAAAATCAGAGTCATCGACTGCCCTTGTTTGCAATTTCGTAGGAAAATCGAAAGCAGTCCATGAAACATACTAGTCCCCTCTTATTAATGGCCTCACTCAGACCAAATTTAAAAATCTCCTCGAAATAGCGTGTTTTGATAATCTTTTCTTATTTAATAGTAACCTTTACAGCCAAATTGATGGGGTAGCTATGGGTTCCCCTTTGAGCCCAACACTAGCAAATGCAGTTCTTTGTCATTACGAAGAAATTTGGTTGAAAAGTTGCCCCAATAGTTTTAAACCCGTATATTACAGAAGATATGTGGATGACACTTTCTTAATATTTAAACATCCTTCACACGTAAAACTTTTTCTTCATTATCTAAACAAACAACATATTAATATTAAGTAGACATGTGAAAACGAAACAAATAATAGTTTATCTTTCCTGGATGTTATAGTTAAACTTGCTAATAACAAGTTCCAGACCTCACTATTTAGAAAACAAACTTTTAGTGGTTTGGGAACCAATTATTTAAGTTGTATGTTTTATAAATATAAGATTAGCGCTATACTAACATTATTAACAAGAAGTTACCGAATTTGTTCAGATTACTTTTCATTAAATGACAACCAATTAAAGACATTTTTAAATAACACTTAGTGCTGGTTAAGTATGCGGTCTACCTACGATTCGGCGGTCTACCTTTTAATTATAGCTTCTTATCTTGTTTACTAATTGTTTGTTTACATCCCATTGTCAATCGCCCTTGACGATTGGTTAGGTTTAGTCATGATATTTTCGTTAGTTTTAACGAAAATATCATGATTAAACCTAACCAATTGTAGGTAGACCGCATACTTAACCAGCACCTAACACTTTTAATACTAAACTCCCCATAACCACAGTACAAAAAGAAACCAGATATACTAAATTATCTTTTTATGGTTATTTATCATTACGTATTCGAAATGAAGTGTCCAAACTGCTTAAGTCTAGTTATCCCCAAATAAACTTTAGATTCGCCCTCGTCAACCCACTTAAATTATCAAATTTTTTAAAGTTCAAAGACAAATTCCCCAAAACTGTATGCCCTAATGTTGTTTATAAATACACGTGCGACAGCTGTAAGGCTGCGTATATCGGCAGTACTCAACTCCAACTGGAGGTACACCTTTCTCAATATTTGGGCTTATCAGTCCGTACCAACCGTCCCCTCAGTATCCCACCACAATCCGCAATTAGAAACCATAGCAATGAAAACAACCATCCCCTTCACAAAACTCATTTCGAAATTCTAACAAGATCCAATAACCTTACAGAACTCCGAATTTTAGAATCTTTGTACATCTATAGAAACAAACCCTCCATTAACAACAATAGTTCATCTTACAAATTACAGCTCTTCTAACTAACCAACCAACTTACTTTCATAGATTATATCATACCTTCCATTTGACTAACCATACAGTTTTCTCTCAGTTTCTGCCGAATATGAAGGTTGACGTAAACATTGTGTATTCACAAGTTGAGGTAATTTTATTATAATTTTCTTTTGTATTGATGTAATTTTAATGATTTATTATTGTTTTTGTTTTAAAGGTTTTAAGATTTATAATTCCCTGATAATGACAAAAGATTTGTCGAAACGTCTGAAGTACAAAAAATAAACGAAAATGCTGTTGTGTTGGTCCTTCTTTTCATATATATATATATATATATATATATATATACAGTATATAAATAAACCGCACTCGTAACCCATTCAATAAATGAAAGCGGAATTGCGAGTTGCGATTCACAATTTAATTAAAGACAAGTGTCTGTATATTTAATATAGAATAGACTATTTGGCATGGATATACTGTATACGAGAATCTAAATGAGACCAGTTTAGACAACCTCTAATTAATTAATTAACTTTGTTATATACAAGGGTATGTTTCATTGTGGGGAAAAGCAGAGCCTTTTTTTCGCCATTAATCCCTGATTTATCATAAAAGTGTATTTCGTGTGTGGTGTAATCATGAGGGTGGATAGATTCTCTTATAATCTCTCATAATCGCTCTTAATGATTAATTGCTCGTGAATTAAAGTATGCAATATGTTGCACCACCAGTTTATAATTTATAAGTGACGTTGGTGAGTTTTTTGCCTTTTGTACCGCTGTTACGAGCGATTTTAACGCACTGTATTCGATATTTCTTTATATACATTTAAAATAAAACAAATTTGGAACTTTAAAGGTGCATTTTAGGGGAATTTATTTTTCTTCTTTTGGGTATTAAAGCTTCTTGTCAGATATAACTTCTTTTAATGATACGTAACTTCTTTAGAAAGATGGAATGAAGAACCTGAAGTTGTAGACAGTCACACGCGGAGGTTGATTACTTCTCACTCGCTGTTTTTCCCAGTCGTGTTCCGTAAATGAAAATGCACAAAGTGAAAAATTCACATTTGAGAAGTGTTTCTTGATTTGAGAAACATTTATTCCATTCCCATTCGCGGTAAAGGCGCCAAATGAAAATGGCTAATACTTCCTAACTTAATTTAACCTAAGCTAAGATTTCACTAACCTAATTCTCACTTTCAGCTTTTTCTCTTCGGCGCGGAATGAAATGGGAATGACATTGAGTGGGATGATACCGTTACCCCCCCCCCCCCCAAACTGACTAAACTTTGATTACTTTAAAGAAAAGTATATTATGAAGAAGTACTTCCAAGTATTTGTGTTCGATATGTTTTTGATATCCGTCATCAACTGTAGTTTGTTAAATATTTCATTGTTAAATAATTTCAAGAGAAGATGAACATGAATTACGAGCTCCATTATGTAAGAGGACGTACAGAGTGTTTCAAAAGTCCGGATTTATAGGAATATTTATTTTTCAATTATATATATATATATATATACACACACGTTCACATTAAAAATACTGTATTTCCAATGACTCCGGACTTTTGAAACACCATGTATATTTCCTTTCGTTCGTCGGAATCTTTTGCCTGACTATAACTGAAAAATAAACGATTTAAGTTTGATTCGTCTTTACGCGAATAGTGATTTAGAAATTTACTACTACTGATAATGACAATGATAACTTCATACCCCAAATATTGATTTGTAAAGATAAGTGCATCTTGCTTTTAACGGAATCATCACTTTTCTATTTGAGTTTGAAACCACTCGAAAATTCATTACTGGGAAAATTGAATAAATTATTATTATTATGGAAAAGCTGAATAAAACTGATTTGCTTGAAGTCGACTCAATCTATTAGTGTTGTGATAGGCCTAAGGTTAGTTAGGTTAGATTAGATTAGATTAGGTTGGGTTAGAATCAAATTAAAGTTTAACAAGACCTTTGATTTTGCTCAAATAGAGTAATACGAATTCCACTTGATATCACTTTCCAGAAAACCATAGCAAAATTCATTTGTTTGAAGTTGACTTTTAAATAAAACGACTTTTACTAAAGTTGAACCTGCAGAATATGAGCCCTCAAAGATTGTTTGAAATTTTATTTTCTTCACGTAAACCAGTTTTTAGCTCTTCAGTAGTAATTTTGATAAATAATAAAATTTAATTCTGCTTGTGTTCATCTACGAGGGCCACTCAATATATTTTGCCCCGCCTTTTTTTTTTTTTTTTTTCCAAGTTTCCTTGTAAGTTCCAGAAATTTTGTATACAAGTAGTTACATACCTTTTTTACAAATTTTTGTTTTTCCACATAGTCTCCATCCTTTTCTACGGTTTTCTTCCACCTCAAAACAAGGGCCTTTATTCCTTGCTGGTAAAAGTCCGCTGTGTTACGCTGGAGCCACCTCTTAACCTCAACAACCTCATCGTCACTCTGAAACTTTGTTTCACGAATAGCATCCTTCATTGGCCCAAACAAATGGAAGTCTGAAGGTGCCAGATCCGGGCTGTATGGAGGGTGGAGTAACAGTGAAGCGCATTTTTGTGATGGCCTCTCTTGTTTGCAAACTTTTGTGTGGTCTTGCGTTATCGTACAAAGGAAAGACGTCTTCCAGTTTTCTCTCCGGTCGAACTCGCTTTATACGTCTCTGGAATCCCTGTAGGGTAGCAATATATGCCTCTGAGTTGATTGTTTGTCCTTTCTTCATAATGTCCACCAGAATCACCCCTTTCATGTCCCACAAGATGGTGGCCATAACCTTTCCTGCAGAGGGAGCCATTTTGAACTTTTTCTTGCGTGGGGAGTCTGCGTGATGCCACTCAATGGATTGACGTTTTGTTTCAGGTTCAAAGTGGTGTACCCAAGTTTCCTCCCCAGTACCAATTCGTGAAAGGAAGTCATCCCCTTCTGTCTCGTATCGAACCAACGACTTGGAAGCAATTTCTTTTTTTTGAGCTTTGTGATCTTCAGTCAGTTGGCCACACTTTTGAGTATCCCAGTTACTGAATTATCGTATTCACACTTCCTTCACTAATTCCTAGCTCCAGTGATAGCTCCTTGTATGTGATGCGCCGATTTGATTGAATGATTCTGTTAGCACGTTTCACAGTGTGAGATGTCAGTCGATGCCGGGCGACCGCTGCGTGGCTCATCATCGAGGCTGGCTTTCCCTCTCTTCGATGATCTCGCACGTTTAAACCAGCGTCCAACTGTGCTTCGATCAACAACAGCATCTCCGTAAACGTTTTGTAGACGTTTGTGAATATTTGTTTCCTTCTCTGCGGTTAAGAAGGCGATAACAGCTCTGTTTACGATGCACATCACTGTCAGACGCCATTTTCGAAACTGCGTTAACCATCTGTTTTATAGAAGGGCGTTTAAAAGCGGTTTTATACAAGGAGGGGGGTTCAAACTGGAAAAATCCAGTTATGTGAAGCGCAGAAAGTTCAAACTTACGGCCCCAAAGACATTTCAGCCCCATGGCCTATTTAGCTAAGAAAAAATGGTAGGCCAAAATATATTGAGTGCCCCTGTATTTATACCGATTAAAAGGAAGAAATTGCCCTCCCAAAAATTTGAAGTATTCTAAACAGATTTGTGGTGAATGAAAACTCATTATGAGCGTGAACGGGCGTGGTGATTCCAGAAATCACAGAATTACATCACAAGAATGGCGAGAAAGCGCGTTGGAATGAAAATTATTTAAAATGACACGAAATGAGAGGAAGCAGAGAGAAGTATGAAAATGAACGCGTGAAATGCATTACAGATCTCGATTGCATCTGGAAAAGTAAAATGAAAAATAAGTTAGGAGGCTTTTTAAACTTTGCCGTTCATTAAGAATTTATTTGCGTCTCTGGCTAAATTGAAAAGTTGAAAGAATCTAACTAATATCCACATACAGTCGTGCCCCGCGTTTCGCGCAAAGAGGTTTTGTAATGTATTTCAATGGGATACAGGAATTGTTTACCAATCTGAATTTTCTTTTGTTTACATAAATTAAATTTAAAAAACCCATTATATATGGTACTTACCAATCAATGTACGTTACCAATGTACTTACCAATCGATGCATGTTGAACACGAGACATTTCTTTGTTTACATTTTTAAAATGCTGTACATTAGTTTTTTTTTCATTTTTATAATTACGTTTTATTTTAATATTTTATATTTATTTATTTACTGTTCTGGGGTAGTCACTACTCCGCATGCGCTATGCACTGGCTTCTGGAATCTTTATTTGTTTCTCTAATGAATGCCTTCGTCCTATAGATGTTGAAGAACTGGAGATAATTTTTTTACATTTTAGACAAATGTTGTACAATGTGTACATAATATTTTTACATTTTTATGCTTATGTTTTAACATTTTGTTTTAATTTTTTTAATTAGAACTTACCATTACCATTTACGGTTACTATTCCGGTGAGCGCAACTGCGAAGAATTGGCGCGCGAGCCTTGAATGGGGGTATCAAAAAAATCTTGCGCGGAACTGCGAACGGCGGGGCCCGACTATATATTATGTATGTATGTTTCAGACCAACAAAGACCCTAGGATCCACTCATGGCTGGTCTACCTAACTGTGTTCGTAATTGTGTATTGTGCATGTCCTCCGTGGTGGCGGAGGGGACCTACAATTTTACGTGGGCTCCGAACCACAAAGAACATAAGAAATTTTTATAGTGGGCACACTAGGGGCCACTTCGGCCCATCGAGGTGGCTCCACTATGTAAATATATATATATTATATATATATGTATATATATATATTGTGCGTGCGTGCGAGACTCTTGGGGTCACTAGGCACTTCATCGCAAATGACGATATGGATTCACCAAAGCAATTTTACCAATTATAATTCATTCTTTGTTGAAATAAGACCCAAAATATGCACAGCACGTCCTTGAAGGGACGTCTTTAAGCAAATAGAATGTTTAAAGAGAAATATTTTAAAATTAATTGATTTATACAAATTCATTGTTGCTGTCAATATGTTCAAAGTTATCAATAAAAATCGATATACATCACCCATTCAAAGAGCAATTCCCCCCCCCCCCCCAAATCAAATACACCATCGTTACAACACTAGTGACCACTGATTTTATACACAAAACTAACTATACAATAGAAACTGCAGGAAATGCCCTCTTTCAAAGGAACAGATGTATCGAATGCAATTCTCATATCAGGCAGGCTTCAACAGTAAATGTATTATCGCACCCACTGAAAAAGCACCTCATTAGCTCCTACTAATGTATAACTTCTCTACTGCCATTTTTACCGTAGTAACAAAATTCCCATTCATAATCAACAATTGAAAATATGCAAATTTCATTAAATACTTTTTAATTTTGTAATTTATTAATTTTATATTAGTTATTAATCTTCATTTATTTTCTACTAAATATATAATAAATCATTTAAAATTATGTACCGGTAACATTTTGTAAACTTTATATTCTATTCATTATTAATAATTATTATTATTATTTTTCATCACTGTTACTATCAGTTGCCACTTTCACACTTTTATGCAATTAATAAACTAAATGTCATTAATTTCCGCCAAAAAAAGTTCTATGCTTCCAAGGGCATAACTATTGTATATTAATGTCATATCACATATATCTAAAAGTTATAAAACTGTCACTTTTATTCTTTTCTGAATAAAAGTTTTGAATTTTGAATTCTGCTTTAACATATCTCCGTCAAACTTCAGGAAAGTGTATTTAAACTTTCTATCTCAATTTTTGTGTTGGTGAATGAATGATGAGGTTCACAATTGGGTATTTTCTGAATACACTCATCAGTATTCTCCGGGAAAAGTATAAAAGCAAACTTTTAGTTTTTAATAAAAGCCAGTATTTACTGTATGAAATATTAATTTGAAATATATATATGTGTATATACAGTATATATATATATATATATACACAAACTCAGAATGGTCCCCTATATATATATATACACAAACTCAGAATGGTCCCCTATATATATATATATATATACACAAACTCAGAATGGTCCCCTATATATATATATATATATATATACACAAACTCAGAATGGTCCCCTATATATATATATACTGTATATATACACAAACTCAGAATGGTCCCCTATATATATATATATATATATATATATACACAAACTCAGAATGGTCCCCTATATATATATATATATACACAAACTCAGAATGGTCCCCTATATATATATATATATATATATATATACACACACAAACTCAGAATGGTCCCCTATATATATATATATACACACACACTCAGAATGGTCCCCTATATATATATACATATACACACAAACTCAGAATGGTCCCTATATATATATATATATACACACAAACTCAGAATGGTCCCCTATATATTATATATATATACACACACAAACTCAGAATGGTCCCCTATATATGTATATATATATATACACAAACTCAGAATGGTCCCCTATATATATATATATATATACACACACTCAGAATGGTCCCCTATATATATATATATACACACAAACTCAGAATGGTCCCCTATATATATATATATACACACACAAACTCAGAATGGTCCCCTATATATATATATACACACACAAACTCAGAATGGTCCCCTATATATATATATATACACACACAAACTCAGAATGGTCCCCTATATATATATATATACACACACAAACTCAGAATGGTCCCCTATATATATATATATACACACACAAACTCAGAATGGTCCCCTATATATATATATATATATACACACACAAACTCAGAATGGTCCCCTATATATATATATATATACACACACAAACTCAGAATGGTCCCCTATATATATATATATATACACACACAAACTCAGAATGGTCCCCTATATATATATATATATACACACACAAACTCAGAATGGTCCCCTATATATATATATATACACACACAAACTCAGAATGGTCCCCTATATATATATATATATACACACACAAACTCAGAATGGTCCCCTATATATATATATATACACACACAAACTCAGAATGGTCCCCTATATATATATATATACACACACACAAACTCAGAATGGTCCCCTATATATATATATATACACACACACAAACTCAGAATGGTCCCCTATATATATATATACACACACACAAACTCAGAATGGTCCCCTATATATATATATATACACACACACAAACTCAGAATGGTCCCCTATATATATATACACACACACAAACTCAGAATGGTCCCCTATATATATATATATATATATACACACACACAAACTCAGAATGGTCCCCTATATATATATATATATATACACACACACAACTCAGAATGGTCCCCTATTATATATATATATATACACACACAAACTCAGAATGGTCCCCTATATATATACACACACAAACTCAGAATGGTCCCCTATATATATACACACACAAACTCAGAATGGTCCCCTATATATATATATACACACACAAACTCAGAATGGTCCCCTATATATATATATATACACACACACAAACTCAGAATGGTCCCCTATATAATATATACACACACACAAACTCAGAATGGTCCCCTATATATATATACACACACACAAACTCAGAATGGTCCCCATATATATATATATATACACACACACAAACTCAGAATGGTCCCCTATATATATATATATATATACACACACACAAACTCAGAATGGTCCCCTATATATATATATATATATACACACACAAACTCAGAATGGTCCCCTATATATATATATATATACACACAAACTCAGAATGGTCCCCTATATATATTATATACACACACACTCAGAATGGTCCCCTATATATATACACACACAAACTCAGAATGGTCCCCTATATATATATACACACAAACTCAGAATGGTCCCCTATATATATATATACACACACAAACTCAGAATGGTCCCCTATATATATATATACACACACAAACTCAGAATGGTCCCCTATATATATATATACACACACACAAACTCAGAATGGTCCCCTATATATATATATATACACACACAAACTCAGAATGGTCCCCTATATATATATATATATATATGCACTAAAATCACAAAATAACACGTGATCTTATTAATAAGCAAACAACCACAGGGAAAAGGAAACACAAAGTCCGAGCGCTTTCGTGATATATTCACATTATCAAGGAGGAACAGAAAATAGACAGAGATTACAAAGTAAATGAGTTAAATAGACAAGCAAAAAATTCACAATCGGCACCTCAAATTAAAGGCCTTAAAGCCCTCTAAAGATTTTTTCAATTGATAACATAATCTGTAGGCTGCTAAATTACTAAATATGAAAAAAAAAAAGTATATAGATGAAATTAGACAAAAAAAACAATACAGAGAACAAAAATTATTAGAATGGTTATTAACACTAATATTTAATTAAAGCAGGCAATTAATTGGCAAGAATTTAATGAAAAACAAATAGATAACGTAGATAACAAATAGATAACATAATCTATAGGCTGCTAAATTACTAAATATAAAAGGACTGTATAGATGAAATTAGACAAAACACCAGTACAGAAAACAAATTATTATAATGGTTATTAACAATAATATTTAATTAAAGCAGGAAATTAAATGGCCAGAAATTAATGAAAACAAAGGGAATGGTGCCATCGTCTTACAGAATATTACAATTTTTTTTCTACAAACAGTCTGGAAAAATTGTTTTCCCAAAAGCAACCCAGTTGAAAAGTCCAATAAACCTCCCAGCAACCAAAGATTATACACGAAAGAAATATTACAATTAAAATAGACACATAAGAATGTTAACAGTTCTTACAATTCTTATGTGTCTATTTTAATTGTAATATTTCTTTCGTGTATAATCTTTGGTTGCTGGGGGGTTTATTGGACTTTTCAACTGGGTTGCTTTTGGGAAAACAATTTTTCCAGACTGTTTGTAGAAATTTTTTTGTAATATTCTGTAAGACGATGGCACCATTCCCTTTGTTTTCATTAATTTCTGGCCATTTAATTTCCTGCTTTAATTAAATATTATTGTTAATAACCATTATAATAATTTTTGTTTTCTGTACTGGTGTTTTGTCTAATTTCATCTATACAGTCCTTTTATATTTAGTAATTTAGCAGCCTATAGATTATCTATTTGTTATCTCCGTTATCTATTTGTTTTTCATTAAATTCTTGCCAATTAATTGCCTGCTTTAATTAAATATTAGTGTTAATAACCATTCTAATAATTTTTGTTCTCTGTATTGGTTTTTTGTCTAATTTCATCTATATACTTTTTTTTTTTTTTATATTTAGTAATTTAGCAGTCTACAGATTGTTATCAATTGAAAAAATCTTTAGAGGGCTTTAAGGCCTTTAATTTGAGGTGCCGATTGTGAATTTTTTGCTTGTCTATTTAACTCATTTACTTTGTAATCTGTCTATTTTCTGTTCCTCCTTGATAATGTGAATATATCACGAAAGCGCTCGGACTTTGTGTTTCCTTTTCACTGTGGTTGTTTGCTATATATATATATATATATATATATACGGTGTTTCAGGAGGAAAGGTCAATACTTCGAGAGGTGAGAGTATCGGTCATTGTGAGAAAAAAGTTCATATGAACATGTCTAATTCTGAATGGTTACCGAGATAGAGCTGTTTGAATCTGATGCGCGCGCAGCTCTTCTCCCCCCCCCTCCCCTCCCCTATAACCTTGAACCATGTAAGCTGTAATGTAAGCATGTAACAAGCCAATCGACAGCTCACTGTTGTGAGTGATATTGTTTGGTGTTTGAAGCAGTGTTAAGAATGCTACACACCTTCACACATGCCGAATATGCAGATATGGTGGATGTCTACGGTTTTTGCGATGGAAGTGCAACAGCTGCTGTTGCAGAATATCGTCGACGGTTTCCGAACCGCAGAATTCCGGATCGAAGAGTGTTTACCAGGGTTTTCAACACATTGCGTGAGATTGGTACACTTCCCAGCGCTCATGTTTCATCTGAACGTGAAGGTCAACAAGATGTGGATGAAGTGGAAAACATTCTTCAGTTGGTAGAGCGTAGTCCTACTAGCTCACGAAGAATTTTTACACGTCTCAGTGTACCACACACAAGAGTTTGGCGAGCATTACGTGAGTAAGGCTTGCATCCATATCATGTACAGCGTGTACAACACCTTCAACCTGAAGACGCTGCCATGCGACTGGAATTTTGTCATTGGGTAAATGCTAATCGCCGATTGCTTCAATTAATACTGTTCACCGATGAAGCTACTTTCACCCGTGACGGTATCAACAACATTCGTGGTGCGGTATCATCGATGATCAGCTGATTGGCCCTGTTACTTTAGAGCAGGGGTTCCCAAATTGGTGTTCCGCGGAACACTTGTATACCGTGAGAAGTGTTCCGCGGAACACAATTTGGGAACCCCTGCTTTAGAGAATCGTCTTACAGGACAAAGTTACCTAGAATTTCTGCAAAATGAATTGCCAGGACTATTGGAGGATGTTCCTTTGGCTACACGCGCTGGTATGTACTTTCAGCATGACGGAGCTCCTCCACATTCTACCCGTCTGGTGATGCAATACCTAAATCAAACTTTCCCTGGTCGATGGATCGGCCGCGGTGGTCCCATTCAATGGCCACCAAGGTCTCCAGACCCCTCTCCGTTAGATTATTGTTTGTCGGGGTGGGTGAAAAGTCAAGTTTACAAAAGAAAGGTGGATACACGAGACGAATTGCTCGCGCGCATTTTGGATGCTGCTGCCCGCATAAAAGAACTTCAAGATCAACTCAGACGAACAACACGCGATCTTCGCACACGAGTTGCAAAGTGCATTGAGGTTGACGGTGGGATTTTCGAAAACGTATTGTAAACTGTAATAAATTTGTCATTTCTGTATCTGATACCATTCAAAATGCCAATGTTTAAACATTAAATGTTAGAAACAGTAATTGGTTTCTTCTTGATTACCATTAACAATGCTTTTGTATTTGTAGATTCAAACAGCTCTATCTCCGTAACCATTCAAAATTAGACACAGTTCATAGGAAC
>JAJOZX010007453.1:30000-217500 GCA_023014485.1 Bathynomus jamesi | reverse complement strand
CGCGGAATATCTCCTATACAAGCGTCGTTCTTTACGTTATTTATACTGCGTGTTCTTTGCAGTTGAATGTATATAATGTTACGGCATGTGGAGGTGCCCCCTTGGGCATTGGTTTCTGCGAGTATGTAGAGGAATTACGGCATTTGGAAGAGTGGAGTCCTGGTGTAGTGGTTATCGCGTCTGACCGGCAATCGGAAGATCCGGGTTCGATTCCCAGGTGGTACTCATTTTTTCATTTGTTGTTTTCTCTTTCTCGTCTTGCGCGGAATATCTCCTTAACAAGCGTCGTTCTTTACGTTATTTATACTGCGTGTTCTTTGCAGTTGAATGTATATAATGTTACGGCATGCGGGAGGTGCCCCTTGGGGCATTGGTTTCTGCGAGTATGTAGAGGAATTACGGCATTTGGAAGAGTGGAGTCCATGGTGTAGTGGTTATCGCGTCTGACCGGCAATCGGAAGATCCCGGGTTCGATTCCCAGGTGGTACTTCATTTTTTCATTTGTTGTTTTCTCTTTCTCGTCTTGCGCGGAATATCCCTATACAAGCGTCGTTCTTTACGTTATTTATACTGCGTGTTCTTTGCAGTTGAATGTATATAATGTTACGGCATGCGGGAGGTGCCCCCTTGGGGCATTGGTTTCTGCGAGTATGTAGAGGAAATTACGGCATTTGGAAGAGTGGAGTCCATGGTGTAGTGGTTATCGCGTCTGACCGGCAATCGGAAGATCCCGGGTTCGATTCCCAGGTTGTACTTCATTTTTTCATTTGTTGTTTTCTCTTTCTCGTCTTGCGCGGAATATCTCTATACAAGCGTCGTTCTTTACGTTATTTATACTGCGTGTTCTTTGCAGTTGAATGTATATAATGTTACGGCATGCGGGAGGTGCCCCCTTGGGGCATTGGTTTCTGCGAGTATGTAGAGGAATTACGGCATTTGGAAGAGTGGAGTCCATGGTGTAGTGGTTATCGCGTCTGACCGGCAATCGGAAGATCCCGGTTCGATTCCCAGGTGGTACTTCATTTTTTCATTTGTTGTTTTCTCTTTCTCGTCTTGCGCGGAATATCTCTATACAAGCGTCGTTCTTTACGTATTTATACTGCGTGTTCTTTGCAGTTGAATGTATATAATGTTACGGCATGCGGGAGGTGCCCCCTTGGGGCATTGGTTTCTGCGAGTATGTAGAGGAATTACGGCATTTGGAAGAGTGGAGTCCATGGTGTAGTGGTTATCGCGTCTGACCGGCAATCGGAAGATCCCGGGTTCGATTCCCAGGTGGTACTTCATTTTTCATTTGTTGTTTTCTCTTTCTCGTCTTGCGCGGAATATCTCCTATACAAGCGTCGTTCTTTACGTTATTTATACTGCGTGTTCTTTGCAGTTGAATGTATATAATTTACGGCATGCGGGAGGTGCCCCCTTGGGGCATTGGTTTCTGCGAGTATGTAGAGGAATTACGGCATTTGGAAGAGTGGAGTCCATGGTGTAGTGGTTATCGCGTCTGACCGGCAATCGGAAGATCCGGGTTCGATTCCCAGGTGGTACTTCATTTTTCATTTGTTGTTTTCTCTTTCTCGTCTTGCGCGGAATATCTCCTATACAAGCGTCGTTCTTTACGTTATTTATACTGCGTGTTCTTTGCAGTTGAATGTATATAATGTTACGGCATGCGGGAGGTGCCCCCTTGGGGCATTGGTTTCTGCGAGTATGTAGAGGAATTACGGCATTTGGAAGAGTGGAGTCCATGGTGTAGTGGTTATCGCGTCTGACCGGCAATCGGAAGATCCCGGGTTCGATTCCCAGGTGGTACTTCATTTTTTCATTTGTTGTTTTCTCTTTCTCGTCTTGCGCGGAATATCTCCTATACAAGCGTCGTTCTTTACGTTATTTATACTGCGTGTTCTTTGCAGTTGAATGTATATAATGTTACGGCATGCGGGAGGTGCCCCCTTGGGGCATTGGTTTCTGCGAGTATGTAGAGGAATTACGGCATTTGGAAGAGTGGAGTCCATGGTGTAGTGGTTATCGCGTCTGACCGGCAATCGGAAGATCCCGGGTTCGATTCCCAGGTGGTACTTCATTTTTTCATTTGTTGTTTTCTCTTTCTCGTCTTGCGCGGAATATCTCCTATACAAGCGTCGTTCTTTACGTTATTTATACTGCGTGTTCTTTGCAGTTGAATGTATATAATGTTACGGCATGCGGGAGGTGCCCCTTGGGGCATTGGTTTCTGCGAGTATGTAGAGGAATTACGGCATTTGGAAGAGTGGAGTCCATGGTGTAGTGGTTATCGCGTCTGACCGGCAATCGGAAGATCCCGGGTTCGATTCCCAGGTGGTACTTCATTTTTTCATTTGTTGTTTTCTCTTTCTCGTCTTGCGCGGAATATCTCCTATACAAGCGTCGTTCTTTACGATATATATATATATATATATATTAGTGATGTAGGTCACATCCGCATCCGCATCCGCGGAACATCCGCACATTTTCTCGCGTCCGCATCCGCACTTTGGACTGCGGATGTCGTGCGGATGTACTGTAGACCGTTGAGATAAAACGTCATTAATAAGCGGAAATTATCAAATTCTACTATATTAATAGAGCTAGTTCATTGTGCGCAAAAGTGATGCAAGCGACAAGACGAGAGGCTGTTCTTGTATGAAGTTACTCTCTTGCAACCTACTTAGATCCACGTTACAAAGCTAAGTTATTTTCACCTAGTACATTAGAACGAGTTAAATCATCACTTGGCAAAGCAGTTGAAGAGCTTCAATCTCTTGAATCTGTCGCTTCGCCACCCACCAAAAGAATAAAAGTTTCAGTGACAGAACCAACACCTTCAACAAGCAAATCTATCACAGAATCTGTCTCTCAGTTTCTTGAGTCAAGCAGCAATGACGAGACCTACGCGATGTCAAAAGATGTAGTAAAAATGATCGAGAGCTATCACCAAGAAAAACGCCTGGCTGTATGTGACAATCCTATTAGTTGGTGGAAAAATACGCAGAATATCTATCCATACTTGAGTAAACTTGCAAGGAAACATTTAGCCTGTCCTCCAACAAACGTACCAAGCGAGAGATTATTTAGCAGTGCTGGATTAATATATGATGAAAAGAGAAACAGACTGGCAGCAGAAAAGGCAGAAAAGTTAATGTTCCTTAAGCATAACCTTCCTGTAATTAAGTTTGAACATTAAACGATGAACATCTTAGTTTACTTTATTTTAATTACTCATTTATAAATATGCCTAATAAAACTTTAAAATATAAATAGTTATCAAGCTAATTAAAGATCTCTTTCTATAAGGGTGGAGGAGGTTGGGGAAAGAGGTCGGTGGGGTGCATTTGAGTTGGGTTCACGTCCCGCATCCTGGTAACACAATTATGGTTTCTAATTGTGGCTGAAACTCAACAAAATATAACGATTTATTTGCAGACGAATTCACCAATTGATTTCTATATTAGTTAGATGCTTGATATTATTTTATATGTTCAGAGAAAAGTACACAATTATTGTACAATTAATCAATTATACTACATTATAGCTACAGCTCTCTCTATATAATAACTTATTATATACGTTAAACACAACAAATCTCGAATATATCCTAAAAATAACGAAAATGTAGACATCCGCATCCGCGGATGTGGAAATCAAACATCCGCATCCGCATCCGCGGATGTGAAAAAAATGACACCCGCTACATCACTAATATATATATATATATATATATATATATATATACAGGGCCGGATCTAGAAGTTGCGAGGCCCTAGGCAGATCTAGAAATTGCCAGGCCCTAGGCCTATATATATGAAAATATGGACTTAATTATCGGTACTATATTAGAATCCCGCATAGACAGAACTATGCCAGCACTTAAAAATTAAACCAAACCAAAATAATCACGCATGGAAATTGTATAAGAAATATAAATAAACCTTACAAATAAGTATAAATTATAATATGAATCAAGATTTGTATCGAAAATATAAGACAATAATTTCTAAGATTTATATAATATTATAGGTAATGACTTTCCATAGTATACAAACGTTTTTCATATGTGATGTATAAGAGATGTTGACATTTCATTTTTTATAATAGTGAGCGATCGACTTATCAGGCTAAATATTAATGCTTTAATATTTGGTTCAGATGCTCCTTAAATATTACAGCAATGCTTTTCTACTTTTCTTCGAGCTAAACTCTTCAATTAATTGAGAATAATCTAATGAATTTGTTATATCGTTTTCTATTGATAACATAGCTAATGATTGCAATCTCGCTTGAGACATGGTGGAACGCAAATATGTTTTAATAAGTTTGAGACGCGAAAAACTTCTTTCAGCCGAAGCAACAGTAACTGGGATGGTTAATACTATTCGAAGTGCAACATAAACACTAGGATAAATCTCACTTAGTTGTTTTTGCACTATATAAACAAGGGCATTTCCGAGATCTGTTTTCTCAGGTATAAACCTGCAAAGTACTTTAAGTTCTTCATAGAGTTCTAAATCATTAATATCACTTGAACAGAACGCGCAAAACGGCTTGAGCGAGGCCCCTTTGGCGCGAGGCCCTAGGCGATCGCCTAGTTCGCCTATAGCTAAATCCGGGCCTATATATATATATATATATATTATATATAATTCTAATAACCAAATATCAGCTCTTGAGGCCCTGTCGATAAACATACTGAAAGAAAATTAAAGTTTATTTGTACTAACATTACTAAATTCTTTTTGAAAACAGTTTTCTTTCTGCTATTCACAGTTTGCTGCTTAATTCGTGTGAGCAAAAGGCAATTTGCAATTGTTTCCCTCGGATTTATCGAAATGCTTTCTCTTACATCGATGCGATGGAAAGCCCCTCTTTCGAAATGGTGAACTGCAACAAAATTCTGGAATGCAGAAATTTGTGCAAGGAAGTGGTAGGTTTTTAAGTAAAATTTTAACGAAGAATGAAATATGTGCTTTTAGGTGTACCAAAACATCACCTAAATTATAAATATAAAACAGTTTTTGATTGAACGGTACGTGCGTTATATAACGCGTTTATCTATCTAAACTTATAGACTATTCTTAGGATAGTAAAGAATAGCAATACCATGCGAGGTGAGTTGGGAGGGAAGAGGGGGAAGAAGATATCGAAACTTGTATAATTTGGGTTAGATTTCCTATGAAATAATTTTAGTTGGTGCCAATACAATTTCTCTCTTGTCGTAAGTGACTTTTTATAATTTTTTTGTGTATGCATACGTGTGTGGTTTTTAAAAACTTACTGGTCACTGATTCCAACAGTCGGGATTCACTGTGCTGTAGGTGTGACCCAGTGTGTGTATGCTGTTTGTGTTCACATAAATGTAACTTCGACATGGCGCTTTATTTTTCAATATACTGTAGTTGTTTCTTGTTTTCTGCCTTTCTTTGCTGCACCATATAAAACCCATGTAGATCTTGTGGTCCTTGTTCATTAGTTAATCGACTTCAACTTTAACTTGAGAAAATAGAATTTTATGGAAAATTTATTTCATGACTCCCAAAACTTGAAATTTCGTCACTTCTGTATACAACTCTTACAATCTCCCATATATTGTTACTATTACAACTGACAAATGTTAGAACTACTGTAGATTGAACCATCGAAGGAGGCAGTGGTAATATGTTTTCAGATCTGTGTGCAATTTAAATTTAATGAAATATAAATATATAGTATATACTACTCTTTTTCAAGAAGACTAAAAGTTCTGAAATAGAAGTGGACACATACGTGTGAATTTCCTACACTGAAATGCATGATATCTGTTTAAGAATTGGATTGCTGTCATTGGTGATATATTAATAAACTTGTCTGTATAGAGAGTAGAGCTTGATTAGCTTTCAGTATATTATAAAGCGTGTTTTAAACAATCAACATATATAACTGCCAGTTTCCATTTTTTTCTGTATGTGTGATATAGCAATCATTTGTTTGCAGTATAATTAGTCATTCAGTTTCTGTAACTTTACCTCATTTTCTGACTTATTCTTTATCAACTGTCAGTACAGTTCAACTGTGTATTAAAAAATTAACCCTTCTTCAGCAGGGGTATTGAGGACTATCTTGGTTAACCTTGGTTTTGCTTCCGCCCGAATTATTCATTCTGACGAAAGTCAAGCTTGTCACTCCACCTTAGACCTACAGTTTAACGTGGAATCCGAACTACGTCCCACCAGCAGCCCAGCGTCTTAACCACTAGGCTACCCAGGGTACCCATTTATCTACCAACCAATTTCTTTGTGTGGAAGGATGAACAGCTGGGTTTTGCTGCGCGCCGCCTGCCGTCACCGGGTCTGATCCCGTGGCCAATGGATTCGTCATCAGCGACGCAAACCACTATACCACCGAGGTGCATATTCCTAGTATGGGTTCTTTGATTCGAGGGATATCTTGTGACAGATACAATGGATGGAGAGTTTATTTCTTAGGCATATGAATATATTTTAATGATGACTGTATATTTTTGTTTTCATGACGACCAAATGGCAGTTCAAAGTTCTTGGCAACGGAAATCTTACTTACGAAATGACGAATGGACAGTCTGTTGGAGGTATGATCTGTGAAGCTCTTGCCAAGAAAGATGTGTTGAATATTCAGCGAAAAAAGGTAAATGATATCAATCTATCTATCTGTCTGATTTTAGGGGCAATGACCAGTGGCGCAGCGTGGTTCTCCCGGGCCTTGGGGAAAGTTTTCTTCGCGGGGCCCCCCACCTTGGCCCCTAGATGTCAATAATATGATAAACTGATAATATATTGCAGTAAAAATTAACTCTATACCTTTTTATTTATTTTATATGGTACCCTATGGTTGTGAATATGCTTTTCACACCTTGATAATATAATTTTAAAACCCAAACGCATGTTTATTATGCATACATGTACAGTATATATACTCTTACTACCGTATACATATAATTATAGTGCGTACTGCTATTTTATAACAAAATAGCAATTTAAAAACGGAAAAAGTGTTCGAAAACAATGTTATGCTTGAGACCATAATAAAGTGTAGAAAAAATGTATACCATATATACTTAATGCCAATCATAATTACATAAAGATCCCGTGGCTTATGAAAGATGAGCAATCTCGGACTAAGTTCCTCTGTGAAAGATACGTGTCAATGAAAGTAATATGAGCGTGGCTAGTGAGCATTCATTAATTGGCTTTAATATGATTGATTCATTCCATCAGCGAACAGTAGCATAGCTAGAAATTTTTGGCGGGGGGGGGGAGGGCAAAGGCCCAAATTTTCCAACAAATGGGCGTGACAAAGATACCATTTATCAATCATCTATCTCATCAAACATAACAATTTACAGGCAATACAAAGAATCTACGAGGGCCACTCAATACATTTTGCCCCACCTCTTTTTTTCTTTCCAAGTTTCCTTGTAAGTTCCAGAAATTTTGTACACAAGTGGTTACATACTTTTTTTACAAGTTTTTATTTTTCCACATAGCCTCCATCCTTTTCTACGGCTTTCCTCCACCTCGAAACAAGGGCCTTTATTCCTTGCTGGTAAAAGTCCGATGGGTTCCGCTGGAGCCACCTCTTAAGCAAAGCTGGGTACAAACCGTTAATCCGTTAATCGTTAATTAACGAAGTTAACTTTTTCGTTAACGATTTAACTTTTAAGTTAACTTTGAAAATCATTATCGGACTAATTAACTTCCGTTACATTTAACTTCCGTTAACGCGTCCGTTAACCCAAAAAATTCATAAATAAACGTTTAAAAGTTTCTATTATTTTCAGTGCTGAGCAGGTGCGCAATTAATCCGCCACTGTTAATAGTGATGAACGAATTTCCATTTCCGCAGTGCAAAATCAGGCGATATATTTGTTTCCGTCGCCACAATTTGTGTCTTACCAAATATGGTAGTTATTTATGGCATTGGTTTGAGCAAAACATGGTCGACTGTAAAATCAGGCGGAAAGATTTGCCATTTGAGTTGAATGTTTCAACTTCTTTCAAGAAATATCACGAGCATTTTAAGGCACTTTCAATAATATATATGCAACAATTACAACAAATAACTACATTCGTTTCATTTGCAGTCTGTCTCTTGCGCAACATGTTTGTGCTAGTGAATATTTAAAAATAATCGTTGTCAAGTAAGTCATGTATATTTATAATATGTCTGTGAGTACCTTATTAGTAGTCTCCTTGATACATTTCAAGAACCATAAAACTGATCAGGTAAGATTTCAATTCTCATGTCACTTTGATGACATAAATTAAGTCAATTGATGTCTTACAATGGGAGCGTTTTCACCTTAACCCTTTATGTCCTGGCGGTACTTCTAGGTACCACATCCAACGAAGTGGGCAGCAACAGTGGAGGCAGCAACAACGAGGAGGAGGAGGAGGATGACTTCTTCAGTGCTGTCATCCAGACAAAAGAGAGCAGCAGAAGCCACAGGTCACTCAAGGGCAAGGCCCAGAACTTGGTCAAGACCTGGCTGGAGACCAACTCCAAGGACTTGCTGACAGACAGACAGACAGTTTTATTATTATTTATTTAATTATTATTATTTATGCTGACAGATGCTGCCTTCTTGGGTGAGCAAGTGTTGGTGGACTTGTTCATCAAGTTCAACACAGCCATCCCCTCCAGTGCTGCAGTGGAGCGTTTGTTCTCTATGGGCAAGGACATCCTGAGGGCCAAGAGATCATCCCTGTCTGATGAAAACTTTGATATGCTAATTTTCATGAAGGGCAACATGCATCTCATGGACAAAATGGAGAACGAGAAGAAGAGGGAAAATTAAATTATATATATATTGTGTTTTTCATTTTTTTTATAATAAAAATTAACGTTAACGGTTTATCGGTAATTTCCGTTACATGTTTAACGGATTAACGGTTAACGAAGTTAACTTTTTGGTTAACGGATTAGCGGTTAACGAAGTTAACTTTTTGGTTAACGGTGCCCACCACTGCTCTTAACCTCCTCAACAACCTCATCGTCACTCTGAAACTTTCTTCCACGAATAGCATCCTTCATTGGCCCAAACAAATGGAAGTCTGAAGGTGCCAGATCCGGGCTGTATGGAGGGTCGGGTAGCACAGTCAAACGCATTTTTGTGATGGCTTCTCTTGTTTGCAAACTGTTGTGTGGTCTTGCGTTATCGTTCAAAAGAAGGACATCTTCCAGTTTTCTCTCCGGTCGAACTCGCTTTATACGTCTCTGGAGTCTCTGTAGGGTAGCAATATATGCCTCTGAGTTGATTGTCCTTTCTTCATAATGTCCACCAGAATCACCCCTTTCATGTCCCAGAAGATGGTGGCCATAACCTTTCCTGCAGAGGGGGCCATTTTGAACTTTTTCTTGCGTGGGGAGTCTGCGTGATGCCACTCCATGGATTGGCGTTTTGTTTCAGGTTCAAAGTAGTGTATCCAAGTCTCATCCCCAGTCACAATTCGTGAAAGGAAGTCATCCTTTTCTGTCTCGTATCGAATCAACGACTTGGAAGCAATTTCTTTTCTGTGGGCTTTGTGATCTTGTCAGTCAGTTGGCGAGGAACAAACCGTGAACACACTTTTGAGTATCCCAGTTGTTGAATTATCGTATTCACACTTCCTTCACTAATTCCTAGCTCCTTGTATGTAACGCGCCCATTTCATCGAATGATGCTGTTAGGACGTTGCACAGTGCGAGATGTGACAGCCGATGCCGGGCTTCCGCTGCGTGGCTCATCATCGAGGCTGGCTCTCCCTCTCTCCGATGATCTCGCACGTTTAGACCAGCGTCCAACTGTGCTTCGATCAACAACAGCATCTCCGTAAACGTTTTTTAGACGTTTGTGAATATTTCCAACTGTTTCTTTCTCTGCGATTAAGAACTTGATAACAGCTCTCTGTTTACGACGCCCATCACTGTCAGACGCCATTTTCGAAACTGTGTTAACCATCGGTTTTTATACAAGGAGGGGAGCTTCAAACTGGAAAAATCTGGTTATGTGAAGCGCAGAAAGTTCAAACTTATGGCCCAAAAAACATTTCGGCTCCATGGCCTATTACTCAGCTAAGAAGAAAAAGGGTGGGGCAAAATATATTGAGTGCCTCTAGTACTTTGAGTTAACCTTTATTGCTTCTATAGGGTCGTCGTCGTCTTTTTCTGTATGCTTCTCAATTAGTTCCTGTATGACGCAATCGATACTCTGCACTTTATCATTTAATATTTTTTGATGTTGTTGTCTTTGCAGTTACTTAATTTTGCAGTCACTCTTTTTCTCTTTCGGAACAATGACCTCTTTTGTCTCTCGAACCTGCTTCTCTTTCCTCTATGTTGTATTTTTGGACATGTCTTTCCACAATTTCCAGCGTCTTCTCCTCGAAGTTCATTAGCATCTGTTCCGTTGTCTTGGCTTTGAAGATGGTTTTCAATCTATTACTTCCATGTTGGATGCGACACCTTCCCAGTTTATAGCTTTGGAGTGAAAATTAAAAATTTCGAATTTGCTTTTTTCTCTTGTTCGTGTTCTTTCCTTTCATGTTGCTTTTATATTGGTTGTTGGTTCAATAATGTCATGATCCGATATTATAGTTGGGGATATTTCTACGTTATCAATTAGGTTGCTGTTGTTTGTGAATACCAGATCTAGGCAGTTTTTTTCTTGTTTTTTTGTTATTTCTTGTGTTAACATAAATTCATCAGCTAGAGCTAGTAGCATTTTTACCTGCTCCTGGTCTTCCCTTGTTTTGGTATCTACATATATTTTTACCTATCCTTTTTTCATTTCATGAATGGAAAATTAAAATAATCACAGAGAAAAATATTTAGGGTTGGAGAATGTAGATCTTTTATCCAGTTTCTGACCTCTGTAATGGAATCTGAGAATTTTGAAGTTGGCGTGTTCGGGCGCCTGTACATTACAATTAGTACCATATTTAATTTTTCAACTTTTGCTGCTACACATTCTACGTAGCTGTTTGAGGTACTTAGTCATTTCTGCCATATGCCTTTCGCTTGTGTAAATAGCACATCCTCCTTTACGTCTCACTGTTCTGTCGGCTCGAAGGATGTTATAGTTGTCAATTTGTATTTCTTTTTTGTTAATACAGAACTCAGTTTTCAAACTTCGCCTGGCAGTCCTTTAGATGGGTTTCCGTGAGACATGCAAAGTCTGCTCCGTTTCTTGCATGAGTCTTTCAGGTATAAAACTAATTCGTTGTATAGGAGGTCGTCATTTTCAGGAGCCTCAAGTGGGTTGGTGACTGATAGCCAGTACTTGGAGTAGATCAGCGGTGTAAACAAGCATACTCTTTCCAGCTTTTTTATTGTAACATTATCATATCCGGCTTGGTCTGAAAATGCTAACATCTTATTCGTATACAATATGACAGTCATCCATCTGGCGTGATGAAGAGCTCCTGGCTTGATCCAGTGTATTCCTCTGGTAGGAATTTCTCCTGAAACGAGTATAGTTGTTTCAGCTACCTCTTTGTAATCATCCCTGGGAAGGCTCTGGTTATCTTTGAGCAAATCTGTCATAAAATCTATGACACATTTTTTCAGGTCCTTGAGATGTCTGTTATCGATAGATAGCTGTTTGAAGAGTTGCTTAGTATCTAGCTTCTCCCATATAACATCTCTGAAGGTCTTGAAAGATTCGTTTTCGGGTGAAGTAGATTTTCCAAATACCTTTACATACACTGCTGACAAAACTCATTCTGCCATATGGTGGTGACAAGCGAGCCATAATAATTTTTTTCCAAAGAGGTCTTCCAGTACTTTACAAGCCCCTTTTATCCAGCCAGTATTGGATGAAGTAGTATCGAATACCATTCCGTAAACCTTATCCTGTAATTTCCATTCTTGGATTGTGCTTAAAAACAGTACAAGCTTGCGTCGATCCAGTTGAGACACCGATATCGGGTATCGAGAGGAGTTTCTCGATATTCTCTCCCGATATAAGTATTGTCAATTGATCCCGCTTTCCTCCTGAAACATTCAGTATCATTTTGCTGTCCCAGTGGACTACACAATATTGAGGTGGGTTGAACGATTCTTTTAATAGTGTCAGCAGTAGCTTTCCTCGACTTCTTCGCAGCTCGCGCAGAAGTGCTTTTCGATAATGACATCTCTTTTAAATCTAGCCCACATTCAGCTGCTACTACAGATGCAAATGTCGAGCGTTGTCCGAATAATAGTCCTAAACGATCAGCTGTATTAGATATTAATGTTGACTGTAGTAACTTAGGACGTTTTGATGGGCCTGGGCTCGGAGTAAAATCATCTTCACCATTACTTGAGTCCACTAACTCGCCTTCAAATGATTCAAGTTTGTGTCTCTTCTTCTAATGCCTTTCGCTCTTTTTCTTTCAATTTTCTTCGTTCTTCACCTTCTATTCTAGCAGTCTTTTTGATCAGTTTGGCTACATAAGCTTTATCGATCGGACCCAGAGGATGTATTCTAGCACTTCGCTGATCTTCCAAAAAGCGAAGATCCTCATTCTTCTGTTGTATAGTTCTCAATGTATCATTTTGGATCTCATTACATACATTTTCAGTTGATATATCAAATAAGTTATCTAAACGAGACAGAAAAGATGTTTTTTGGGTTTCATAACATTTCTTCTTTATATTTTTACCCAACTTCTCATGCTCTTTTATCAAATCCCACATTTTTTTGGGTCCTTTCTGCTTTCTAACGGATTTTGATGGTATGCCAGCCATAATCCACACCTTTTCTACCTTATCTAATACTCTCAAAATATTTTCTTCCTTTGACACATTGTCGCTTTTCATTTGATCCCTTCAATCCCTTCTCAAGAAGAAAAAGTGACTGAGAACTTCACTACTATTCGTTGGAAGCATGCTTCCTTCTCTGCGCATATGTCTTCCACTAACTTTCCCAATAAAGAATCATATTTTCTTAGGTCTGTTCTTAATATTGGCTTACTGTTAGCCATGACTATTGACTAATTTTAATAAACTATGAAATTAAGCAAATCTATAATAGAATTCTGAAAGAAAAGCAAATTTATCATACATTTGGTTATATTTGCATACTTTTTGTAGATAAAACCTGGAAATACTGTAAATAAATGTTATAGAAATGAAAACAGGGAAAAATTTCATAAGGTCCACTCAAATATCAGTACCGTATACAACTAAAATAGTTTTAAAACGTTCACAATAAGAGGATACCGTTATTCTCTACATTTTGGTAGCAAAATTTTTGAAATACGATGATTTGTAAGGAAACCAAAAATATCTCCAAAAATCACCATGTTTTGTGTGAATAGGGGGCTTATTTTTCAAATGGGGGCGGGGACCCTAAATATTACCCGATTGTCTTTTGTTTTCTTTATTCATGGTTTTTGGTCAATTTGTCACAAGATAAGAGGTAAGCACCATAACTTTTCAAAAAAGGTCCAAAAGTGACACACCCTACTGGATACATTCCTGAAAAACACAACATTAAGCGAAACTACGCTAAACGAAGCACGTTTTCCCATTGAAATGATGTATTATCGGAAGATACGTTCCCGACATAAGATTCTCGGCCCTATAACGTAACACACTTGAAAAATACATATTAAATATAAATAATAAATATTGCAAATGTCTGTGTGTAAAATAGAAACGATAAACTAAAATACCCAATTAAAACAATTTAACAATTAAAAAAAAATTAACACTCGCCATCAATGGAGCAGAAGAAGGCTTGGTGGAGAGGTGGTGGGGGAGGAGTTACTGAGAGGCGGAAAGTTCGTTTACTGTCTCGCTGTCTGGCGGTTGATGTAGTGTATTTAGATTTTCAAAAAGCGTTTGACACCGTGCCGCACAAAAGACTCATTGAAAAAACTAAGGCTCATGGAATCAGGGTGTAGTAATAAATTGGCTAGAAGAGTGGTTGCGAGGTAGGAACAGAGGGTGGTCGTTGATGGAGCGGAGTCGTGTTGGGCTAATGTAGCGAGTGGCGTTCCTCAGGGTTCTGTATTGGGCCCCTTGCTTTTTCTTATATATATTAACGATTTAGATGTCGGCCTAGTCAGTACAGTTTCAAAGTTTGCGGATGACACGAAGCTGGGTGGTAGGGCGATTAATGACGAAGATAGAGGTAAAATCCAGGAAGATCTGAATAAAATCGTTGATTGGTCAGTCACATGGCAAATGAGATTTAACGTTAAGTGCAAAATTGTGCATATAGGTTCGCGTAACGGTAATTTTGCGTATAGTATGTCAGGGAAAGATTTAACAAGCGTAGAGCAGGAAAAAGATTTAGGAGTTATAGTCACTGGTGATTTAAAAGTAGCGAAACAAAGTACAGCAGCGGTCAATAAGGCGAACAAAGTGTTAGGTTTTATAGCTCGAAATTTTGAGTACAAATCGCGCGATATTATAGTTCCTCTTTATAAATCATTAGTTAGACCCCATTTGGAGTACGCGGTCCAATTTTGGAATCCGCATATGCACAAAGATATAGACAAAATCGAAAGAGTTCAAAGACGAGCAACTAAGATGATTCCGTCGCTTAGGTCAAAGTCGTACGAGGATAGGCTTAAGGAGTTAAAATTGACTACACTCGAGACTAGGAGGCTAAGGGGTGATCTAATCCAGGTTTTCAAAATTATGAATGGGTTCGATAACGTAGATAGAGATAGCTTTTTCGAAATATCTCAATATAATAGGACTAGAAATAACGGGTGTAAGTTGACAAGTAGAAGGTTCGAGACAGCAGTTGCCAAAAACTTTACGCAGAGAATAGTAAATAGCTGGGATAGTTTGCCGGTAGAAGTAATTAGTAGCACGTCTATAAACATGTTTAAAAATCGATTAGACGCATATGTTGATAGATTGGGTGTAGTTTAAGGTAGTAAAATTAAGGCTTTGTGGGGATAGATCCCACAGCTCAACACAAGTGTTGTGGGATATAGGGAAGCAGCATCTTGGGTTAGGGGATACTCTCTGTCCTTACACACCCCATTTAAAGAGATTCCTCTGCCGAGCGGTGCCCTCCATAGTACTGTGAGGTATTGAAAAACTCATGATCTTCACTTGCCCCACAAACACCTTGAAATGGGAGACTCAAAATGGGTGCACACACATATTTCTACATTACTGTACAGTCTTTACAGCCACGCCTACACTTTTCCTCCTAAGTATATATATTGTAATGTATATGGTTGTAAATTTTGACTTGGTCCGCAATCGATATGGACCGTGACTTATTTTTGGTTGGCAAGGTACTAGTATTGATGGATACCATAATGAAATTGACTGGATTCTTTGGATCTAATATATTTGCATGTCGGTTATAAATAGATATAGAGTGTAACATATTTGTGGATAGTAGTCTATTATGACTTGATCCTCTGGATCCAGAGATTCTATCTTTAGTTTTAAATCGATAATTAATTAGTTTTAAATTGATAATTATTTAGTTTTGTAAAAATCGGTCGTTGCCAATTTACAGGCAGTTTTTACATAAATTTCTTATGTTCTTGTGGTTCGGAACCCACGTAAAATTGTAGGTCCCCTCCGCCACCACGGAGGACATACACAATTACGAACACAGTAAGGTAGACCAGCCATGAGTGGATCCTTGGGTTTTTGTTGGTCTGAAACATTATAACAGCATCGTAGCGTCTTAAAATATCTAATTTCACTTCCAAATTAATGGTTTATCTCCTACTATTAGGAGTAGCGCAATCCTTGTCACTTAATCCAATTACAATAATGTAAAGGGTGAAATAGAGGTTAATAATAGTAGTATGACCGAAAAATGGGAGAATGCAAGAATGTTGCAGTGCAATTGCAAATGTTGTTCAATGTTGCAACGGAGTATACAAAAAGGGGTATGCAATGAAGGGGAGGGGGTTATGCAACAAAGGGGAGGGAAATGTTGCAAGAGAAACAAGGGTTATGCAACTTGGAGGCGGAGTTATCCCCCAAGAGAAAGAGAGAAGAAGAGAGAGGAAGAGAGGTGTTCGTCTGGCAGGAGCCAAGCGCATATTAAGACTTCATCTGAGCGCCCGCTGTCTTATAAGGTGTAAATCCGCCAGTTTGCTTAATCCGCCAGTTGGCTTAGAAGGCGTAAAGGAGTTGTTCAGGCGTACAGGTTGAGTTGCCAGATTGCGCTATTTATTTAACTAAAGCATATATTATTGACAGTTGGCTTAGAAATCTATCAGTCGGTTTAGAAGCGCGTAAAGAACCAGTCATTTGGTATAATTAATAATATCGTTTATAACCAAAAGAATTAAATAAAACACCATTACATCATTCTGTTTATTTAGGCGAATTATTGGATTCAGAATATATAGAAAATAAATATACAATCAAACGAGGAATACATGCAATAAAATAATAATACAGTAGTATAAGAATATGAACGAGGAATATATATATATATATATATAAATTTAATAATAAAATACAAAACGATGGAGTCTAACCATCAATATAACAGTACAGGAGAAATATATATATATATACGTAATTATATTAAATAATTAAATATATTGAAAATAAATACATATACTTTATCTTCTACTGCACTTAACTAAAATTAAAAATACAAAACGATGGAGTATAACCAATATAGCAATACAGGAGAAATATATATATGTATATATGTGTGTGTGTGTGTGTGTATATATATATATATATATAATATAATATATATATATATATATATATACACACAATTGTGTTAAATAATTAAATATATTGAAAATAAATATACATCAAAATACATTCACTTTGTTCTACTACGTAAAACACTAAACTCACACGTAATCGAGTCTACAGTCACACCATTATTCTTTTGCACTACGCAGTAAACACGGCTTAATATTATTTCACCGCTCAAGTTATAGGGAGACCTATGCTCTACGTAAATTGCCTTCATATCGTTCAATACTATTTTTGTGCCCACTTTACATTCGGTTGGCAAGTTATCTTTAAATACGGCTAGAATACAATCAAAAGCACGCACAAAGAGGTCATCGTTAGCCACAACATCATTATTAAATACAAGTTTTTAAACACTCCTTTCCAATCGAGGGTTTATTTTTACCGACCCGGGCTTTTCAATCGTGAACTCTTCTTCACACTGCATAGCGGCAGTTGAAATAATCTTCGAAGTCGTTACGACAGCTGCTCATTATATGAAGAAATCGTTCTTCAGGGTGAACGGTGTAGGTGAGCTCAGCCCTGTACCGCTCAAGTGCTTTGTACCAAAGTTCATGATATTTCAAAGAGTCTAAACCTTTTAAATAAGCATCCAGCTCTAGACCATTCTCGCCTTGTTCAGTCCTACACTCGGTAAACCCATCGAGCAGAGCGGTGTATGCGTATTCAAGTATTGTATCAAAATAAAGCATATCCGTAACACGCGTGTCTAATATAGGCTTCATCTTGCGGAATCCGACGATTTCAAACATTCTGTCGAGGATGAAACGGTTTCGCGTAGGAACAAGAGCGTTATTATCAGAAGCATTCTTCCACATCAACCGTATATCAATGCATGGCTGATCGTTATTTATACACAACGTACATATAACGGCGCATGAGGGGGTGTCACTAATCTGCTTTCTTCTTGTACCTACACCTGTAGGAATTTTATATCGATCTTCACTCCACTTCTCAACTATCACGAAGATTCTATTCATCTCCTCGACACTTAAATAAACAACATTCCGTTTGTTTGTTTGTCTACAAGTTGTTTCCAGTACATAGTTAATGGCACCGGTTTTTACGCCTGAACACGTGCAACGACTTCGTCATCACGGACACATCGTACACGGCGTTGAGAATGCTGCTCAAAGGATGTTCCATCGTATTCGAGGAGCGCACGTCCAGTCGGTTCAGGCTCTGAGATGACTATGAGCCACATGCAACGGATCGGCTCGACGGGAGGAGTGAGTCACACCATAAGCTGATGAAACGTGTACGGCGCTGTTCTAACATGAAGAGAATACTTGTATCCCATTATATTGGGTAGGTGTTTTGAGAAATTTTCCGATAATGAAGCAATATCGGTTTTAATGTTTTATCACTCCCACTCCCCAGAATATGCACCAGACATTTTTGCATAGGGGGATTTTCACGAACTAAACACATTTTATTCACACTCCGGCGCACTATTTGAGAGAAACATATGACCATATTTTTCCTTTTTGCTTAGCATGCGATACTCATTTCTGAATTCTGTTACATACTCACGCAGACCTTTAGCCACAACTTCACTACAAACCTCGTCATGATATAAATGTAGTGGTAAAAATACTTAACTTTCCATGATGACAAGATTTATATTCTCAGTCGCAGGGTACGAGTACTCGGTATGATGCAACATGACATAATATCGCTTGTCGCACCAATCATCAACAAGACTCACTAACCATATCCGTTGCTTCTCTTCTGCACGTGTTGTTTCTTCTACTTCACGGTATATGTAAGCTTTTATAAAGTTTCGTCCTACAACATAGTTCAATACATCACTTGCACCACGAAATCCCGCAATGCTCTCGCCAGAATATCCGTAGAGTATTTGTACCTCCTGTTCCTTCGCACGATTCAATGTAGCCTTGAAAGTATCAAAGGAGGGTGGAATAGGGAGCCATTCAGTAACCTTATCTTCACACTTTACCGAATACCACTTCATAAACGTCGAACACGCAATATTAAAGGTAGACATTACTATTTTTCGTCTACGTGGAGAAATGCACGTCTGAGACCCAGGGCTTGCAGCGATCAACTGAACACGCAGGGAAGAGATATGCCCAGCTAGTAGCAGGAGTCACGTGACCAATCATACAGGTGGGCGGAGCTTAGAACTTTCTCCTGTACACACGCTTGGCGGAACTTAGAATTTTCTCCTGTGTACACACACACACACACACACACACACAGGAGAAAGTTAAACGCTAATTGAAACACGATTTATTTAATAAACGAAATATTCAAGGTGTATATATATATTTACAAATACGTGTAATAAGTTAACAGTAGACATATCAAAGATTATGGTATCCAAAGGGTACGGTATCAGAGGTACCAGGCACCTGGTAACTTTTCCTATAGGTCTTACGGCACACCTTTGTACCCCTAAGTTCCTTCACGCCCCCCAGCTTCTGCGCCCGAAAATTGTGGGTACCTACAGTTAGTTGGGGCGGCTGGTCGCCCTCATCATCATCCAAGCACACTAGATCCTTCAACGAATCAAAGTTAACGACCCGCCGATTCGCCTGGTTGAACGTGATACCCTTAGCTTTCACGATATATTTCATAGCCTCCCCCACCCTCACCCGTACCCCATAAGTTTTTGGCCCTGTTGAAACAAAAGAGTCGGCGTATGCGATGTTTCCATACTCATCCTTGATCTCATCAGTTAACTCCCCGAGGAATTCACCAATAGGAGGCATGTATTCACCCTCCCTCGCTGTGAATATCACACTATCTGTATCGGCGTACAAAACTCCGACCAAGAGAATGCAATAGACCCCAAAGTTTGATGCGTGCATAGGCCGTTGTGAAGCTGGCTACAGGTATGTTTGCAACCCGTGAGGTATCTGTGGCCAATTCGGTATTATTGTACTTTATTATGTAAGTATTATCTACATTCACAATCTCCATGACCTCTTTATTCGGAGCGTTGGCATAATCCCAGACTTCACTATAACTTTGTGCCAAATGAAAGTTCCCTTTGCTAGTATTCTGTGCAAATTTTCCCCAAAGACTGTTTAGACACAATTTTGCACTAAAGCGCTTGCCTAGGTTCTTTACAATTTGGGAACGGTCAAGCTGTATACCTTCACGGTCACGTTGAATATAAGCCGATTTTTCATCTTCGGTATCAACTCCTCGCGGATACCCTGATGCTTCGACCTTATTCTTCAAAAAAGCATTTATAATTATGGCGTGAAAAGGTTTGGTAGCTTCTGAAACCTCCACACCTCGTGTATCTTCAATATTCTGTATCCATGGCGAACAGATAGATCCAGCTCTGGGCTTGTATATACACCTCTGATCTTACGCTGGTTGGTTGCATGATTACATTCCCCATTGTTCTCCTCTGCGCACTTCACGCACATGGGAAACATGAGCTTGTGGTCTATAACGACGGGTAAGATCGGCAACCATAAATCGCGTGGGGGCAGCACATCTAGGAAAGAAAGGCCGAAATAGTACCCGTTCAAATTTGTTGAGAACACCTCGATGGTGGGCAGGTCAGGTCCCACCAGTTTCTCAGGTTTCTGTACAGATAGACTGTACAGAAGTGTTTACGGAGTAGGGAAAAAAGATGGGAGTTTTTTGCCGGAGCAGGATGCTTATACATTTCATAAACCTGTGAGAAAAAGGTTTAAAACAGCCAAGAGAACAGCTGCTTCGATTGACTCTATTTGGCAAGCAGATTTAACAGACATGCAAAGATATTCAGTGTATAACGATGGTTACCTCTACATCCTATTCATAATAAATGTATTCTCTAGATATCTGTGGCTAATTCCTCTGAAAAATAAATCTCCTGAAACAGTTGCTAAAGCCACCAAAACGTTAATCTTGAAAGAAAACAGGGTTCCTGGCTATTTTTGTACGGATATGGGGAAAGAATTTATAGACCGAGCTTTTCAGAACATGTTGACAGAGTTTAATGTCAGCTACTACACAATTCTATACATAAGGCACCTTTAGCTGAAAGAGTTCAACATACCATAAAGGGACGCATGCACCGCTATTTTACACACAAACGCACATACAGATTTCTAGATATTCTGGAATCATTGGCCTCATCCTACAACTGCTTACACCATCGCACGATTAAGACAACACCTAACGAAGTTTTAGAAAGGTACGCGCCCAGAGGTGAGAAGAGATGGAGCCCCACCACCACACACTACACATTTCAAAATCAATGATTATGTAAGGCTCTCGTATTCGGGAAATAAATTCGCGAAGGGATTTGAGCAAGGATAGACACGTGAGACTTTTAAAGTTAGGGCTATGAAATCTAAAGACGAGATAATGTATTACGTCGAAGATTTGAATGGGGGATGAAATCGCTGGGGGCTTTTACCGCGAGGAGTTGAGAAAGTGACATTTAATTTAGGAAAAAAATGTGTTTAAAATTGAGAAAATTTTAGGAAGCAAAGGTTCAGGTAAGAGAAAAATGTACCTGGTGAAATGGCTAGGATAACCAGAAAGCTTCAACACCTATATAAAAGCTGATGCAATAATGAAGCTTAAATAGTATGCAACATGGCGCCTAACCATTTCTACGTCACACTCCCGTCCTCCTCGTCCCTGTCTCTACACCCTAACAACACTCTAGCCAACTTTGTAACAGAACTCCACGGACCCATTGAATTGGGTCGTGATACGTATGAGGTGGGTATATGCGAAATTCAGTTGAATACCATTCTTTTTAAGTATTAATTATAAAGAACCCGTTTTTACGATTCTTAGAGACTGTAATGAGTGTGAAAAAGCCGGGGTAACTCGGGATGAAACCATGCGTACCGCCCTGACTGAGGATGCATGGTATTACAGTATAGAAGTAACACTAGGACCGGGTCACTATGGTGAGGCCGAGGATGTTGAGAGACTTAAACGTAAGTTTAAAAAGCGCAAATCTTACGCGCGATTTAGTATACGAAATTGTAAACAATGATCCCCATGCATGCACTATGGCCCTAAAATCGCAGGCTAACCGAAATATTAAAGACCAAAGAGTGTTCAAAATTATGACCGATGGACGATATCGATCAGTCATCCAAAGAGATACATTTCACGAGGCACAACACGACTTGTCCAGCCTAATGTATCAGTTGAAATTGGAGAAAATGGTTGACGGCTATAAACCCCCAGACATATGCTATATTTACAGCAATATAGTGGAGCACCAGTTTGTTGGGGATACCCAGGCACGCCTGCTGCGCATTGCTCACATTCCCAACCATAGAGGAAGGAGTTTGAGTATTACATATGACAGGCCCCATTATGTGAATGTCGCAGCTAATCTAATAACCAATATCTCAATATATATATAAGAACGATTGAGGGAAAAAATTTCCCATTCGGTAACAGGAGCTTAACAGTGAAGCTGCACTTTCGACGCACTGAGTTATAATGGACAGAAAGCCTTTCACAGTCTATCGAGGTATGAGATACCAGCGTGGTAGTGGACTTGGATCCATTTTTTCAACCATACTACTTACGGGCGTCCCCTTGCTGAAGAGGGGTGCCAGATACCTCGGGAGGAAAGCGTTACAATCAGGTCTTAACACAGCAGAAGACATATTGGCTGGGGCTAAACCTAAAGAAGCTCTAAAAAGACACTTAAAGTGTACACGAGACGAAATCGTCAAAGATGCAAAGAGAAAAATGCGTGGTGGTGGGAAGAAGAGAGCTGTCTGGAAGAAGTGATTACCACCACGTGGCATTAAACGTAAAAGGATATCGAAGTAGTAGTGCTCTAAGCGAATGAAACCTATTTCTAACTCGTCATGGCACGCTTCATCATCCGTGTAGTTCACAATGTTTTAAATCGGAGCTGTCCCTCTTTGACATGCCTCCAACTCAAGTTTCTGTTGAACACAATGACTTTATTACAATTAACCCTTTAAACACAATTAGTTCGCCGAGTGCTCCTATAGAATTCGTGATACCCAGCTCAGGCCCTTACTTTTTTGATCCAAGCTGTGTGCACATGTACGCTAAACTACGTATAGCCCATTCTGATGGAACGGACTGTGATGACAAATATGCTGTATACCCTGAAACAAACTTTCTGCACTCCTTATTCAACCAGTGTGACGTATATTTAAATCAGTCAACATATCGGCAGGAACGGGGTACTACTACCTACGATTCTATCTGGAAAATGTGCTGAACTTTTCCAAAGAAACGAAGGATACCTTTTTAAGTGCCGAGGGCTATTATCAAGATAAAGACGAAAGTAGTATAAAGGACAAATTTAAAAATTCTAAAAAGAAGATATACGAGTGTTTTGGACGCCTGCATACAGATTTCACATTCCAGGAGAAGTTGCTTGTGACTGGGGTGAATATGAAAATAGAGCTCACCCGCACGAATCCTGAGATCTGTTTAAATTTGGATGCTGATCAAGAAGAGGGAGCAAAGCCCGTTGTGGTTCACATTATGGAGACATACCTCCGCGTACGGCGAGTGAAATTAAGTTCACCAAAACAAATAGAAATTGAGAAACATTTTCTAAACGCCACAGTAAATTACCCAATTAACAGAACTCAGATCAAACTATACACGGTGCCAGCAGGGTTGGCATCGAAACAGAAAACATCGCCCTGGGAAATCTACCTAAATGGATATTAATCGGGATGCAGGACCATGCTTCGGTGAATGGAAAATATAAAAAGAGTGCCTTTAAATTCGAGAATTTCGGACTTAAAATATAACTCTATACGTTAATGGCATTGCGTTGGGAGGAACATTGGATACGGACTATTCGTCAGATACTGTGTTACCTCTTTGCGCGAGAGCATATAGTAATCTGGCCCATATTGCAGGTGATTGTGATGAGCTCGGGAATGGGGTAACGCAGAAAGAATTAATTGATCAATTTAACCTTTATCCGTTTGACATCACACCTGACTTATATGCTAGCGTAAATACACATTTAAGTCCACAAGAGAGTGGAAACGTCTGTCAGGTTGGAATTCACCAAGCCTATAGACGCGCCTATTAGTGTACTAGTATACCTCGAGTCACAAGCCCTAATAGAAGTAGACAGATTTAGGGGCGTTATCACTGACTTTTAAAATGGATGCGAATACACTAGAGAGAGTAATGAATAGTGAACGAATCACACGTTCCAAATTTGTCGGTGTGTTTGCGAAGAATGAAACATTGGATTTGCCAACTACGCGAGATTGTGGTAGTCTTATTGTGAACACAGATGTCATTGGTAATGAAGGGATTCATTGGTTTGCAATCTATTTTAAAAATAGGGACCGCATGTACTATTTTGATTCACTCGGGACTCAACCCTGGAGTGACCGTTATTGTAAAATTTCTCGACCAGTTGCATATCCCCGAAGTTGTATGGAACCCATTCCGGTTACAAGGCTATTTTAGTAATACATGCGGGATGTACTGCATTTCATTTCTCATGCATATGTCACGCGGTAAAAACTTTATACATTTTTAAAAATTATTCGACCCGTGTCACACTCAACGAAACGATGAAATGGTATGCAGGCAGATAAAAAGCCGTTTTTCGAATGTGCGTACTCTTTGTGTAGTATGATTTTTGTTCGTATATATATATATATTATATATATATATATATATTGTAACCAATAATGTTAGTTTGTATATTCTGTAGTTTAAGATGGTTATTGTACTAAAAACATTTCTTTCATTTAATAAATTGATGAAAATACATTGTGTCGTCTTCCCCCCAAAAAAAGATCGAAACAAAAAAAACACACATTATTTCGTTAATGATGTGACATTCGTTGGGCTGATTGCTCGGTAAATCTTCTACCTCCGTATTCAGGTCCATGACATGGGATTCTTCAAAACGAAAAGATTGTATAACACGTGTCAAATCCTCATCGGACCTTAAAGGAGAAAGAATAATTCATTAGTTCATACTGAATCTTTTTTAATAAAAACATACACAGAGTATACATATAGTAAGAGTATTACAATGTGAAGATATCTTTGAACCGCTCAGAGAAGTTCCTTTAATAGATAATTACGAATAACATTTGAATTTATATAAAAAATATGCAAAAGATTGCTATAAAAAAATCAGATTCAAAACAGGATTTTAGCATAATTGCAAACTAATCTATAATTGCGGTTACCTAAATGAAGTATTTTTAATGTGATGAGGTGAATTACTACAACTCCATATATATGATGAAATAATCCAGAACAGTGCTCTTTCTGGCACGCACAAGTTTGTGAATAACTGACTCCAAAAAATAAAATTATAGGCACTTACATTTCTACGGCTGTCCCTCGCGTCGGATCGTAAGGAGCGTCATTGCAAATATCATCAACGGTTTGCGTTGGAAATAGTCCATCCCAGTCAGCGGCGTTAAAAAGATTAATTGTAGACAATGCTACAATGTCACCATCTTAATATAAATCCGGTAAACTATAAAGTTCTTGATTCATGGCGGAGGGAATGTTTATTCTCTGGTGAAAATAATTACTGTGACTCCCAGCTGAAAATATTTCCTTTTATATGCACGATCCCCAAGCACCGCCCCAAAAGACTAAGAGCGGTTCGTAAGTTTAATGATTGGTTGTCAGTGTAACGGCAGGGGTATGATAAGTTTGTGTACCAATCGTAACACCTATATTATGGGTCCAGGCTTTGGACAACTAATGGTGTCTTTATATTCTCTCCGTAGATTTAATGCTCACATTGTGTATTACCCCTTGCAGTCTCTACCACGACAATATTTGCATTTGCGCCCATACTTTTCTCGGTTTTCCCCAACCCACCTTTTATGCAATATCCCTCGCAACACTGATGAACCATCTCTATCACACCAATATTTTATTATTTTTGAGGCCATACTATTTGATCCTCAATTTTTCGGATGCAAGTCATTATAGGAATATCTTCATCAGAGTCGCTCAGCTCAGTACCACAGGAAACAAAATTAGCGCAGCTACTCTTCATAATCCTGACATTACCAGAAACAGCACAGTAACACCCATTGACACACATATCATTAGAAAATAAGAAATCTAGAAGATCTCTACAAACAGAACGTGCATTATGTTTTGCGGTCATACTATTCTCATCTTTCCCAAGATTCCTGCCTTGTGGATTTGGTTATATATATATATATATATATATATATATATATATAGTGTGTGTGTGTGTGTGTGTTAATTGCCTTTTACAGTCTCTGCCACGTTAGTTCCAAATATTTACAAAATATATGTTTGCGGTCATGCTATTCGATCCTCAACTTTGATTAATGTATTCGGCTTGACTTTTTACTTCTCGCGTAGGAGTGTGATTAATTTGCATTTAGTTCATGAATGTCTGATTGGGTTGATAGATAAATTGGTACCCTAGGTATCCTAGTGGTTAAGACGCTGGGGTGCTGGTTGAGAGCTCGGGCGATGACAATGTAATTCCTGCCCGCCCGTGCTGCAGCTTAGTTCGGTTTCCACGTTAAACTGTAGGTTTAAGATGGAGTGAAAAGTTGACCTTTGTCAAAATGAATAATTCGGGGAGAAGGAAAACCGATTTAGCTATTATTATTACTAATGTAATTTACACAACGGTTAGGTACCAGTTACAAAGAGAATCTATGACCTGAATTTATTGCATATAATCCTCGTATGTATATTTTTTTTTCTTCTCTAAAAGGGCTTTCGAAAATCTGTGTATTAATATATTCTCCACAAGAAATTATAAATATTTTTGTTTTTCTTTTCATTCCTTTATTTAGATTTTAAATTTTTTTTGCTGTGAATATTATATCCATATAGAATAAACAAAACTTTGTGTGTGTGTGTGGTCCTCACTTTCTCTGACAAATCTCTCTCTCTCTCTCTCTCCTTTAATAAATAATATAATTTAAAATTAAGTTTTTAACTTCAGTAGTAATGGTAATGGCTGGAATAATATTTGAAGTGAAAAGTGGTTTTCTCAAGCTGTATGGATGAAATTAGGCCAAATGGTCCTTTGCGGTCAGGCTTTGCTGTTAGCTCGAGGCAATTTGTACATTGTTTCTTCCAGAGACATTTTCAAAAAGGAATGAAAGTAAATAGACAGAATAACGTTTAAATAATTATTTCTTTTTACGTTTATTGTTTTTTCTTATATATCAGGTGTGTATTTTAATTTTTTCTGATGCAATTTGTTTTTGATTCAATTCGGACAAGAAAGGATTGTCAAAAGTAAATAGACAGAACGACGTTTAAATAAATTACTTCTTTTACTGAACAATTTTAAGGAGAAAGTCGGTCAAATACAATTTTTTGTGTGTGTGTATTTCGCCTGAACTATTGTTTTGATGATTATTTTTCGTATTTCTTATATTATTTTTATTTTATTTTTGATTATATACATAAGCCATCGTATGTATAGGAATGTATATTTATCTTCAATATTTCCAATAAATCGTCTGAATAAACAGAATGATGTAATGGTGTTTTATTTATTTCGGACAAGAAAGGATTGTCAAAAGTAAATAGACAGTATACTGTACATTCTAAGGTTTTAGAATAAATGAAAGCGAATGGTAAATTGAATATTATTCTTGAGAATATGTTATTGGAACGATTTCTTTTGCTAAGCCAATTGCCTAGTGTATTTCTTTTATTATTAATATTGGGTTTCGTTTAAATAATTAATTCTCTTTCTGAATAACTTTAAGGAGAAAGTCGTTCTTGCTTTTAATAAATAAAAACATTATTTGGCAACTCGTGTGAATTAAGATAAATGGTGGTATCTAGCAACTCACCCTAATAAGTTATACCTGAACAATTAAAATAAATGGTGATATCTGGTAACCCCCTCCATAAATAAAAAGTGATATCTGGCAACTCACCATCCTCTATATAAGACCTGCTTGGCTTCAGGACGCTCATAATGATGCGGACTCCGGTGGAATAAAGAACTCTCTCCTTCCTTCTTAGGTTAAGACTTAGATTAGGTTTCCCTTTGGGGGGGTGAGGACATCCCAACTTCTCCCCAAAGACCTCCTCCGTCTCCTTTCTCTTCCTCTCTTAGGTTAAGGCAACCCCTTTGGAGGGAGGTCATCCTTCCTTCTCCCCCGAAGACCCCTCCCCTCTCCCCCTTGGCAACATTGAGTTGTTGCATACCCCCCTCCCCTTTGCGACATACACCCCGCCCCCCCTTTGCAACATTGATAATTATCTCTGCAACATTCTTGCACACACCCATTTTGCGCCCATACTACTAACTTTCCCCAGTCTCCTTGCTTCTGTGAGTTTTGGGAGCTTTTCTTTACGAATTTTACCTGTTTCCTCACATACGTCGTCATTGACGAAGATTTTTTATCCTTCCAGCTTTCTTCTGTTTTTTAGTATTAAATCTCTGCGAGTTTCATCCTTACATATTACTTTTATAGCTGAACTGGGCATCTTAGATTCAGTCGTGTCTTTAACTCTAGAATTTTCTTTTGTGGTGAAATTTGTTTTTTTAATCTAAAAGCACTTTTGATCTTAATATTCCCCAAATTCAGTCTATCTTTTATTATGTCCTCTACCTTTTTCTTCGTTTCACCGTTTGTTTCTCTATTCATTTCAGATGCCCCCATTATGATTAAGTTATTGGCATGTGAATTATCGTCTAAGCTGTTTAATTTATTCCTAATTGAATCGTGCTCGTTTTTTATCATCTCCATGCTACGATTATTTTTAGTAAGCGAGTTTAGACTAGAGTTAAGATCCTTTATCTCATTGTGTGCATACTGAATGCTCTTTTCGAGCGCTATATTTCTATATGAGAGATGTGGCTTGGAGAGTAGTGCAGGGAATTAGAGGAATTAGAAAGGAAAGGAAGAACTGATTTAATATACCAAAAAGTTAAGGACATAAATAGATGGAAAAGAAATAGCTTGGGAGTGCGAGAAATAGATGAGAGAAATGGAGAAAAACTGAAAAGACCAATCCATCTCTTCCTTATGTCTTCTGAATATATTGAAGAACTGTATGATAAAGAGAACAAACCTAATAACATCGAAACGGAGGAAGCAGATGAGGTGGAAGTAGATTGTATGGGACCGAACATATTGGAAAGAGAAGCAGAGATGGTTGTAAAAGACCTAAGAAATGGCAAGGCCCTAGGACCAGATGTACCAGCAGAACTTCTGAAGAGCCTTGAAGGTGATGCTAGAGAGGAGGTGAATGTATTGTGCAGAAACATGTATGAAAGTGGAGAATGGCCTGCTGACTTTATGAGAGTCTCTATGATAATGCTAAGGATACTAACCAGAAGACTAACGAACAGAGCTGAGCAATACATTGGAGAGGATCAGTTTGGATTTAGGTCAAAATGCGGAACAAGAGAAGCTATTGGTGTTATGAGAATGATGGGAGAGAGACTGAGAGAATGCTGGAACATGATCAGGAAATGTATGTTTGTTTCATTGACTTTGAAAAAGCTTTTGACAGAGTCCAATGGAGGAAATTAATGGAAATATTGAAGAATATTAATGTTGACTGGAGGGACCGTAGGCTGATAAAAAATCTATATCTTAGGCAGACTGTGAATGTTCGAGTTGCAGGAGAAGAATCGGAGCCTGGATTGATTGAGAGAGGGGTCAGGCAAGGATGCTCCCTGTCCCCAGTGTTATTTAATATCTGTGCGGAAGCATTGATATAATAGAAGCACTCTCAGATCTGGAAGAGGGGATCAGAGTGGGAGGTAAATTGGTCAAATCTGTAAGGTTTGCAGATGACAAGGCATTTGTTTGTAGTACCGAGGAAGGACTGCAAAGAATGGTCAATAGCTTGACAGCAACGGCGGAAGAATTCAGAATGAGAATTAATGAGACCAAGACAAAGGTAATGAAAATGTGAGAAGGAAAGGAGCACAAATGAACCTAAAGATAGGAAATCGGACCTTAGAGGAAGCTGAGCAGTTTAAATATCTGGGAAGTTTATTAACCAACAATGGAGATTGCAATAAGGAAGTAAGATCTAGAATTGGTATGGGTAAGGTGGCCTTTGAGAGACAGAAAAGACTACTTGCAGGTAAACTTAACTTGAAGCTGAAGAAAAGGCTAATAAAAAGCTGATATGGAGTGTGGTACTGTATAGAGCAGAAACATGGACACTGAAAACAACTGAAAAGAAACTCTTGGAAAGTTTTAAAATGTGGATTTGGAGAAGAATGCTAAAGATAAGCTGGAGGGAACACCAAAGTAATGAGGAAGTACTGCAACAGGTGAGGGAGGAAAGAAGACTCATTAAGGTGATAAGAGAAAGACAGAAGAAATGGATCGGACATGTGTTGAGACGAGAAGGATTGTTGAAGGAGGTGATAGAGGGTAAATATGAAGGTAGAAGGCCGAGGAGAAGGAAAAGGAAAGCAATGCTGGATGATTTGAAGGCAGGCAGGAGCTACCATGAGATGAAAAGGATAGCTCAGGATAGAACACTTTGGCGGGACACATGAGTTGGACCTGCCTGATAGGCAGAACATGATGGATGGATGGATTTCTATATTTCAGTTTTGCATTGTCCATCTTTAACAATTCGTTATTAGTCAGGTGGCTTAGCAAAAAAATCGTTACAAGAGTGACAAAAGCACCAAATTTTTACAGAGTTTGTATGGGTATATGGATGAAAAAAATCCCATGCTCTAAAAAATCTGTCCATATTAAGGGTGTAAAATCCAAGATGGCCACCGTGGACCCGTCAAAATCTGTAAATCGTCTTATTTTAACCACTAGACCAGATAAAAGCATGGATGAAAGGTCTTTTCATAGTTTTTCTGGTACAAGAAATCCAATAAAATTATTATTTTTTAAATAAATTTTGAAGAAAGAAAGATTGAGGCTGTAACTGATTTAATACAGCTTAATCAGTGGCGTACTAAGGGGGGGTGCGAGGGGGGCGTCCGCCCCGGGTGACAGCCAGGAGGGAGGTGCCATCGGGAGAGTTGAAATACCAGTACAAGTTTTCAAACCAAATGAAAAATTCCCCAAAGTAAGAAAAAAAATTAAAATGTTTAAACTATTGCATCAGCTTAATGTTAATTTCCACTATAAAATAAATTTTTATTTTTATTGGCAATACAAAATTTACAAACGAAAAATTAAATATTTGATAAAAATTACATCGAAAGGCGAACGTTTGTTGACGTTTTATTCATCAGTTTGTTGAGCATAGCCAGCTGGCTGCAACTGACATTCCAAGTCTTGTTCACTTGACACTGTGACTCCACATACATGAGGTATGTTTCATTAAATAATTATGATAAAGCATAAAGTGCTGGTGTTTATAACAATATCATGGTACTTATACCAGTGTCCAGTAATTTTTGACAATGTGGTACCATAGTGATGTTTAAGTGTTTATAAATGCATCGTCGTGATGTTATAATACCCGGTAAATGCATTGTGGAGAGGGCCATTCATTATGCAACTACAAAGTGTGAGGAAATGGACATTTCTATGGAAAGAGGGAGAGTAAAGCTCCGAAAAAGATGCCAGGAGAGATGGCAAAGGATGCTGGTCTCACATTGCCAGAGGAAGTAAAAAGGGCTATGTTTGAATGTCTTGATCGCTTTCATCAAGAATTGGAGATTTGTTCTAAGGCAATGGATCAAATTCTGTCAATCTTCGCTGTTATTCAGCCAAACACTTTGGTTGTTGCAACAGAAGAAGAACTTCGGAAGTATATTCCAAATTTGACTCAGATTTTCGATGAATTCTCTGATGAAGATATCAGTGTGGAAATTGGACGACTTCGGAGGCATTTGGAAGCTGCCAAAATCAGCGTTGAAGAGGCAAAGAAATGGACAGCATTGCAGTTTCTGGAGTGTGTTTTTGTGTGTGTCTATTGCTTAATGTGAAAGAAGTTTTTCCAAATTGAAATTGATAAAAAATTTCTTTCGCTCGACCATGAGTCAGACAAGATTGACAAATATGGCTTTACTTTCAATTGAACATGAATATGCAAAGAAGGTGAATTTTGATGAGGTCATTAATCAATTTGCAGAAATTAAGGCTCGAAAGCAGAGACTGTGAATCCTCTCTATTTACCTTTGAAGAATAGGCTGAGCGTTGAGACTGGATTTCCTGTGTTTTTTGTATAAAATAAAATGCAGTATTACCTGTTCACTGAATTTTTAATTAATGTCCTGCATTTTTCTTATTTCCAATTTGTTTATGGCAGTACTGTACTGTTTAAAAATCTACTTGCAAGCATAATATATTTGTCTGTGTGTTTAAATTTAAAAATTATTTATGGGGGGTGCCAAAGGAAGGATCCGCCCCGGGTGCCAAATACTTTAGGTATGCCCCTGAGCTTATGTAGTTGTATTTTCGATACATTTCTTATATAATAGTGTAGGGATATAATCCTTGTCATGACATAATATCTTGTGATAAGTACATGTAAATGTGATTTATATGTTCAAGAGTGACGATTTCCATTTATTTATTTATTTATTTATTTATTTATTTATTTAAACAAGTACAAGGAAGCTGTAAACACTGCACGCATAAACACAGAAAACACTGCACCCATGGACGTAGCTAAGGCATTTTCTACTTGAATGACACGTTCATATGAACAACTGATTCCTAGTTTTGCCATCTGGTCCACCAGTTTATTGCTGCGAGTTTGGGTGTGCAGATTCATACCAATGTACAATGGCAATGGAAGCTCGCGGTCAAGTGTGTGACGTTGGTGTTCGGTATTGATGTCTACTCTTTTCTTGCAGTTGTGGACAATTAGCTGTGCCAATGTTAGACAGGCTTGTGAATCATCCACTGACGCTGACAAGTTTGGGCCATATAGAATCATTAAGAGCAGTAGTCGTGTACTGGGTACAATTGCTTCCTGGCATCCAGGCTCAAAACTGCCTGAAAATTTCAAACTCTCCTTAAAGATTTCTTCTCTGCATATTTTAGCAACTTTTGCAAACAATTTTGCTTCATCCTCATAATCGTGAAAGAGGAAAACATCTTTGAGCAAATGTTGAATGCCTTTGGAAATGCAAGAATTGTACTTTTGCCATCCATTTGCTCCTGTAGTCCGGAATCTCTGAAGTGAATGAGTATTTGTTCTTTCAAGCGTGTTTTGTTGAAGGAAATGTCAAAACCAAAGTCCTTAAGGCGTTTCTCATACATGTCATGAATCTTCGACAGCTTGAACAGAAAGGTTCCTTCCACTGCTGATTTCTCCATGTATGTCACAAGCTCGACGAATGCCCTTGCTTTGGCTATTTTGACTTTTGCTGCAGCAGCTCTTTGCGATGGATTGTTTTGACTTTGGAAATTTCGGTAACGATTTCTGTAATTGATCAAACAAGCCAGGTGATACTTGGCTTCATTTGCTACCAAATCACCACATAATACTTTTGAAAGTAATTTGGATGTTGCATTTCTTTTGCCATTGACCGAATGTGATTATCAGCTTCAAAAGTGGCAAACTCGTGCAGAATAGGGCCGCCATCTTCACAAAAGATACAGATCCTTGTACTGTTCTCAGTTGACTGGCGTTTGGTATGTCGCACACCACTTGAAGCCCCTGCCTCCTCATCTTGTGATTGCTTTCTCTTTCTCGTTTTCTCTCTTTCTAATTTTGATTTGTTGAACTTCTGACGACATGTTCCATGCCAAGACGCTTTATTCTCCATGAAGCATAGGAATCAGTTGTTCATATGAACGTGTCATTCAAGTAGAAAATGCCTTAGCTACGTCCATGCGTGCAGTGTTTTCTGTGCTTATGCGTGCAGTGCTTACAGCTTCCTTGTACGTGTTTAAATAAATGAATGAATGAATGAATGAATAAGTAAATAAATGGAAATCGTCACTGTTGAACATATAAATCACATTTGCATGTACTTATCATAAGATATTATATGTCATGACAAGGCTTATATGCCCAGACTATTATATAAGAAATGTATCGAATACAACTATATTAAGCTGTATTAAATCAGTTACAGCCTCAATCTTGTTTTCTTCAAAATTTATTTAAAAAATAATGATTTTATTGGATTCTTTGTACCAGAAAAACTATAAAAATACCTTTCATCCATGTTTTTATCTGGTCTAGTGGTTAAAATAAGATGATTTACAGATTTTGACGGGTCTACGGTGGCCATCTTGGATTTTACACCCTTAATATGGACAGATTTTTTGGACCATGGGATTTTTTTCATCCATATACTCATACAAACTCACTATAAATATTTGGTGCTTTTGTCACTCTTGTAACGATATCATCATTTTATAGCACTAAGCCACTTGACTATATTATATTGCACAACTTTTATTACTGCCTCAAGGTCTTTGATTACACTATTACTTTTGTGTACAGTGTACTAAGTTTTATTGACCAAATAATTATTGAACCGACAGTAAATGTGAACCTCACGATTTCATGGCTGTGTTCTTTTCTATAGTTTTATTGACCAAACAACTGAACCCCAGTAACTGGGGGCCCTGCGGTCCCCCAATTACTGGGGACAGACAGACACACAACTTCCTTTTTAAAAAAAGTTTCACCTGCATATCAGGGCCTCCAGCCTTCTGTAGTTAGCTTATAAGGCTAACTAACGAAAATATCACGACCTAACCTAACCAGTCGTTAGGTCAATTGTACGCCCTTGACGATTGGTTAGGTTAGGTCGTGATATTTTCGTTAGTTGGTCTTATAAAGCTGACTAAAGAAGGCTGGGGCCATGATCTCTAGGTGATCCTTAAAAAATTGAGTTTAATACGAGCAACTTAATAATAGTGTGAACATACAGGTCAAAGCAAAAGAAGTTCATCGAAAAATAAGCTGAATACCAATCTTACTAATATTTGTGACGGTTGTTGTTGTTGGTTAGCCGATCAGCCCACCCTGATCGAGCAAGCCGGCGGCACGCAGGTAACCGATCGCTCTCTCCGGAGTGGACCAGAGGTTCAGCGCACTAGTGATGTTGTGTTGTGCTGTGTGTTGTGCTAGAGCGGTACAGTCTGTCATAATGTGTTCAATTGTTTGTGGTGTGTCCTGGCACAGGTGGCAGGTGTCGTCTGTGGAACTGTCTAGTCTGTGTTTATATGTCTGTAAGTTGGGGTGATGTCCACAGCGGAATCGTGCTAAGTTAACTCGATCCGATCTGCTCAGGCTGGTCTCTGACCTGTCAATGGGTGGCGGCTTCGCACCTAGGACCGCATTTGGACCGAGTCGTGTCAGTGCTTTGTGGGTTAGGTGTGTATGTGTGTGTGTTTTCTGTACTGTGTGATGTCTGTGTGGCGTGGTATGAAATGGAGTATTTGGTTATAATATCTCTGGTGTTACCTTAATGGTGCGAGGTGTCGGTGCACGATTGTACATGTAGTGGCAAGGGTGTTGTGGGTTAGTTGTCGCTGCTGCCATGAATTGTGTTCCCCTCATGTCTAAATGTTCTCTAACTTTCAGTATTTTTGTTTCTGTGTGCAGGTGTTCTATTGGTGTTGTTTGAGTACATCCTGTAATGATACGAAGTGCGTTGTTTTGTATTGTCTGCAAGGTGTTTATGTGAGTATTTGAGATAATGGATGCCCAGCATGGGCTAGCATAGTCCATAACTGAGCGAATATATTGTTTGTATATGAGTGTTGTTGTTTCCTGCTGGTGTTCAAAGTTTGTGCCTGTTAGTACCCTAAGCGTGTTAAGACTTGACGTACATTTGTTTTTAATGTCCTGAATGTGGTTTGCAAAAAATAATGATGTGTTGTATGTTACGCAAGTATTTTGGTCCTGTGAGTGTGTGGATTGGTGTTTAGTGTAATCTGTGGAGTTACAAGGAGGAGTTACAAGGAAAAGAAGTACCTCAAAAGGCCTTGCGGCCCATACCGAGGAGGTACCAATGGCAACGGGTGCCAGGGAAAATTTTGTCTTTCAACTATGCTAGCAGTAGTAGAAAACTGGATAGAAAAGTATATAAATAGCTCTATATTTACCTTGCTCACAGAGACACCGTGCAAGCGAACTCCTGCAGAGTTTTCTTATGTTTTAATCTTAAACTATCAACGTGTTAAAGTAATTCCCACATATACTAGTCCTAAATCGTTTCAAATCCAACTTCTAACCATTGTTGCGAGTTGGGTTATCATTTGAACTAAACATGCTTCTAAAATCGACATCTTTGAACCCGCGTCACGTAAGCGTCGATTGTAGCCCATATGCCTAACGAAAGGGATTAACTTTGTGGCATTTTCGCCAGTTTCCAATCCACCTACCTACTTCCCCACCAATACCCAGCGCGCGCACTTCGGCCATTAGCCGGCGGTGAGGTACCTTATCAAAGGCCTTCTAATCAATCGCCCTACTCTTATCATACTCACTCAACATGACGTAGAAAAACTCGAGCATGATGGTGAGACACGACCTATGCCGTCTAAACCCATGCTGGAGTCCCCAAGTAGCTTGTAGGAATCCAAATGGTCAACAATCCTACTCGCTATTATCCCCTCTAAATATTTACCTACAACTGAAGTTAAATGGTGTTATTTATAGAGGTTCCAAGCCTCTCTTCCCACGCATGAGATAGCAGTAGCGTCCTAATCGTAACAGTAGAGAAAAAGACAATACTAAAAGTTTTTCTTTTTTTTTTGCAGTCAGAGGAGAACATCCCTAACCTAAGCTAAAAGGACAGAGTGGGATGGGAAGGGGTCCTAGTAACCCACGGGACAGGTTTGTACAACAGACTTCACCCGCCCTCCCGAAAGAGAGAGAACCTAAAGGAATTGGCAGCCAATTTCTCCAGAATCCACGACTCGGGACCGGAGGGCTGTCACCCCAAGTATAAAGTTTACAACACGCAGAAGGAACGTGCATAACCTTTATACCCCTGTTCTTCTGTGTTGCTTGTGATGGTTGATTTTCTGGGCGCTACTTTGAGTCTATTGTGTGTGAGACAGTCTTGTATACTGTTTATGTATGTTTGTAGGTTATTTGTAGCGGTGTCGATGTTGTTGTGGGTGGATGTTAGTGATGTCATCTGCATATGATGATAAGGTAACCTTGTTATCTATGGGTGTTCGAATGTCATGCATGTATAAGTTGAACAGTGTTGGTGAGAGAACAAACCCTTGAGGGACCTCGTTCGGAAAAAACTTGGTTTTGGATGACTTGTCATTAAATGTGACATGTGAGTATCTTCCTGAAAGATAGTTGCTCAGCCACCTTTTGGTGTTATTGTGCATGTTCGTGTTTTATTTTGTTTATGAGAGGGAACCGTGGGATAGCATCAAATGCTTTACTAATGTCTATTGTTGCTAATAGTGTACGTTGAGCTGGTCGTCTGGAGTTGATGCCATCCATGATGTGCTGCGTGAGGTTAGTGAGTAATGTCGTGGTTGAGTGGTGAGGTCTGAATCCATGTTGAGTAGGCGATAGTGGTATGTGTGGGTTGGTATTTGTAAGATTAGTCTTTCTGTTACTTTGGAAGATGTGCATAGTAAAGTAATGGGTCTATGGGAAGCTGGTTCTGTTGGATTTTTGTTTGGTTTGAGTAGTGTAATAATTTTACGTTGTTTCCATATGTCAGGAATAATACAGTGTTGGTATGAATATGTTCTGATGTTTGTGAGAGCTAGTCTTCCCTGTGGGCCCAAGTGTTTAAGGTGTACAGTATGTTAGATATATGGTCTGATCCAGTAGCTTTCGAATTCTTAATGTTTTTGATGATCTTGGTGGTCTGGTCTGTATTGAAGGGTGTAATGGTCGTGTCGAGTCTGTAGGTTTCCTTGTGTCTGGCTGTTTGTCTGTCTGCGTGTTTCTGGTTGTTTTCTCTGTTTAAGTGACTTATCTTTGCGTAGTGATTAACTAGAATGTTAGCTTGTTGTGTATGTTGGGATATTATTTTGGCTACGACAGATAGCCGCGTGCGAGGTGTGAATGCCACTGTTAGAGTGGGTAATGCTGTTTATAGTCTTGTATAGCCTGGATGTATCTGTGGAGTGGTTTAGTGTAGTTATGAATTCCCTAAATGTTTCTATTTTTTTCTTTAAGTTTTTTGTTTATTTGTGTGTTGAGCTGTTGTATCTGCTATTTTATGGTTTCTGGGTATGGTGTTTTTGTGTTATGTTTGAGGTTATTACGTTGCCTTATGAGGTGGGCTATTTCTGTAGTGCAATTTGGGTTGTATTTCCTAATGTTGCCCTTGGGTATGTATTTGTTTGCATTATTGATGATCTGACTAAATGTTTTGAGTGTTGTATTCAGGGCCGGATTAAGCATTGTTAGGGCCGGGGGCAATGAATTTTTTCGGGCGGGTGTCACTAGAAAAACACACTTCTTTACCTGATACATCATACATGAGTGATGTGATCAGCTGACTGGGATCGATCAACAGAAAACGAAACAAAAACAAAGATGTGATTACAGAAAATGTATACTTTGTTCACATAAATGGGATACTAAACTAGGTTTGGTAGAAGCGGAATCTAGAAATTTTTTTTCTTCCTCACGGTCGACCAATTATTTCAACGGTAGATTATAGCGTTTACATAGTTTCTTGGGGTCGGTCCGCTACTGGTTGTATTGATGTTTATGATGGGTGTGCTGTTTAATGTGGTGAATTGTTCCTCAGTCTCTATTTTGAACTGTTCCCAATCAGCTTTCTTGTAATTTCTGTAAGTGTGCCTAAGGCTGTTGGGGCAGAGTGTAAGAACGTGTTGTAATGATGATGGGCAGGTGGTCTGATGACAGTTGTTTTTCTGTTCTCCAGTGTGTATGTGTTGCTAGTGAGGGGGAACAGAACGTTATGTCTCGGGAGGAGTTTGAGTATCCTGCTTGATGTGGTATGTGTGTATGTTCTTCTGTATTGTTAAGAATGAAGGGGCTGTTTAGTTGTTTGGCTATATTGGCGCCTCTGGTGTTGTTTTGGTTGTGCAGATACCAACTAGTGTCTTTAGCGTTGAAGTCTCCTCCTAAGATGACATTAGTGAGAAAGGCCAGATTGTGTAACTAGATTGTAATTGGCTGGCACCTGAGGTGAACTATCTGGTGGGATGTAAATGTTGATGAGTGTGTTGTGTTTTGCGCGTGTTTTAATGTTAACTTCCTGTATTTCTATCGTGTTATCTGCTTGGATTGTGTTTGTAATGTTTTGGGTGGTGGTATTGTAGTTAATGCTTTTACGTATGTAAGTGATGAGTCCACCCCCGTGACCCCCAGTACGATCTTGACGGATCGCCATGAAGTCAAGGATGGTGGGTCACGCAGAGGCGTACCAATACTTTTTGCCGCTCGGGGCGAAAATGCCAACGCCGCCCCGCCCCCCCCCCTGCAACAATTTTCAATTTTAAAAACAATTCCTTTACAAAAATACACTTCTAAACAAAACTTTTATTGGAAGAAAAACTTAAATAAAGCAACTTCAATTTTAACAATACTACATAATGTACCGTACATAATACACTACATAATTTTAACAATAACTATATAATGTATAATGCCTAGTTAAATTTTCGGACTTTCATAACAGAAAATTCATGAATGATTTTTTCTATGTCCATTGTCTGCAACTTCGCGTTCAATTGAAATAATCGCCAAATTGCTCAGTCTAGATTGACTTATAGTTGACCTGAGATAAGTTTTTATAAGTTTCAGTTTCGAGAAACTTCGTTCGCAACTTGCCACGGACATGCATGTAGTTAGACAGATCCGGAGGGCAATTGTTATATGAGGCAAAGATTCCACTAGATCCCATTTAACGATCCACTGAAGTAGTTTTAACATATCCCAGTTCTTTGGATCATCGTCGACGCTTATGCTTTCGAAACTGAGCAAATGTCTGCGCAAACGCTTTATTTCTTCCAGTAGACTTCCTGGATTAATGTCATTGTAGATGGAAGAAAAATTATTGACCTTGGTATTAATTTCTTCATCTTTGGACTGATTCAAAAGGTACGAAGGAGACAGAAATTCAAAGCGATCATTCATGTTTTTAAGACAAATTGTGCGTTTTTCAAATTTCTGCTAATAAACGATCCATGATTTCAAAAAATTCTCTGCGTACATCCTCTTGCACGGTCAATCCAGCATCACGAGCTTGCTCTCCAGGCATTCTTCTCCGTCTCCTGACTCTGCGGTCTATACTGATATCCATTTCATTACAGAACTCTTCGGCGGCATCTGCAGCGTTTGATACTACTGCCTCTCGTTCATTAGTTAAAAACACGGATAAAGAGTTCATTTTTAATGCACACTGGTCCAAAGCAAGTCCCTTTCTTTGAAAATATAGCTGAGCATCATTGATTTCAGCACTGGATCCCAGAAAAATAAGCACACAATGAATATGTATGACATGATGGAGGTCAACAGAGCTTCAGCATCGCCCTTTGTGTCCAGATTTTCGGAGACCCCTTCACTCAGTTCTTCCAAGGCACTAACAACGCGAGTCAAGTTCTTCTTAAGACTAGAAACAGCATCATACTTAGCACTCCACCGCGTATCAGAGACTCGCTTGACAGTGATTTTGGAATGTTTTGTTAAGACATCCCAACGATGAGTAGAGGAAGAAAAGTAGACGAAAATTCGTTCAATTGTTCCAAAGAAAGTTACAGCATTAGGACTCAGTCCCGCGGCATGAACTCCAGCCAAGTTCAGCGAGTGGTTATTGCAAGGAATGAAAACAGCGTGTTTGCTAACATCAAGAATTCTGCGTTGAACTCCAAGATGAATACCTGCCATCGTAGCAGCATTGTCATATCCTTGACCATAACAATTCTGATATCCAGCCCATCCTCATGGAGCTTAGTGACAATGAGATCAGTAACTGCCTCAGCAGTCTTCCCCTCTAATTTAATAAAATCAACGAAGGATTCCTTCACCTCTACATTACCATCTTTAATCGACACATAGCGAATTACCTGAGACATCTGATCAATATGCGATATATCTGGTGTACTATCGAAAATTATTGCAAAGTACTTTGCACTAGACACATTACACTGGGGAACAAAAAAAAGAATTTTCTTGGTGCCTGAGATTTTAGACCTTATTCTGGATATTTTCATGCCACTGATTCAGAAAATATCATCCATTTTGTTCTAGCAGCTCTAGTTTTTGAGATATTGCATACGTCATTACCTACTTTATTACCCTTCTGGAACTGTATTATGAGTTGCTCGTAAATCTAAATGCATCTGTATAATTAAATTGTAGCTATGATTTTGCTGAGGTTGCTGTTTTGCATGTGTATTGTACATGTACTAACGTGAATTCTTTCCTGTTACAGGTGTTGACATGGCTTCATCACGAAGAAAGTGTTTAAATCATCCAGATGTGTTTTGTTTTATCTGCGGAGAGTACACGTTCATTGAACAGAGAAAAATTATTACTGATTTGTGAAAAAAGCTTATTTTGCCTATTTCAAAGTACAACTAGGGGACCAAGATAAGCCATGGGCTCCTCATGTTGTGTGTAAAACGTGTACGGAGCATCTGCGGCAATGGACCAACGGAAAGAGGAGGTGCCTGAAATTTGGTATACCAATGGTATGGAGAGAACAGAGAAACCACAGTGATGACTGTTACTTTTGTTTGGTGAATATAAAGGGCATCAATGGACGTAACCGGAGTAAATGGACGTATCCTGACATAGACTCAGCTAGACGGCCTGTTTCACATTCAGATGAGATACCTGTCCCATCATTCAGCCATCTTCCAGAGCTCCCTCAAGAAGATGATGAATCTGCTACTGACTGACAAGAAAGCATATGTGGGCAAAATGACAGTGATTTCGAAGGACCGTCATCAGTTGCAGAAGGTTTTAGTCAACACGAATTAAACGACCTCATAAGGGACTTAAGTCTTTCGAAGAAATCGTCTGAATTGTTAGCTTCCAGGCTGGGAGAAAAAAATTTACTGCTGCCGGGAACCAAAATCACGTTATATCGCGACAGAGAAAAGGATTTACTGCCCTTCTTCTCAAAAGAGAACGATTTAGTTTTCTGCAACAATGTGCGCGGATTACTGATGAAAATGGGCATATCGGAATACACACCAAGTGAATGGCGGTTATTCATAGATAGCTCCAAACGGAGCCTAAAATGTGTTCTTCTACATAACGGCAACAGATACAGATCAATCCCAATTGGTCACTCAGTCGGTATGAGAGAAGAGCACGGGACAGTCGCCCTAGTCCTAGAAAAGATATCATACCGAGACCACCAATGGGTGATCTGTGTGGATCTGAAGATGGTGAATTTTCTCCTGGGCCAGCAGAGCGGGTACACCAAGTACCCGTGCTTTATATGTCTCTGGGACAGTAGAGCTAAAGATGAACACTGGGTGAGAAGACAGTGGCCTCTGAGAGAAAACATGGTGGTTGGAGAAAAAAATATCATCAAAGAAGCTTTGGTTGACAGAGAAAGGATCATATTGCCACCACTGCACATCAAACTAGGTTTGATGAAACAATTTATAAAGGCTTTGAACAGAGATGGGACGTGTTTTGGCTACATATGTAGAAAATTTCCTGCGCTGAGCATGGAAAAGCTGAAGGCAGGTATTTTCGATGGACCGCAAATCCGGAAACTCATGAAAGACCCGCGTTTCCAAGATTCAATACAACATTGAGGCACGTGCGTGGTCATCGTTTAGTATGGTTGTGAAGAATTTCCTTGGGAACTATAAGGCCGATAACTACGGTGAACTAGTGGAGAATATGCTCTCTTCTTTTTGTAAACTTGGCTGTAAAATGAGCATCAAACTGCATTACCTCCACAGTCATTTGGATCGTTTCCCAGATAACCTCGGTGATCTAAGCGAGGAACAGGGTGAACGATTTCACCAAGAACTAAGGACCATGGAAGAACGGTACCGCGGACGATGGGATACTCACATGATGGCAGATTACTGCTGGAGCATCCAACGCGAATGTCCTGGCACATCTCATCGCAAGAAATCTCAGAAACGCGGTTTATGTGAGATGTCTCAATGAAATAACTTTTTTTGCCGTTCGTGTCTCAAGCTTGTTTGAATTTAAGAAATATTTTTCGTACCTTATGCTTGTTTGATGTTAATACACTATTTTTGCTGACATTCATCATACTTTTGTATTCAATTGACAACAACAGTGATTGCCAGTCAGCAATTATATAATATTATATACATTATATAGAAATATATATAGATATATATCATATCTTGATAAGCAGAGCTGATGGAGAAAAACTAATGTCATTTTTAGAGTCAGCGACCTCAATATACCCAGAAACAGGTCTAACATCTAAGTCACCAAAAGTTGTGTTCCCCAGTGAATTATCAATTATACATTTTCGAACATTACAGCCGATTAGTGTGATGAACTCATTTTGAATGTTTGGTGACAAATACGTAGTGGATATCTTGTCAGTCATTCGTATTTTTGTAAGATGTTCCCTAATTACTGGGTCATATTTGCCCATTAGTTTTATTAACTCCAAAAAGTTTCCAGAATTGCCAGCTAGCCCAGCTTCTTCATTTAAGTTCTCTCGGTGCCCTCGGAATGCAAGATCTTGTTTTGCCAAGAACATGATGCAGTCATAAATTCGTCTCAGTATTTCTTTCCACTTAGCAGTAGCATGTTTTATTTGCAACTGATGTGCATTATCTATTGTAGCATTCAACTGAAGGCGCATAGACAACTCTCTCCATTGTTCAAAGCATCGGGTATGATATGGACTGTTTTCATGTTCAGGTACTCTTGGATTCAGTTTCCTCCAGGCAAAAAATCCTTCTTCTTTTCCAAATGCACTGGAGATGTTGTTGAAGAGAAGACAGCAAAAGCAATGCAAGCTACATTTTGAAGGTGAGAAGATTAGCCATGACCTTTCAATTTTTTCGCCATTTTCCAAAGTTTTGAAATACCAAACTTTTGACATTGACCTATTGTTTGAATCAGCTGGAAAGGGTCCATTCATGTTTTTCAAATGTGATGGTCCACGTTTAATGAGTTCGATTCTCAAATTGTCCGTCATTGGAACGGGCCAGTTGCCAGAATCGTTAAACAGACTCTGTGGGTGATGGGTGGGTGGGTGACTTTGTGATGTAGATGAGGGTTGATCCTGATTATTTGGGGGTTCACTTGAAGTTGCCGCTTGAACATCTATCTCTAAAGATATATCACATTGCGGTTGATCTCCTTGCTTCCCAGAAGGCACTGAAGGTGTGTGTGAGAATTCCATTAACTGATGAAATCGCTTAGCAGCACGCTTGCCTTCCTCCTCTTTTTTTTCGCGAAGATTCTTGTATGCAGCACCACTCAGTCTCTGTCGTTTGCTCATGTTTGCTAATTCAGTAGGGTATCTGCAAAATAAAACAACCATTAATTATTAACATCATCAAAGCTCAAAGAATGCAAAGCCTAACCTAAATAATATAGGGAAAGTCTGAAAAATAGGGCTGGCAACCTTTCCGATGTGAAAATTTAACGCAACTATTTGTGGAAATAGTGGCATTGAGGTGGCATATATAGCATTTAATGATGATTTTTCATCAAAACCATGGATATTTTGTACACAAATAACGCGCGACAATGATGAGATATAATTTTTTGGAGGGTTGCATTTTAAAACATAAAAACCCAAAATTTTGCATACTGCGCCCGCCTGACAGTAATTTGCCGCCCCTCCCTTGATACGCCACTGGGTGGGTGTTTTGTGTGCGCGTTTTAGTTTTGTTTCTTGTATAAGTGCTATGTGAATGTTTTGTTTGTGTACGAATTCCCTAAGCTACATGATTTTGTTTGTGATGCCAACTACGTTGTACTGTAATATGTTAATATTATGCTTCTGTATGTCTCATGGTCCTATTGTGTCTGTCTTTGTGTATGGTGACATGTGTAAGTTGTAGTGGGGCCTGGATTAGTCTTAAAGTCGCCGAGAGTAAGAGTAGTCCGGGGAGTACGCAATTGCTCGCCGTAAATGAAAAAATAGCAAGCTGGTATAGGTCCGGCCCCGGGAGCCGATCGGCACTCTGACCGTGCCACGCAACAGGCCGTCGACTGCCAGTCTGGCCAACCGTAGACAGCCCGCTGCACGGAGATTTGAGGACGTTTGGCCACCAGTGCGTTGATGTTTCGGTTTGACGTCGCCTCCTCTTCGCGTTGACGTGTCCCGCGCTGGAGGATACAGCCACTGTTACTGTTAGAAGCTTCCTCGTCAGCTGCTAACTGTCGACATACGTTGAGGTTTTTAGCTCCTTCCTATCAGTTTCTTATTATCTTTGGTCAAAATGTGCTGTTTAATACTGTCATTTCTTTTTGTACCTTACTTTCTTTATTAATTTGTCCAACAATTTGGGACTGGAAGTATATAATGAAATTATTTCCGGTCCTGTCCTTCAAATGTTTTGATAAAAAGTTATTTTTTGATTTTCTTTCAATCAAGAATAAAAAGAATGAATTCTTTACTAAATTTTGCTTTATTCTTTCTATCTCTTTACGAAAAATATCTCGGATGTAGTCGTTTTTGGATGATAAAGATAAGAGTAAATAAGAGTGAAAACTTGAGTTGCTACATTTGTGACGGTTGAACAACTTTGTTACATATGGCCGGCCAAACCACTGGCCAGATTTGGATGAAACTTCGGGGGTAGGGGTAACTGAGGCTGGATTGGTTGAGAGATAGTGACATTATAGACACGTCATAAATGGGCGGAGCTCTAGCGCGTGCTTTTCACGCGATGCATTTACGATTCAGCAAACAAAATTTGAATTTTTTTTTAATTAGGCAAAATTTTGAATTTTTTAAAATCTCCATATATATGCTCTGTCTGTCTGTTACCCTAAAACACGGAAACTGCTCCTCGAGAGAAAAAATTATTAGGTAAAAGTTGCTTAAAATTAATCGAAACCTACGGGAAAAATATTGAATGCCCGGTTAGGTCAACTATACGCCCTTGACGATTAGTTAGGTTATGTCGTGATATTTTCGTTAAAACTAACGAAAATATCACGACTTAACCTAACCAATCGTCGAGGGTGTACAGTTGACCTAACCGGGCAACGCCGGGTCGCTCCACTAGTAAATACAATAAATCATGAAGCCCAAATCATTCGAATCTGACATTTAAAATCTATAGCGCACGATAAAGTTCTACATTCTTACTTAGTTCCTTACCTCAACTCAAATAGAAATGGCTTTACAAAACTAAAATTACCTCCAGAAAAAACAAAATACTAAAAGCAACTTGATTATCTAGCATATAAGCCTAGCAAAGGGAGCAAAAACAGCTAGTCTACTATATAAAAGCAAGTTGTCTCTCTTTCTGTCTGTCCGTCCGTCCGTCTGTCCGTTTGCTGCTAACTTTTGGGTCTCTAAAAAGAGAGCTCTAGGGGCTTTTCCGTTCTATGGGCAGTGGGCACCAACCAAACTAAATTTGCAGGTTAGGTATGACCAATGATAATGTAATGGCCACTCGCCTCTCTCAAGTAACTATTATAATTTACTATTGTATTATGATTCGTCAAATTTTTGAAGAAACGACAAATATTTTTGTTTTTATTTATGTTCATAGCTGTTAAATTAAATAAATTACATTTTTCCTATTCAAAATGTAGTGATTATTAATAAAAAGTTAAAATAAGTTTAAACAATATTAATTTCTCTCATTTCAATGGTGCCCATAGAACGGAAAAGGTCCAAGAGCTGAATTAGCTAAACAGGGCCCTACGGACGGTGCTGCCAGTAATTCGGGGGGGAGGAGCAGTAATTGGGGGACCGCAGGGCTCCCCAATTACTGTCTGTTCAATTACTTTTTGTCAATAAAAGTATAGAAAAGAACGCAGCTAAATAAGATTCCACCTTTTGTTATTACGTTTAGTGACCAATATCCATAACGCTAAACAATGATGGAACTCTGAAACATACAAACAAAACATAAACACATGCATGAAAAATAAAGGCATCAACATGAAGACACCAATCAATAATAATGAATATTCTCTATCTCCCCCCCGAGTCTTTGATATAGTATAGTGAAAAAAGGGGAACAAAGACTGTTATATATGTAGTAGTGTGGTACAGGGAATGGGTGTCGATGGCGAGAGGGGGTTGTTCATGTAGTATGTAGCGTGTTCGTCATATCGTAATCGCTCTGCCATGAAGGTGTCTTCCTATCGCGTCCGGAGCGTCTGACGGCAGGGGCATCGGTTGGAGAAGCGGGACACCTGGACGCAGCACCTGGAGCAGCAGGTTGCGAGGAATCTCGTTGCTGGAAGCGCTCAATGGGTGCCAGAGACGGTGTTGGTGGGCACTGCTGAGGGTGCGCATCTGGTCTGGAGGGCAGGCCTCGTGGTGGGGTGTGCAGTGGAAGTGATGTGGGGCTGGTCAGTGAGGTTACGTTGCCAGCCGGTTGGTGGGCGGTAGGGGATGATCGCTCGACTGCGGACGGGGAGCGTGGTTTCGGGGTGAGGTTGCGCACTGCTTCAATTCGGGCGCAGGGCTAGAGAGGTGAAGGCGGGAGTCGTCCATGCGTGGTTTTGGGGGTGAGGTCGCGCAATGTCCCGATCCGGGAGTTGGGGTAACCGTCTGCTGTGCTCGAACCAGTGTTCAATGGCTCTCATGTGCCTGTTCCGCAAGGCATCCCTCGCCGCCAACGTCCCGAGCCAGGTATCGTGTGGCTTGTACCTGCCGGGCACGATCGGGATGAAATCTTTGATCGGACGGCCGAACACACACATAGCGGGAGACAGCTTGGTATCTTTGTCAGGCGTGTTGCGGTATTGTAGCATGGCTCGCTGAAAAGCGTCTGTATCGAGCTCACCGTTCGGTCCTGTGTTGTCTGTGATCAGTCGTTTCGCTGTTTTCACGCCAACTTCGGCTCTGCAGTTTGAATGTGGAAAAGCTACCGAAGCCAGACGGTGGTGTACGCCCCAGTTCCCAGGAAGTGACGAGTAGCCGTGGATGTGAACTCAGGGCCGCCGTCAGATGACAGTTCGTCGCAGATGCCATAAGTCACGAACACCCTGCGCAGGCTGTTGATGAGGCCTCTGGCGCCATCCGTGGTCCTCTCCACAATCGGCCAGTTTGAGTACCTGTCGACGATCACCAGGTAGTTGGTACCTTTATAGTGGAAATAATCGGCACAGATGCACTGGAAAGGGTAGACGGGGGACACCGGAGGAATTGGAGGAGCACTGGGCTGCGAAGGTGCCATACGGTTGCAATGGTTGCAACTGTTCCTGAGGGTAGTGATAGCAGGGTGATGCCGGGCCAGAACACGGACACCTCAGCCCTCGCGACCATCGACGATACGCCCTGGTGGGCTGCGTGGAGCGCGTTCAGTACATCCTGCCGGAGAGAGGGAGGGATCACAACACGGTTTTTGAATACGACGACGCCGTCCACCGTGTACAGGTCCTCTCGGAATTGGTAATATTCTCTGAGTGGGGGTGGGAGCTCGTGACGGAAGTCAGGCATGCCTGACTCGATTATCGAGACGAGCTCTGTCATGTGTTGGTCGCTGCTCGTCGCCAATCTTACCCGGTCCCAGGTAACGGACTGCAGCGTGTTCAGAGCTGAGATCGCGGAGGCCATAACCTCGTCGTCGAGGGCTTCGTCGTTGTACGCAGCCGTTCCCTCTGTGCGTATGCCAGCTAAGAATGAGTGGCGCAGAGCAGCTGCCGACGGTAGGTCATCATCAGCAACAGCGTCTTGGCTACTAGCGGAGATGTCGTCTGCCAGGAGCATCTTTCAGGTTGGCGGTCGCCGGTGGGGTGGCGGGACGTAGCGTCAGCAGCGCGATGCCTCGCACCAGGTACATGGATCATGCGAAATCTGTAGCGGAGAGTCTTCTCCTTCAGATTTCTCAGTCGAGCATTCGGTAAGTCTTCCAGCGACCTGTCGCCAAACACCTTCAGCAGCGGTTTGTGGTCAACGCGATGATGAGGTCATCGCAGCCGAGGACGAAGTACCTGGCCTTGTCCAGTGCGTCAGCGACTGCCAGAGCCTCCCCCTCGATCGGCGCGTAGCGTGACTCGGCGGGGTGGGTGAAGCGACTGCCAACGAGGGTGACCATCCAACCAGTGCGGCAGCAAAAGGGTTCAGCACCAGGACATTCACAGTGCTTCTGGGATAGCCAGAATCCGATCCCTGACTTCGACCAATCGGTCGCAAGACAGGTCGGCTTTGTTTTGTCAAATATACTTACACCCTCCTCGATCTCACTGATGATCACCACCTTCGACTCTTCAAACAGATTGTTGAGTTGATCATCCCATCGGAAGGGCGTGCCGGGCTTCAAGAGTTGGCGAAAAGGTATCATTCTCTTTGCCATAGCGAAAGCATACGCCACCTGGTTAATTAGCCCAAACCATGAGCGAATGTCGGTTATGTTCTTTGGTGTAGGAAAGTCACGGATGGCCTGCAGATACTTCTCGCAGGGTCGTACTCTGTCGAGTGTGATTTCGAAGCCAGCAAACTCCACAGTGTCTTGTCCAAATACAAACTTCTCAGGGTTCAGCGTGATGCCGTGTCTGCCGCAGATGTCAAGCCAGTTGACTGCTTGGAAGAAACTTTGTCTCAGGTCGTCCGACCAGAGCAGCGTATCGTCGATACACTTGGTTTTGTTTGGAACGTCGGATACTATTTCGTCGTAACGTCTCGAATAGCCATCACCAGAGGCGATATAGCCCTGGGGCGCCGTGCGGTACCGGTACCTGCCCCACGGAGTGATGAAGGTAGTCAGGTGACGGTCTTCCTCGCGGAGGGGCACGCTGTGGTATCCGTTCCAGGCATCGAACACGGTCTTCTTCTTGCCATGGGGCACCGACCGTGCCTGGTGGAACGGTGACTGAGTATGGTGTGTCTCGCGGGTGGCATGTATGTTCAGGGGCTGGAAGTCGACCGTGCGGCGTGGCTTCCCGTTCTTCTTGGCGCACACCACCATCCGGTGACACCATGTCACCGGTTCGCCGACCGGCACTGGCTCGATTACGCCCAATTTCACGTCTTGGTCGAGTCCACGCTTGACGTCATCTTGCCAGTGAAGAGGGACGGGTACGGGGTGTGATATGCCACCGGGTCAGCTAGAGGGTCCACCATAAGTTTCAATGGAGGGCCCTCCATCATTGGCAACGGCTGATGCGCACACGTGTTAAATGTGCTTGACTTGTAGTATTCGACCAAGTACTGCCGCAGTCTGTCGCGGTTCTTCTCAGTCGCCAGGAACGGTAGTTGTGATGGCGGCCGGGGCGGTGTTTGACGTATCGGGCAGTCGCATGGCTGGTCTGACCGCTCTCGCTGCTGATAGCACTATCTCTCGCCGGCACCTCATCGCTCGCGGTGTCGGCTGCCGAGGTTGCCTCGAGTCGATGCGAAGACGTCTCACCGATCATCGGGAAGTTGTCGGTGATCATGCCGAGCGCGATGCATGCCTCCTTGCTGAGGAACAGCTTGTCGGAGTTGTCCGTGACATAGGTGAGTTGACGAGTTGTTACCACTTTACCGGTTTTGTCCTTTCCAGAGAGTCGCAGGATGACGGCGCCGAGTATTTTGATGCATCCGTTGTTGGCGGCGTGCATTCTCATCGTGACGGGGATAAGGTCGGCTTGTTTGAGGCCTATGCGGTGGATGACTTTGATGCCTGCCATCGCACCGAGTGTAGCAATCTTGGGCGCGGCCTTTAGCTCGAATCCGAATGCAGCGTAATCTTCATCGACGGCTGTCACTGTGAGGTTTATGAATGGCTGAGGTTTGGAGGCTTGCTTAATCCATGTGTCGGAAAGGCGATGATAAAGATGATGGTCAAGGGCGATGACTCTCCTGATGCGGCGTCGGCCAGTTGTGGCAATCGAGCAGAGGGCCTCGAATACAGCACCTTCTTCGCATATTGCATGTGAATTCGCTACTATCTCGACTCTTGATGGTTTGTGCTTGCTCCTACACACTGCTTCAAAGTGGTTCTCACGATTGCAGTGGCTGCATGTGTGGCCATAGGCTGGGCAGTCTTTCTTTCGGACCCTGCCTGGGGCACTTTTGCCGTGCCCTTTCCTGCCGCAATATGAGCACACCTCATGGTTGCCGACTGTCATCTCCTTCAGAGCGTCCTTCTTGTTCCGTCTGTAGGCGCTGTTAGCAGCCTCGACGCCCTGAGAGTCGAGGAGACGTGATGCTGAGCGCTTGCCGGATTCTTTGGCCTCGACGAACTGGAAGACCTGCTCTAATGTCATGTTCTGGTTCGTGTTGCCGAGTAGGTCCAGTTGAATCTCGGGGTCCTCAATGCCGCGGGTCAGGACGTCGCGCAAGATGGCCTCCGTGTAGTTCACATCCGCATCGCAGCTCGAGCATTTGGTGATGTACTTGCATACCCCTGCCTGGCCACGGAGTCGGGCGCCGAATGAACGCACGGTTTCGTCACGGTCTTGGCGCATGTTGTGCAGCGCCACTCTAGCAACCATGGTGCTCTCTTCTCTGACTGCGAGTTTCTTTATGGCTGCGAGCACCTCATTTTCACTTCTCCCTGTCAGACTACCACCGGCTGATCGTGTGAGGTCTTTGCGAAGGGGTTCATCGCAGCACTCCAGTAGCTGCACCACTTTGTCACGACCCGTGATTTTGGTGGCATCCACATAGTCCATCCATCGCGATGTGAAGTATGACCATTCCTCGCTCGTACCGGCTGAAGATATTGTTGGTCTCTTCACCTTCTCCACTTGGGCCGTGGCGCCGGCAGCGGACACGGAATGGACAGTGCAGTGGGCTGTGAGGAGTGCTGCTACAATGGCGTCGCTGTGTGCGGGGGTCTCATATGCGCACCCCTCAATTGGACATTTCACCACGGGCATGTTGACCTGTTGAGATTCACTATTGTTTTGTATAAAGTTCCATCATAAATAAGATTCCACTTTTTGTTATTACGTTTATTGACCAATATCCATAACGCTAAACAATGATGGAACTCTGAAACATACAAACAAAACATAAACACACATGAAAAATAAAGGCATCAACATGAAGACACTAATCAATAATAATGAATATTCTCTAGCAGCCATGAAAATTTTGAGCTTCGCATTGTGTCAAGATTTGTGAAGCTTAAGATTTTCATGACTATAGTTTTATTGACCAAATAATTTAACCCCCCCCTTTCTGGCCCAGTAATTCAGGGGGGCTGGTGTCACACACAGTTTTGTTCATTACTCATCACCCCCATCCACCATACGAAGTTTGGTCAAATCGGTTCAGAAACGTGAAAGTTTTTCCTGCGGTCAGACGGACAGATATATATTCGGTGAATTAGCCACCCCAAGCAAGTGCTGGGCATAACAGCTAGTGATATATATGATATATATATATATATATATATATATATATATATATATATATATATATAGGCTTGAAATTAACACCCGCCCACCTGCCAATGACTGTTAGATTTCGGATTGGGCGGGTACAAATTTTAAGTTATACGCCCGGTTGGCGTGTGGATTTTGAAAGACTGATTATTTATTATATTAAAAACTACACTACAGTACACTATAAAACGTGAATGTATGTAATTCTTATTTTTAATTAAGAATGTACGTAATTCTGTTATTTTTCACTTTGGTTCTGATATTTTTTCATTTTTCTAATCACTTTATTATTCCGTTTCAGAATAATTGAGATGTGGAAGTATTATAAATTTCGGGCGTGTGGATTTTTTTCCGGGCGGATAGATTTTACTGAGTACCCGCCCGGTTGGCGGGTGAGGGAAAAAGTTTATTTCGAGCCATATATATATATAATATATATATATATATATATATATATATATATATATATATATATATATAAATGGTATATCAAATGTCTAACGAAACAAACTTAGGTCTTCTGGACACAAATTAATCCTTATTCTAATAATTCTATACTGCTCTGGTACCAAATTAGAATGGTGTTTTTAAACTAAATAGTGAATACAAGGCTGCAGGCCTAAAATTAAAATTGTTGATGTAACAAAATAAAACAAAATAGACTTTCTGGTAATAAAGCCAAGAAGACCTTTTTTTTTACAAGAAAAGTGTACGTAAATGTTTTAAATCCATATATTTCAGGTACACGTGTATTCTAAGATCTGCAGGAGGTCGAAGCAGTATGCTGGAAAAAGAAGCAAAGGGAACAAACTGTGTTGTATTTATGGAAGATTTCACAGCTGCTAATTTTCTTACGCATGTTCTACAGTCCACGTTCATCGACCCATGGTCTACCTGCATCTAGTCAGACCACGCTTGTACAAAATTTCATATTCTTTTGTGAAATCGAGGAAAAGATAGTGAGCCCATAATTTTACAAAAATACCACAGCCATCAAAGTTTTAAGCTTCACATCCAAACCCAGTAAGTCCAAAATTGTGAAGCTGCGCTCAAAATCAAAGTGGTTTGTGAGCTTAAAGTAAATGTTATGCTCTCACTGGCTTAAAAACTGCTGTTCAATATCATTTGTATGAAATTATTTACACGTTAAAATGCGAGTGTCCATTTTGTGGATGGACTTAATAGAAGTAGGTTTTGTTATACCCAAATTACCGACAAGTCATTTTGACCGATTGAACTTTACCTACCTATCTTGCCTGAGCCTAACATATAACAACCAAATCTACTATCTTAACCAATAATAAGTCTATGCCTTAACCCACAGGGCAAGTGATTGTAACATATCTTGTCGGAAACTCGGGTATACTTCTTTACTGAGTGAAAAATTTTGATAAACCTTAACCCTCTAACGCCGACTGGGTCGAATACGTACCGTTTCAAATACACGCATTTAGACTTAACCCTACAAAAATGTTCGGCGTTAAAGGGTTAAATTTGTAGCATTTTTGCAAGGAACAATATTATTACTCTTGATAGTTCTGTTGGTTTAGAAAACATTTGTGCTATTTTTTGTGAACTTACATAATAACAAGGATAAATATCATCATTATTATTATTATTGTAGTTTAATATAAGATTAAGAGTTTTTTCGGCGTTCCTGAAAGTACAGTATGTTTATTAATGTCCAGATTTAAGGATGGTTCTTGAATAATACCTTATGGACGCTTTTAAGAATATCATGATGTATTTATTTTAATTCGAACTTTCGATCGTTACACTGACCATCTTCAGGATATATACAGTAGCCGAAATATGTATAATAATAATAATACTAATGATTGGGGGTCAAAATTACAATTTTTTTAAATATTAAATGAGCAACTCTATCAGTCAAAGTTAAATTTCTTTGGACTAAACTGTTCAGAATTGAGGAGATAATGATGGTGAAGTTACTAAATTTGTATTTTGACATAAAAACCTCACTTACTCGTTTAATCAAACCTTCAAACTTTTCTAAATCTATGTACAGCCCCACATACCCTTTACAAATCTAGCAACAGTTTAGCCCAAAGAAATTTAACTTTAAGCGATAGATTCGCTCATTCACTATTTAAAAAGCAAATTGTCATTTTCATCCCAGTCATTATTATACTTACAGAGGGTGGACAAAAAGTAAATAGACACTTCGGTTTTCCATAGTTTTTTATTTGATAATAAAAGTCAATAAATAATAATAGATTTATTGAATTAATATTAATAGTAATAATATATTTAGAATCGTGTTGCTTTCCCCCTTGTATTAAGTAAAGCTGACGCACGTTCTGGCATTCCATTGATGAGCTTTGACATTTGTTCTTGAGAACAATCATCGTGGTGTCTATTTACTTTTGTCAACCCTCTGTAGTCTGTATATCCTGATTCCTGAAGATGATCGCTGTAACGATCGAAAGATCGAATTAAGTTTTATTTCAAAGCCATCGTTAAAGATGTGAACATACTTTCAAGAAGGTTGAAAAAAATTCTTAAATCTTATAGTTACTGTTATTATTTATCAAAAATAGTAAAGTCAAACGAGTGAAATACTTCAAGTGAATGAATTTACCATGTTGATGTACTGTATAATTATTATTTAAAATTAATAAGTGTATAGAATTTAAAACATTCCATGTAATGTATTTGATGAGAAATAGGATACATTATCACATTTATCAGAAGCACGGATAAACTGAGTTATATTTCATTTATCTTTGTATAAGCAGTTAGTGTGTCAAAATATATTGCAGTCACTTCTTTACAAAACGTTGTTTCTCTTAAGCAAAATTGTATGCAATGAACGTCCAGAAATATAATTATTTCCTCTGCGAGTATTTGCATATTTTGTCAGACATATATACATATGTTATGCATTTCAGGGCTAGGCCTACTTCGTTTCGCTAGAACACAGCTTCCAGTTAGACCAGTAAAGTTAAGCGCCATTGGCTCTGTTCAGTAGTTGGATGGATTGGAAGACCGCCCTCTGCATTCAGATGATATACTGATCCGGAGATAGTTAGGATCCTACGTAAAGCTGTAGGTTCCCTCCGTCACATGATCTTTGCTGTTACAAAGTTAAACAACTCCGGAGCAAATTCGTACACAAACAAAACATTCACATAGCACTTATACAAGAAACAAAACTAAAACGCACACACAAAACACCCACCATCCCTGATTTCTCGGCAATCCGTCAAGATCGTGCTGGGGGTCACGGAGGTGGACTCATCATTTACATACGTAAAAGCATTAGCGACACTGATGCCACCCAAAACATTACAAACACAATCCAAGCAGATAACACGATAGAAATACAGGCAGTTAACATTAAAACACGCTCAAAACACAACAACATACTCATCAACATTTACATCCCAGATAGTTCACCTCAGGTGCCAGCCAATTACAAGCCACAGTTACACAATCTGGCCTCTCTCTCTAATGTCATCTTAGGAAGAGATTTCAACGCTAAAGACACTAGTTGGTATCTGCACAACCAAAACAACACCAGAGGCGCCAACATAGCCACACAACTGAACAGCCTCTTCATTCTTAATAATACAGAAGAACATACACACATACCACATCAAGCAAGATACTCAAACTCCTCCCGAGACATAACGTTCTGTTCCCCCTCATTAGCATCACATACACACTGGAGAACAGAAAAACAACTGTCATCAGATCACCTGCCCATCATCATTACAACACGTTCTACACTCTGCCCCAACAGCCTTAGGCACACTTACAGAAATTACAAGAAAGCTGATTGGGAACAGTTCAAAATAGAGACTGAGGAACAATTCACCACATTAAACAGCACACCCATCGTAAACATAAATACAACACTCAAGACATTTAATCAGTTCATCAGTAATGCAAACAAATACATACCCAAGGGCAACATTAGGAAATACAACCCAAATTACACTAGAGAAATAGCCCACCTCATAAGGCAACGTAACAACCTCAATCATAACACACAAACACCACACACACAAACCATAAAACAGCTCAACACAGAAATAAACAACAAACTTAAAGAAAAACAAATAGAAACATTTAGGGAATTCATAATAACACTAAACCACTCCACAGATACATCCAGGCTATACAAGACTATAAACAGCATTACCCACTCCAACAGCGGCATTCACACCTCACACGCGGCTATCTGTCGTAGCCAAAATAATATCCCAACATATACACAAGCTAACATTCTATCATAGTTAATTACTACGCAAAGATAAGTCATTTAAACAGAGACAACAACCGGACACAAGAAATCCTACAGACTCGACACGACCATTACATCCTTCAATACAGACCAGACCACCAAAATCATCAAAAACATTAAGAATTCGAAGGCTACTGGACCAGACAACATATCTAACATACTGTACACCTTAAACACTTGGGCCCACAGGGAAGAGTAGCTCTCACAAACATCAGCACATATTCATACCAACACTGTATTATTCCTAACATATGGAAACAAGGTAAAATTATTACACTACTCAAACCAAACAAAAGTCCAACAGAACCAGCTTCCCATAGACCCATTACTTTACTATGCACACCTTCCAAAGTAACGGAAAGACTAATCTTACAAATCACCAACCCACACACACACCTCAACATGGATTCAGACCTCACCACTCAACCACGACATTACTCACTAACCTCCCGCAGCACATCATGGATGGCATCAACTCTAGATGACCAGCTGAACGTACACTATTAGCAACAATAGGCATTAGTAAAGCATTTGATGCTATCCCACGGTTCCCTCTCATAAACAAAATAATCAACATAAACATGCGCAATAACACCAAAAGGTGGCTGAGCAACTATCTTTCAGGAAGATACTCACATGTCACATTCAATGGCAAGTCATCCAAAAACAAGCTTTTTCCGAACGGAGTCCCTTGAGGCTCTGTTCTCTCATCAACACTGTTCAACTTATACATGCATGACATTCCAACACCCATAGATGATAAGCTTACCTTATCATATGCAGATGACATCACTCTAACACCCACTCACTACAACATCGACACCGCTACAAATAACCAACAAACATACATAAACAGTATACAAGACTGGCTCACACACAATAGACTCAAAGTAGCGCCCACAAAATCAACAATCACCTTGCTAACAAGCAACACAAAAGAACACCAGATAACTCCACAGCTTAAACTAAACAACACCAACATTCCACACACTCGCAGGACCAAAATACTTGGGTAACATACAACACATCATTATCTTTTGTAAACCACATTCAGGACATTAAAAACAAATGTACGTCAAGACTTAACACGCTTAGGGTACTAACAGGCGCAAACTTTGGACACCAGCAGGAAACAACAACACTCATATACAGACAATATATTCGCTCAGTTATGGACTATGCTAGCCCATGCTTGGCACCCATTATCTCAAACACACACAAACACCTTACAGACAATACAAAACAATGCACTTCGTATCATTACAGGATGTACTAGTGATGAAAGCCGGTATTGAAAAACCGGTATTTATACCGGTATTGGACAAGAGACACGATACCGATATCGTGATTATCGATACCGAGTTTTCTGTATTGAAGAACTGCCTGTTGTCTTTATTGTGGGAGCAATCATTAAATGTCAAGTTAACAAAGATTTGTTTTTTGTAGGATTTTGTGGCCAATGTGAGTAGAAATAATGATTTATCTTCATACATAACTTACACATGTAGTATATCTTTGAGGGGTTTGAAAAAACTAGATAGGGCTATGGGTTGATTGCCTGTGCCCTCATCCGTTGGAAATTTCCAGCAGACTTCAGTGGAGGGTTACCAACAAAAGCCCTATGCTTTTTCGTTAGAGTTATGAATATGTAGGTCTTTAAAGGACCTTTTTATTATTTAATTGATTACGGTAATTTTAGCGTCGGGATTTTAGAAGCCTATATGTTAATGAAAAGAAGTTGCCCCACCTTAATTTTGCTGGGTCCTTGGTTTGCTTCGATGTAGGGCGTTACGATCATTTTCGGTGTAGGGCCGCCACGATGGAGTTACGCGACGAATTTACTGGAGGTAATTAATATAGGCAGTCACAATATAAACACTTTTAGGTGTAGGCCTACCCTTTTTCTTTATATTTATTAAGTTTATTTTAAGGAATTCACTCAGAACTTGAGGGAAGACAAAAGCACATCTTCCCTGTTTAAAGCGTTCGCTGCACATAAACAGCCCCGAGAGCCGTTCCTTGGCTCGCTTGTATTTTCATTATTATTTGCCGATCTAGCAAAATTTTGTTTGGTCTACTTCTCTGTGGTAGACTAAACAATAAATTGGGTTTTCTTGTTGCTATGTGAGGCTTGATTCATACATACAGGTTCTTTGTACGTATGGCAATTATTTCATTCCCAATAGGCTATGTCGCCAATCCCGAGGCAATTTTGTATAGATATTTAATTCAGTTAATTAATAATTTATATTTAATTATGAAATAAATGTACCACATATGATACCATGTTGTGAGCGCGTATAGTTTTTCCATAAGGGGCATCATTAGTGTATGTCACAATTTATCATTTGTTATAATATGTTATTGACGTTATATAATGTGTCCGTTTTTCTGAAAAGGGAAACTATCATCCAGAACTCTCGCCTTAAACATTTGAAATCGTATAAATATGTATTGAAACGTTCAAAAACGTTTTTACACAATTCCAAAACCTTGCGTTGCTTCTTTAGATTCGTTATTGAATTCATTCAGATTTCAAATTTCGTACTAGACGCTTGCAGTGGTTGATTGATGCGCATATTTCACAAGTTAAATTTTGTAATTTTGTTACGTGCGCATTGCAGTCTTGTGATATGGGAATAAGCTATTTCTTACTTTAAATAATCTACCCCTTCGAATCTATTACAAGAATGTCAAAAAATCAATCGTGTGGAATTATTTTAAGAAAAATAAAGACGAAGCTGAATGTTCAAAGTGTGAAAAAGCTATAAAGTGCAGTGGGAGCTCAACTAGTGGATTATCTGTTCATTTGAAAACAATTCATAATATAAATGTTGCTGAAATTAAGATAGGTGAAAATCAACAACATAAAAACAAAAAAACTTTGGATACATTTATTAACAGAAAATCTATTGAAGAAGAAATTGCGAAACTTGCATGTGTTGATGGATTTAGCTTCCGCTCTATTGCCACAAGTGAATTCATTCAAGAGAGTTTAGCTAAAAATAAATATGATAAGCCTCATCCAACTTCACATTCAGGTGTCAAACATATGGTAGTAAGATTTCATGAAAGAAAGAAGGCTGACACCAAAAAAATCATTATAAATTATTCTCTGCATAAAACTGGTATCAGTAAAATAATTGTTCAAATACCGATATTAAAAATTGTCGGTATTATTTCATCCCTAGGATGTACTCAAACAACACCAATAGAACACCTGCACACAAACAAAAATACTGAAAGTTAGAGAACATTTAGACATGAGGGGAACACAATTCATGGCAGCAGCGACAACTAACCCACAACACCCTTGCCACTACATGTACAATCATGTACCAACACCTCGCACCATTAACCCGTTAACACCGAACGTTTTTATAGGGTTAAGTCTCTCTCCGGCGTTAGAGGGTTAAGGTAACACCAGAAAGATATTATAACCAAATACTCCATTTCATACCACACCCCACAGATATCACACAGTACAGAAAACACACACACACACACACACACACACAACCCACAAAGCACTGACACGACTCGGTCCAAATGCGGTCCTAGGTGCGAAGGCACCACCCATTGACAGGTCAGAGACCAGCCTGAGCAGATCGGATCGAGTTAACTTAGCACGATTCCGATGTGGACATCACCCCAACTTACGGACATATAAACACAGACTAGACGACACCTGCCACCTGTGCCAGGCCACACCACAAACAATTGAACACATTATGACAGACTGTACCGCTCTAGCTCAACATAGAACACAGCACAACATAACTAGTGCGCTGAACCTCTGGTCCACTCCAGAGAGAGCGATCGGTTGCCGGCTTGCTCGATCATGGTGGGCTGATCGGCTAACCACCACCAACAACAACTCCGGAGCAACGACATGAGCCAGTATTTAATTTTTACAATCGTGAAAAGGAATTTAGAGTTACATTATAAGTAGTATAAATAATGACAATAATTATAGCCAGGACATAACAATTATGCAGATGCTTACATTATAATCTATAAACGAATTAAGTGACTTAATGTCAGATTATTTTAAACATTTAAAATACTTATAATTCCAAACACGATATTTACAATGAAGAGTAATGCGCCTCGTTGGTGTAGTGGTTAGCGTCGCTGACCACGAATCCATCGACCACGTGATCCAGACCCGGTGACGGCAGGCGGCGCGCAGCAAGAACCCAGCTGTTCATCCTTTCATACAAAAGAAAGTGGTTGGTAGATAAATGGGTGCCCTGGGTAGACTAGTGGTTAAGACGCTGGGCTGCTGGTGGGACGTGGTTCGGATTCCACGTTAAACTGTAGGTCTAAGGTGGAGTGAAAAGTTTGACCTTCGTCAGAATGAACAATTCGGGCGGAAGCAAACCAAAGGTTACCAAAAGTAATCTAATTTGCTTCAGTTAAACTATATACAGGTAAGTCCCGTTATCCGCGGGGGTTACGTTCCTCGAAAACACCGAGGATTCGTGTTATAAATAGGATTACGGTCCATGGTCCACCGACTGCGGTAGCAACCACGAAAAATTATTGCTATCGAAAGTTTGACTTGGTATTGTGTATTGTAGGAACATATATGGACAAATAGATTTAATAATACAGTAGACTAATAAGAATGCTAAATGGACAAATAGAATCAATGCATGAACTGAAATAGGTACTGTATTAAATTAAATTCCTGAGAGAGAATTGGACTTCCTCCTCCTACTTGGAATGCCTTGCAAAGAACTCAACGGGGCAGAGCTGCCTCGTCTTTCATGAATTCTGGGTTGCTCAATCGCGTTTCGTGTTCGCGGTGGCATTTGAATTTTGCGGTCGTGTTTTCAAACCGCGATTAAGCGGATTTCAGGTAGCGAATATATATTATATACCGTCTGCCAAAAAAGAGGGTTCACTCTAAAAACAGCCATGAAATCAACATTTATTAACCAATCATAATGAAACTCATAAAGAGTAAAACTATGTAAACAGTATATAAGTACACCAATTTTCAGATTATTACATTCAAAATTAATGATTTAATCGCTCCAGTTTTGAATCCTGGGAGTCCACAAAGGCGATTTATAAAATATAGGGAATGCCTCCTTAACAGTTTTTGGTCGCCCACTTCCCTCTCTTCTTTTGATATCCCCAGTCTCTTCAATTTTCTTTAGAAGCTTTCCCAAACCACCAAGAGTCCATCCTTTGTTGAGGAATTCGGAGAGTAGTTTCGTTCGTCCATATCCCTTTTCTAGTCTATAATGCTTAATTATAATCTTAGCTTCCTCTGAAAATGGCATATTCAGTGACCTAGGGTGTCTCAAATATACGAATGGAGGATTTCGGGTCGGGGCGACGCTTGCCCGTATTACACCTTTATAGAGGATTGTTATCACAAAATTTGACAGCTGTAGGAGGATTTTTAGGGGTCACTCAAGTTCGCCACTTCTGTTTCACTTATAAAAGATTTTCTTCTCTTTCGCAGGTGATGGTTACTAGAGCAGGAAACCAGTTGTGGTTGCTGGACAAGGCCCCAATTGCAGCGATTGTTTGTCCACGACTTCCATCGAAGGAGCAATGCCTGCTCCTTTACTTCCACCACCACCAAGACCAAGAGGGAAGGAAGACCAAATCGGAGAGCATTCGCCTGGTGGTGGAAACCATCTGGCCCATCTGGGAGAAGGCCAACATACCAACTACCACCAAGAAGTACGCAGGGGAGAAGCTGGCGAAGTTGATCGATACCTACGACGCACTCAAGAAGAACAGGACAAAGCCGCAAGAGGGTTACCGGTACAAGGAGGGGATGTTCAAGTCGGATTTGGAAGACGTGTTTGACGTGGCTCACTCCTCCACGCTATCCTCCTCCAAGGTCCCTCAGGAGGACAAGGATTTTATCACCTCGCAGAGGGAAGACAGGATGTCGTCAAGTCTTGCGGGGGTGGACCAGAAGACAGCGAAGAAGAAAGCTGTGAAGCGGAAGAGGGATCTTGCAGCCACGGCTAGGAAGAGTAAATGGGATGCTGGGGTGACACAGCTCATGGAGGTAGCGATCTTGGAGGTGGATGGTAGCAGCACTGAAATGAACACGGAAGACGAGGATGATGACGACGAGACGTACCAAGCGCCCAGCACCAGCAAGGCCCAGACTCAAAAGAAAAGGCGAATGAATGCCCTCACGGACCCGAATCTCATCGCTGATTGGGATCGCGACAACATGTCCGTGAGACAAGCAACGTCGTCCTTTGCAGCAGCAGCTCAGAGTTTGGGTCATGACCTGGATGACCTGGTAATCTCGCCAGCAACTGTTCATCGAACACGGAACAAGATCCGAAAGGAGATGAGAGAAGAGTTGACCCGAAAGTTCGAAGCTTCTGGTCCTTTAGTCTTGCACTGGGATGGGAAACTGTTGGAAGATATCGCCAAGGAGAAGTAGGAGGTTGACCGGATTGCTGTTGTGGTGACGGGCGATGGAGTCGAGGAGCTTCTTGGTGTACCCGTTGCGGTGGACGGCACTGGAAAAGAACAGGCTGCAGCCGTACTCCAGGAAGTCCAGGCTTTTGGCATTTCGGAGCAAATCATTGGACTGGGATTCGACACCACAGCTGTGAACGCTGGGATGATCCAAGGTGCTTGCGTTCGCATTGAGCAGGAGTTTGGCCGTCCCATGTTGTGGTTGGCTTGCCGTCACCACGTCTTGGAGATCTTACTCAAGGATGTCTTCGTGCGATGTCTGGGACCGTCCTCTTCCCCTGACATTCTCCTCTTCAAAAGATTTCAACAGCGGTGGGCCTCCATTGACAAAGGGTCATTCTTGTCCATCGGTGACGAAAGCAATCCCACAACAACTGACAACTGGGCAAATCAAGCGTCTTCCATGAAGAAATACCTGCAGCAGACGCTTTCCCACGGCACACATCCCCGAGAAGACTACCGTGAACTCCTCATCCTTTCCTACCGCTTCCTTGGCGGTCAGGTCCAGGGGGGATTTCGTCAGCCTGGGGCCTATCACCACGCCAGATGGATGGCCAAAGCCATCTATGCCCTCAAGATTTTCATGTTCCGTCACCAACTGGACCTGACAGCCAGGGAAGGAGGAGGACTTCGGCGGCTGTGTTTGTTCATCTCCCTCGCGTACGTGAAGCAGTGGAATGAGGCAATGGTCTCGAATCGAGCTCCACTGAACGACCTAGAATTCCTTCGCCTGCTCGAGGCCTACCCTGACAAGGAAGTCAGCCAAACGGCATCCATGGCCTTGAAAAGGCACCTGTGGTACCTCTCAGAGGATCTCGTGGGGCTTGGTTTCTTTGACGACCGCATTCCAAAGGACACGAAGCTAAAGATGGTCCAACGACTTCAATCCCCCGCCACGAAGAAAGGACTCAAGCGGATCGATCCGTAGAACTTCAATCCACAGCAATCCATCGAGCTCTTCGTCACTCGGAGAACAAAAGAAGTCTTCTTCCGCGCGATCCTTCCAGAATCTGAGTCTCCCACCTTCCTCATGAAAGATCCAGAGGATTGGATCAATGACCAGGATTGGATCACGGCGCAAAAGAGGGTGAAAGCCCTGAAGGTGGTCAATGACGCCGCCGAGCGTGGTATCGCTTTGATGAAAAGATTCAATTCCACCATCACGCGTGATGAGAAGCAGAAGCAATTCGTCCTCAAGGTGGTTCGTGCTCACCAGAAGTTGATCCCCGTCAAGACGAAGGAGAGCTTGAAGAGTAAAATCAAGTAGTGTAGGACAGATTGATGATGAAAACAATCCATTTATACGCGCTTATTTCAATTAATGAAAGGTGCATTTCGTTTATTTTCATTTTTGTTCAGAAATAAAGAGAATAAGAGAATGATAGAAATTTCTTTTTTTTCCTAAATAGCTACAAGAAAGTGTTAAACTTGAGTGACCTCTAAATACTGTTCGATTCCCATCATTTTTCGATTTTTAGAACCTCTATGCCTATTGAAATCGGGGCAGCATTCGCGAGCAAGAGAAAATCGAAAAAAGAAAATTTCTATGTATTAATGAGACACCCTAAATTAATTTATTTATTATTATTCACTATTTTATAACGCTGCAAAAAAAATCGTATATTAGAATTTACAAAAGTGAAAATGGAAATAAAGGATTTTTTATTAATTTGTCGAGCATCAGTTGTAGTATTATTAGAGAAATATTTAATAAATCGTTATTTTTGATAGCTTCGAACTGAAATTTGGTTTACAAGTAGATGTTTTCTGTATCTTTTACGTGTATAAGTTTCATACTGATTGTTTGAAAAATGTTGATTCCATGGATGTTTTTAGAGTGAACCTTTTTTTTTGGCAGACGGTATATATATATATATATAATATAACCTTTGGTTTGCTTCCGCCCGAATTGCTCATTCTGAAGAAGGTCAAGCTTTTCACTCCGCTTTAGATCTACAGTTTAACGTGGAATCCGAACCACTCCCACCAGCAGCCCAGCGTTTTAATCACTAGGCTACTCATTTATCTACCAACCACTTTCTTTATTGTGTGGAAGGATGAACAGCTGGGTTTTGCTGCACGCCGCCTGCCGTCACCGGGTGTCGATCCCAAGGCCGATGGATTTGTAGTCAGCGACGCTAACCACCACTACACCACCGAGGCGCATATAAAATTATATAAAGTTGAAGTCTTCAAAAGAAGACTAGGTGCCTGGCTCAGGACGGCACCAGATGACCTGGGTGTACCTGACTATGTGCGGTGGAGAGCGCAAGAAAACAACTCGCTTCTCCACCAAACAAGGCCTAGAGGCGGGGCACCAGCTTGACTTTCGTGTGAAGAGAGACCAACGCACGGAACTGCAACGAGATTACGAGGTAGATGAGAGAGAGAGAGAGAGAGAGAGAGAGAGAGAAAATGAGAATTATTTACAGTGTGACTCCCTATTAACGGGGTTAAGAAAAAGAAATCTCATCATAAATTTCAGCAGACATAATTATTTGTTTGGTCATTATCCTAAGTAATTCTGAAATGCAAACGCGCAAGATATTATATGAACAATTGCTGCTTTCGCATTTCCTTGTTAACATTACCCCGAGACTATTATTCCTTATTTTTCTTTATAATCGATATTATTTGAGATAATGTTTAAAGAGAGGAATATTATCTTGTGTTTTTGCGTTGCCATGCATTTTTAACTTACTGTTACAGAGAACTTATTACAGCTTTAGATCATTTATGACTTGGATAACCTCGATAGGCCCGAGTAGCTTCATGTTTATCAAATGTAACGTAAATTAAAAGTTCGCATTATTTCTGCTACTGTTTATATTATTTCTGGTACTACTGTAAATTTGCTACTAGCCAAAAATGTGTTTTTCGCTGAGCAAGTGTGAAAAACTTGTGGAGCTCATTTATGCGAATGACCTAATTTGATATCGCGAGCCACACTAAGCTATTATTAATTAATTGATAAACCCGACTTATTTACGTTCCCATTTCAGCCTTCGTTCAAGACTGAGAAGTTCGAAAGTGGGAATCTCAATGGAAGCACGAAGCAGTTCTCAAATTAATCCATTACCATTCCCGATGTAGGATTTCCCAATTTTAATTAAAATTTCTACACAAAATATTCCTCGGACCTCCAGTCATAACCTTCGTTTTACCGTTTCCAAAAATCAGGAAAGTCTTTTTTTTTTGCCAAATTCTGGAATTCCCACTTCGAGTACAGTATTCTCATTCTCTGTATTCTCATTTTTGGACTGCGAATCAGAATGGGGATGACGCGAAGTGGGAAGTAATCCTAAAAAAACATGTAGATTATTTACTGCTGCTACCCAGTGGCGTAGCTAGAGGGGGTGTCGGGGGAGCGATCGTCCCCCGACCAGCCCTCAGAAAGGATTTTTTTGAAAAATTTCTCCCTCTGTCGGAAAATATGATGTGTGAGTGCGTCTGGAAATATCTTCAAAATGGAAAAGTAAGAAAGGCTAGCCCAAAACAATACGAACAGCCGCGTTGGTTCCTTTATGCTTTGCTGTTGCCATTCAGCTTAGCTTTAGTGATATTTCCCCTTTAGTGACTTTTAGACTATATACATATATATACACACACGTCACCTCACCTCCCTTTTGGAAATTTGGAAATGGCCACCCTAAGGACAGAGTGCTCAAAAGGCGGACTGTCCGCCTAAAGCCGGACGTCTGGCCACCCTAGGTGGAAGTCTATGGCCAGGACCAAACGGAGGAAGGAGTGTAGTTTCTGTGAGTGACTACAAAGGCACTTTCCTCGAGGGCACCCACATCCCGCCGTGGAAATTAGTTCTTTTTGTCAACCACTGGCTTCAGAAGAATTGAGACCACAATACCATTTTTCAGTCTTAACTTCTCAGAGCATTCCAGCGTAGACTGGAGAAGTTTTCGCTCGTAGGTCACGGAATACTGGATAGACAATCAAGAGCCTATCGGAGGTCAGGGTGTCGTCGTTGAAATTGACGAAACTCTCTTCGTGTCAAGAAAATACAACCGCGGAAGATTGTTGAATCAGGTCTGGGTGTTTGGCAGAATCGAGCGCGAGTCTAAGAAGATTTTCATCGTCCCTCTCGTCGATCCTGAGATACAGAATAGAAGCGCTAAAACCTTGATTCCTATCATCAAGAGGTTTATTCGTCCCGGCTCCGGAATTCATAGTGACGGTTGGGGAGCCTACAATTCTCTGAAGGACGAAGGCTACACCCACCGGGTCATTAATCATTCAACAAATTTTGTGAACCCGGACGACCCCAACACTTACACTCAGAACATCGAAAGGCTGTGGATGGACGTTAAGGAGTGGACCAAGAGACTGGAACTGAAGTTCCCATACTTCAAACAATACTTTTCCCGGTATCTTTTCATCCGCTAGTACAAGGAAGACATCCAGCGCTAGTTTTCATCCATGCGGCTCGTTTGTACCCTCCACAGTCAGAGAGGCCCAAAGGAATTCGCCAGAACCATCTCATTCCTCACGACGACAACCCTGACGACTCCCCCGACCCAAAAAACCCAATTTCCCATGGATCCCCCATTATTGTTATGGGGGTAGAGGGGGAGGATAACTCAAAAAAGTGTGATTTGCGATAGAAATCATGGTCAAAATCGTTCGAATCTCAACAAAAAACATCAGAAAAACACGTTCTAAAATACAAATTCCGTGGTTGTACGAAACTACAAATTTACCATAAGTTTAGGGGCGTAAATTATTGTGTCGTCTATAACTGTTGTCTAATTGTTTTAAACCATTACTTTTTGTTTTGGTTAACTGAATGCCCGTTAGGTCAACTGTACACCCTTGACAATTGGTTAGGTTACGTACCCTGTTTTAAACCATTACGCCCTTGATTCGTTAGGTTAAGTCGTGATATTTTTATTAGTTTTAACGAAAATATCACGACTTAACCTAACCAATTGTCAAGGGTGTACATTGTACAGTTGACGTAACCGGGCATTCAGTTAATCTAAACAAAAAGTAATGGTTTAAAATAATTAGACAGCTAGGTACTTTTGCATTATCCTCCCAACACTAATTAGAAGGGTTCACAAATTCTGAAATAAAAAAAGGAAAAATGATATGTGTTGGGAGCAAAATACTCTGAAATTACATCATTAGTTATATGAATAAATATTCTTAACCTAACCTAACTTGAAGCCGGCTAACTACGGCTAACGCCTGCGGCGGGCTGTTTTTAACCTAACCTAACCAAACCTAATCCCAACACTAATTTTTTTTATAATGGAAGGAAAATAAAGTACCATAACCAAAACCAAACCAACATTATATGAAAAAATTAGTGTTGGGAGGATGATGCAAAAGAACCGACAGCTGTTATAGACGACACAATAATTTACGTCCCTAAACTTTTTGAGTTTAATTTACGCCTCTAAACTTAACGTTTATCCGTTTACATTTGCAGTCCTGAAGTAGGCATACTCGAAGTAGAAATTAAATATTTAATTTGGGAAAGGTAAAAAGGATTACCGAGCGCGATTGCATATTCAAGGAGTGTTTTGTATGGAAAGCTAACTTACAGTGCAAAATTGTACAGTTGGAACGGGAATGGATTGATTTGACAGTGCCTACTCTGAGATTCCCACGTTTGGACTTACCATTCCCAGTTTCAAACTGGGAATGACCGAGATTCAGGAAGAGCCCGAAAAGATAAATATTTCTGCTACTTTCAGTTACTTCCTGCTACTTTCAGGACACAGTAAGTGGTTTGAATGTTTAATCTGCGACGAAAGAAAGACGAGCAAGTGCTTCAGCTTGAAGTTCAAACAGGATTTTTTGTGATAGTATAAAATTTTTCAAAGGATCATCCTATCGGATTCATTTCTGGTTAAGCATAATGGCAAGCAAGAGAGCACTTCATTTTGTATTTAGAATTGGAGATAGAAGTGCAACTCTTAAATTCTTTAGAGAAGTATTAGGAATGAAGGTAAGCCTACTTGCTTTTCAAGTTTTGCATAAAATTGACGTTAGAAGTAGCCTAAACCTTGTGATGCTGGACGGTGGGCAAGATGGTGAAAATAGCCTACCGGCTTTTAATTTTCATTTCAACCAAGACTAGGCATAGGCCTAATTTGGAATCTTAACAAAACTAAAGTAAGCCATGGTATGGAAGCTAGGCCCTGCCCTATATCAGGATCTCTCCAGTGGGTCTGGGCTAGTGAGTGGTAGCGCCACAAGTAGGGGTCAACAAATTTTTCCCCAGCCATGCATGGAAAACTTTAAACAGCAAAGCTTGTATCTTTCGCATTATGCTTAATAATTACACTAAATTAGTGTTAAGCAGAGTAGATTCTAGACCTACGTAAGGTAAAACTTTGCTATGTGGGGGCAAAATCTTGTAGGACAAGGCTAAAGTTAAGACCAAATGTGTACAACTACAAGGCCCAAGTTTACTCAAGAATTTTTGTAAACCAGTCTGCAAAAAGTGCAGAGTTCAGTCATTATGCAGAAAATGACATGGCCTGAAGTTAAATTCAAAAATATATTTTTCTAGTGTATTTTGGTGTGCTCTGTTCAAATATAACCTTCATTTCTTGTGCAAATGAACAGAAATACGTGTTTGGGCCATGCAATGACAACTGTATATCTGTTCATTTGCACGAGAAATGAAGGTTATATTCGAACAAAACGTGCCAAAATACACTTGAAAAATGTATTTTTATACAATAAAGCATAACCTAACATGTTCATGTTACAAGATCTCGTAAATGACGCATTACCACAGGAAATGTTCAAAATACCTCAAAATTAACCAGAAAAGTTTGCTCTCGTCATTTTTGTTTAAACTAACGAAAATATCACGACTTAACCTAACCAATCATCAAGGGTGTACAGTTGACCTAACCGGGAATTCAATTAACCTAACAGGTTAATATTGGTTATTTCATTTAAATATCTGGTAAATTTATAGTTTCAACCAGAACTCATTTTGAAAAATAAAAATTATTTTCCGGTAGTTTCTGATGATTCATCCGAAAATGACATTAATTTCCGTTGCAAATTACTCATTTTTGTGATTCCCCCCCCCCCTTACAATATGGGGGAATGCGTGGGAAATCGGGGTTTTTGGGTGGGGGGGATCAAAAATGAGTGATTTGCAATGACGGAAATGAATGTCATTTTCAGATGAATCACATCAGAAACTAATGGAAAACCTAGGAACCCTATACCGATCAATTTGTGATGCGTGATCTTTATAGGGGCTCCACCCCCGTACCCCCGAGACCTAAATTATACAAATGATAATGTAATAACATGTTAAGTTATGCACTTTTTTAGTCTTCATCTAGGGCACATGACGAATCAAGTTCTCAAAGTCAAAACCACACGAACAGCACATCGTAATTCTATCACAAACATGACCAAACTGAATCCAATTAGAAAATAAAAAATAGCCAGAACAAAAACCAACCAATTAAGTTGCAGAGTAGTGAAAAAATAGCACAATCAGGAAAAATATTTTATGAAAAAAAAGTCGCATTTGACTTGCTGTCACGTCAAATGGATATTTTTAATTAAAATTTCAGAAGCAAATATCTCCATAAATATGATTAACCAAAAAATTTTTTACTTAAAGGAAAGGTTTTATTTATTATTTTCTACGCATTGCAATAATTTTTATTAGAAACTGAGGTGAGGGGGTCATTTCCATCGCAAATCACTTGTTTTGACCCCCCCTCCCCACTCAAAAACCCTGATTTTACAAAAATGAGTAATTTGTGATGGAAATGAATGTCATTTTCAGATGAATCACATCAGAAACCACTGGAAAACCTAATTTTTATTTTTCAAAATGAGTTGTGATTGAAACTATAATAATACCAAATATCTTCTGATCTTTTCGTATTAGGCACTCACTGTCACATTTTGGGCAAGTTAAGGATGAGAGAATAATGCCATAATTGATAAAAACATCCAATGTTTTGTCTTCATCTAGGGCACATGACGAATCAAGTTCTCAAAGTTGAAACCACACGAATGGCACATCATAATTCTATCACAAACACCATGAAACTGAATCTAATTAGAAAAAAAAATAGCTAGAACAGAAAAACAAACTAATTAAGTCAAAGAGTAGCAAAAAAAATAGCCCAAAATTATATTCGTCAGACCAAAAATGAGTGTACTGTATTTCCTGGCGTATAATGCACACTGGCGCATAAAGCGCACCCTAATTTTGAAGAGAAAATTTAGGAAAATAAAAATTTAGGAAAAAATATACCTCCTACCTCACTTCACAAGTACAATTTTAATGAGTTAATTTTAATATGTACATGATTTTTGGAGTATTTTTGGGGAAAAAAAAGTGCATGTTATACGCCGGGAAATACGGTCTTTATATATATATTATTAGTATCATGTTCACCATTAATATGCATTTTCACAAAAATTGAATGACAAATTTGAATAAAGCAACTAAAACTATCTCATAAAAAGTTATTTTGATTTACAGGTCCAGCCCATGTCATTTAATACATATTGACCCAGAGTTCTAATGCTATGCTCCTATTTTTACAGTTCTCTCTCCAAATTACAAAAGTATTGAACAGTATGAAAAAGAATGTTAACCCAGTCTTAGGGTTGCCAGATTTTTCAAATGCCCATGCAGGACAAAATTTTTTCTGAGGTTTTTTTTTAAGATAAATTTTTTTTTAAATTGAAACGACTTCTTCAATGGTTACAACAAACAAAATTAGAAAAATTTGGTAATAATCTACTTAAGCTCCCATCTCTCCAATTTTCATGAATTATACATTGGTAGCTTCGTTTCTTCATTAGGAATGTGATTTAGACAGTCTCTAGTAAGGGAAATGCTTCAAAACCTAACCTAACCTAGCATTTTGAAGCACAGCTTGCCTTGCTATAATGCCAACTGTTTTGAGACAACCTAACCTAACCTTACCCAACAAAAGCTGTATGTACATTTCCACAATTAGTGTGGTGGGTAGAGCTGGACTGCTGCAATGAGGAAGGCATGCAACCTTTTCTGAGGGTCTCAATAATTGTCTCAAAACAGTTGGCATTATAGCAAGGTGAGCTGTGCTTCAAAATGCTAGGTTAGGTTAGGTTTTGAAGCATTTCCCTTATATTAACAGTGGAGCCACCCAGATGGGCTGAAGGGCCTCAAGTGTGCCCACTATAAAATTTTTAGGTAATTATTCGTTTTAGTGCTTTTCCTCCTTTCTGAACCAAAACATATTTTCCTGGTGTTTTGTGGTGTGATTTGTTCAAATCTGAACTTCGTTTCTTTGGGAAATGAGCCATTTTTGAGAAATTTTAAAATTGAAAATTTCTCAAAAATGGCTCATTTCCCAAAGAAACGAAGTTCAGATTTGAGCAAATCACACCAAAAAACACCAGAAAAATGTGTTTTGGTTCAGACCTAAACTGACCTAACCTAACCTAAACTGACCTAACCTAACCTAAACTGACCTAACCTAACCTAAACTGACCTAACCTAACCTAAACTGACCTAACCTAACCTAAACTGACCTAACCTAACCTAAACTGACCTAACCTAAACTGACCTGACCTAACCTAACCTAACCTAAACTGACCTAACCTAACCTAAACTGATTGGGTTTTGTTGCCAGACCGTAATATCCAGCTCTTCACGTCTTTCCAACAACACTCAATATTTTGAATGTGAACGGTGTCTTCCACGAACCGCTGTGAATGGTTGACTGTCCGGTGAATGTAGCCTAGATTTCCAAGTTGAGAATACGCACGCCACTCGTCGGAATAGATTGTAGTCCCAGGCCTAATATGTTGCTGGATCAGGCGAACAAGAGTTGTTGCGTCTCTCTGAGGAACCACAAACAGTAGTAGTTTTTTGGAACTGCGTTCCAAGGTACCAAAAACCCAGGCAATCGCAACCTCCAAAAACCATAATGAAAACCAGACTAAAGCATTCTTGAATGAGTATGTATTATGAGAGATTCAAAATGTATGTCTCTGATTGGTCGGATAAGGTCACGTGAAACCAAAACGAGATGTAATTGGTTGTTTTGACCTATGTTTCCTAATTTTGCCACGAGATGTCTCCCCATAAAACTGGAGAGAGCGACGTTCGTTAAAATTTTAACAGCGTTAAGAGCTAAATACTCGGTCAATGGCCTATAATGGCTGCTTTTTACGTCTAAATTTTTTTTTTTTTCTTAAAAAATAATTATTACATTTCCTTGATTTTTATCAGTTTCCCTGAGGTTTCAAGGTGTCCTGAATACGAATGTATATGTTAAATTGTCATAGAATGTCTCCTTCTATCGAAAACGAACAAAGCATTAAAATGAATATTAACCAATTTTTACCATGTTACTAGAGACTGTCTAAATCGCATTCCTAATGAAGAAATGAAGCTACTGATGTATAATTTATGAAAATCAGAGAAACAGGAGCTTAAGTATATTATTACCAAAAAATTTTATTAAAATAATGCTTAACAGTTAAACATCTTGAGTAATATTGAAATTATTATATGTAATATTGAAATAGTTTAAGATTTGTCAGAACACAGCCACCAAACTTGATATTGATATTTATACAGAGAGATGAAGTGAAAAAAAAACAAGAAAACTTTATTCTATACTAATTTTGCTGGAAATTCCTATTTATCGAGATATTTACTTTCAAAATTATTAAATTTTGGTGCCATTATTCACTAGTGTCAAACCATCTCATCCTGTGTGTATGTAGTCATGTTATTATCATTAGCCAATCAGCAGCTGCCCTATTGTCACGTGACACCCCCGCGCATGTCCAGTGCTGAAATTTGAATTCAACAGTTGATTCAGAATGGTGGTGTGTAATGGGTGTTCTAATTCCGAGTGGGATGTTATTGAAACAGCATTAAATATACACCAGAAAAACCTGTTTTCATCACTAGTTTGGGTGGATGTATTCTACCAAATCTTTACCATATTATAACATAGGTCAATATTTTTCTGAACTTTTAATCTTCAAAATTTTAGCTCCATCTTCTGACTTCAAGTATAACTAGGCTGACCATACGTACCGTTTTGAACGGGACAGTACCGTTTGTTTTATGGGTTCTGTATGGGTTCTGTCACTGAAGAATAATTGTAAGCTCAATATGTTTATGTACTTACTTTTTCATGAATACAGAATATTACATAACCCCCGTCCCTTTTTTGCCATCCCAATGTCCCGTTTTTGTCTCAAGGAAATATGGTCAGCCTAAGTATAACTGAAATTCCTTGCAAGTCAGTCATGATTGTAAATAATTAATTCAAAAAATATTCTAAAGTGTGTGTGTGTGTGTGTTCCTCTTTCATGCAAAAACTCATGCAAATGCAGCAATTTACACCTGAATGATTTCTTATAAAAAGTAGACATACTTACAGATTTTATTTGAATTACACAATCTCAAGTTGTATGGTCAAGCAATCGCAGGATTCATACTAATTCAAAGCTTACAATATAGCTACAGCTGAAAAACTGCCAACTCATGGCCAAACATAACATTTTATAAACATTATGTAATTTCCAGGATGTTCTAGAACATTCAACATTACTCTACACTCTACAGGATCCTAGAAAATTCTAAATCGATTCATCCTGAAAAAATCTGCTTAAAAAATATTTTTTGTGGGACATTTTGAAAATAGATTTTTGGATCAAATGCAGGATGTCTGGCAACCCTATGCAGTCTGCACAATTTTTTAATTTTCTGATGGAGTATCCATAATGCGCTTGTCTGACATGTTGAGTAAGAATTTTAACTGAAATTAATTCAACATGCAAGATGAAAGTTTAAATTAAAATTAAAGTTTCAATGGAAATTAACAAAAGAATTTTCTTTCTAAGGCACATCAGCACAAGATTGAAATATTGTGCATGAGAATTTTTCATACTATGCAAGACTTTTACAGTTTGGGAAGTGAAAATTTGGCACCTTTTCATTATTTATCTGCATATTCTCTGGATCACCTGAAGATCCATCACCCCAGCCTTTTTTAGTTAACTTTATAAGGTTAACTGATGAAAATATCATGACTTAACCTAATCATTTATTAGGTCAACTGTATGCCCTTTATTGGTTAGGTTAGGTCGGGATATTTTTGTTAGTTAGCCTAACTAAAAAAGGCTGGGGTGATGGATCTTCAGGTGATCCTTCTTTTTTGTTATTTACCTGCAATTTTTTTTTACTTTTCTGCTATTGTATATATCTTTTTTTTGATATAATTACAAGGTTAATTGAATGCCTGGTCAGGTCAACTGTATGCCCTTGACAATTGGTTAAGTTGTGATATTTTCGTTAGTTTTAACAAAAATATCATGACTGGTTCTAACTGTACGCCCTTAAATTTATGAGAACTACATCATTTGATGGATACTACAAAGGACACTATTGATTGGCTCAAGAAGCATTGGCTACTATTCACTGAAAAAATGTATTATTTTTCATATTCTGTTTTGCTATTTATGGCTACATACTGACTATTTTGTTTTACCAGTCTGTTATAAAATTAATCAAAACACTTGATATTTGAATATCTGCATGATGGCTGCTCATTATGATTGTTCAGTTTATACTTGCGCATGAATTTTTTTATATTTGCTAATAGATGTTTGGCTTAGTATGCGGATAAATAACAAAAAAGTGCTGAGAATTTTGACAAATGTGTGAGCACTACACAAGAATTTTGCAGTCTGGATGCTAATGCACTTTAAGAAAAAAGTAACCATGCGAAATAATGGAAAATGTCATGTTTTGCTTTTAAGCTTCTATAGATGGTAATCCAGACTATACAGTCTGCAAAATTCTTGTGTGATGGCCCTCTTTGGAAATATTTTTTGCTTTCCAAATTACAGATATTTTACATATGAAAAAAATCTTGCTCATAATATTTGAAAGTCTTGTATTACTGCATTTAGAAATAAAACTTGCTTTAATTGAAACTTTCATCCAATATAGGTCGTATTGGGTGGTAGTAATTTAAATTAAAACTCTCACCAGACACATTGGGTGTGAAAATGTTATGGAAAAATGCTCGTGTGACTAGGGTTGCCAGGTGTCTGGTATTTGAGGTCTCTGTCCAGTTAAAAAAAAAAAAAAAAATCAAAGAATACTAGACATGTAAAAGTAAACCACGTCTTTATATCTTTACTTTTTTATTTTTTCTTAATAGATGTAGCTTTAATAGATCATCTGCTTTTTTTGGTTAGTATCCATAATTTGTCTTTTTTAAAGTCAATAATTATTTTACATATTTTTCTATTGTGATCTGATAAAGAATTGGATAATTTTACAGCGCTATATTGGGTGGAATTTTGTGCATGTTATGTAATTTTGGTTGAATAAAAGTTAAATGCAGATAAAGTTGATATCTTTTCATTAATACCTAAATGTTTTTAATGTTTGTAAATCAGTTGCAATATTATTTTCTGGTTAGTGTTATTTATCCATATAATTAACTGATTTGCGAGTAATGAAGAAGAAAATACATTTTTACACCCCCACCCCACCCCCCACCCTGGGCTGCTGGTGTCTGATATTTTTGTGGAGGACATCTGGCAACCCTATGTGTGACACATTTAAAAATTCAAGCAGATTTTGCAGCCTGGGTGGTAGTAAAGTTTGTGTGGCAAGGACTTTTGAAATTCTCACTCTATGCATTGAGCACAAGGAATTTTAGTTAAAACTTGCCCATGTTGGGCATGAGATTGTTATAGAAAAAATACTGTGACATCAAAAAAACTTGAGCAGATTCTATAGTACCCTATTATGTTACATTTGGATGGATAACATGAAGCCATTTAGATCTATCAAGGTGAGTTATCTAAGTTGGGTAAAGATGTAGTTATATTTTGTGATACCCTATATGGTATTTTATAATGATAATGATAAGCTTGATTGGCAGGATATAAATCCCATAACATAGCTAATAGCTACAATATTCTTCAAGGTAGGAAGATAAATCAAACAATAATACATTTAAAAACAAACCAACTAAAAATTATGACTAAAGGAGATAAAAAATAAAATGCTTACTGAAATGAGTAGTATCAGGTCATCCCATAAGTAATGTCGTTTTTTAGATTGGAATTTGAAGGATAAAAAAAACTAAAACTTTTTAATCTAGTATATATTTTCCATCGGAATCAATGACACTCTGCCAATGTCCTACAAGCTTTTCAATGCCATGTTTATAAAATTCAGGTGGTTTTGAGGCAAAAAATGTACAGAGACTGGTGTGCAGGTCATCTAAAGAAGTATACTGTTTCTTGTCAAGATAGTTTTGCAGACTCCTGGAGAGATGATAATCTGAAGGTGCAAGGTATGGAGGATGTGGAAGTTTTCCCACCCAAGCTCTTCAATTTTTGCAAAAGTGATCCGAGCGGTATGAGGATGTGCGTTGTCATGGTGTAACATGATTCCTTTCCAATTAACCAAAGAAGGTCTCTTTTCTTTTAGTGCAGTGTTCAATCAATCCGGTTGTTGACAGTAGACTTGAGTGGTGATTGTTTGGTTGTGTGGTAAGGTTTCAAAGTGTATTACACCACCTTTATCCCACCAAACACTAAGCAACACCTTCCGAGGGTGAAGATTTGGTTTTGGCTGTGGTGTTGCTGGTTCTCCGGCACAAACCCACTGTCGATGGCACTTAACATTCTGGTACAGTATCCACTTTTCATCACCAGTCACTAAATGGTGCCCAAATGGATCTTGGAGTTCACAGGAATGAAGAGCTGTGCTAATGTTTACCCGCACCCTCAGATTGTCGACTGACAATTCATGTGGCACCCATTTTCCTAACTTAGGTACTTTCCCGAGTTGTTGCAAATGTCAATGGATGGTGGACAGGGATGAATTGAGTTTCTGGGCCAATTCTTTGACAATTGTTGAACAGTCTTCTTCAAGTGTGGCTAACTAGGGCTGTGGAGTCAGGACTCAGGAGTCGGAGTTGGAAGTGCATAGTTGGATGGAGTCAGTGCAAATCCTTCAACTATAACCATAGCAGCCTAGGCCTAGCTCAATTTTATGAATAAAATAGATTTAACCTAATGTTTTAATATATAATATAATATAATATATAAATAATATATAATATTTAAATACAGAACTGAAAAATTTGTTATGCAATGCATTAGTTCAATGGGATTTTCAGTAATTCGTTCCAGAGCCCAAATTTTGACCCTTTTTGCGCTTGTTTACCCATTTTTTTAAATGTTTTTTTAGTATAATGTGTTCTTATTGTTATATTAATGTTATTCTATGTATATATTTTAAATAAACATGCTAAATAAATAAATTAAACAGTTAAAAATAAAAATATTTTTATTTACCTTGGTCTTGGAGGTCATGAGCTTGAGTGGGCTGGAGATGAGGCTTGGAGGAGGATGGGAATTAATGGTTTCTGGAAGGAGAATCTCCTTCAATTAGGACATCTGGGAGGTCAAATGATTCTCTCCTGGATGTCCTATTGCCAGTTGGACCTGGTTGAGGGTCATCAGGATCAACCACATCCACAGATGATGTTGAAGCAGTGGGGGCTGTTGTAGTCTTGAAGTAGCTGTCAATTTTTCTCTGTTTCTTTTTGCTTTCTGCAAATTCCCTGAAATATGGCAGGACTTTGTCTTCAAAATGACAGATAACAAGCTCAGTAACTTCAACATTAGGGTGCTTGCTTGCAATGGCCTTCACCTTGCCCCAATGTAACATTAATTCTTTGACTTCAGCAGAAGTTATTTTCTCTTCTGTTTCATCCTCCTCCTCACCAGCATCTGACCCTGACTCTGATTCCTTGGCCAACTCCAGAAGATCTTGTGCAGTCAACTCCTTTCCATGGTCTGCAAGAAGTTCTTCAACGTCCTTTTGATTGACTTCAAGGCCCATGTCTTGACCCAACTGGACAGTTTCAGCCTCTACATTTGGTTCATCTGTTTGAAAACCTTCAAAATCACACATAGCAGATGGCCACAACTTCTTCCAGGCAGAGTTCATGCAAATTGTTGAGACTTCTCTCCATGCTCTCACAACATTCTTGACAGCCAGGTCATTCTCTGTCAGATCAACCAGTGCCTAACACCCTCATCTCTCAGATTTTGCTGAAATTTGGTTTATAGGGAGTTTGTGGGCCCTGAATCCATTTCTGAAATTATAAGGTCAATCCGACCAACGGTTCAAGAGATATGACCTCGGGAAATTTGAGGTCACTTGCGAGGTCACTAACATTTGGCGACCCATAACTTGGGTAATAATGGTCACAATTATATAAAAGTATATATATTTAGAATCAGAAAATGACAAGGAATCCAAATATGCAAGTTTTAGAACTCTAGGTTGAAAAATAAAAAAGTTACACTGTAACCAAAATTTGAGGTCACGATTTGACCTCTGGGGTATCAAATGAGAATTTTTTTTTAAATGTAAAAAATGAAGGCATAGGCATTGGCTATTAGAATCAGCAAAAAAAAGTTTGTTTTGTTAGTATTTTTCATGTAACTAACATATAAGTGAACACCATCATAAGTTGTGCGTCAATTCTACCTATTTTTTCACACTTAAGCTCATAATTTGACCTATAGAAATTAAAATTACATTTTTTTATAGATATAAAAACAAAGGCAAAAAATGTAAAATTGTATTTCACTGCTAATCTACACTGGCAATAATAGTTATAATAGTGAAAGGGGAAGACCTACTTAGAGGATTCATGTGCTAGCCTAATACAATTTTTGCATGCTCGATGCTCTCATCAATTTCTTTTTGTGGAAAAATGTATTGAATTCTGCTGCCTCCTCTTAGGGTAGGACAACTCATTACAGTTAATATATGATGTCCTGGCACTGCACATGAATCCTTGTTTGATGGATAATAATATGCACTTGATCCTGATGACCCAGAGGGATGTAGAAAGTTCACAGTGAAATCATCAAACTCTTCACAATATTCCTCCACAATTCCATACCAAACTTGCATGTCATAAATGCAGCCAACATACTCTCCTGGTTTGACACATTTTAGGTTACCAAGCATTGCAGGTTCATTAGTAAAATGACTTTTCCTTATTCTTTTCTTTTCTCCAATGCCACTTGAAATGGGATACACCATCAGTTCTTCCTTGTTTAGGGGAACAAATCTATGATATTTCTGAGTTCCAGGAATAGCCCTACTATCCTTGAATCGATGTTCCAACCGTTCTTCTGCATCTTTCAAATCAGCTGTAGTTACAAAGAAAAAATTTATCTTCTTGCTCAAGTTTTCTTCACAAAACTGAAACATGTGTTCTGGTGTAAGAATTTGCCTCTCTGTAGTTCTCTGCAAACTGGCACGAGCAGTAGCTCTTTTCACTGTTCCTCCAATCCCATCACATGCATTTTTGCCATGGGATGTAGCAAAGAAGTGCCATTCACAAGACAGACCAAAATCCTCTTCATGGTAACAGAGATTTGTGAAGTTGTATCTGTTCTTATATTGGCCAGCACATCCATCTGAGAAATAGTGCACCTTCTTCAATTGTGGGCATCTGAATTTAACATATGTCATAAGCTTCAATATGAATGAGTAAACCATTATAGTGTTGTGTTTTAGTGATGCAGATAAGAAACAGACACTAAAATGGCTAAGTTCCTGGTCTGCAGATGATCTATAACACTGGGGAACAAATTTCAAATTTTTGTCTATTGAATTAGATTTGACAGTTACTTCTAGGTAATTTGGGTGCGCTGAGCACGAATTTTTACTCGGTTTTGCTCTATCAGGTCCTGATTTTGCTCAACACCCCTCCTCTTTCGTCGTATTCATAAAAAGGTTTTTTTCTCAATACTCGCTAAGTCTTTTTGCAGTTACACATTATGCAACTAGGTTTTTATCTAGGTATTTGTACCTATTGTTATGGTATTGTTGTATTATGTATATTTTTATATGTAACACCCTAAAAATATTTTTAATTTTGTCATTTTTAACCCATTTTAATATTAGTAAATTAAGCTAAAAATATCATAGAATTCTAAAATTTTCTCGAGCGTTCCTGTTCTCTGTAGAGTATTCTAGAGGGACAACTAAAATATATAAAAGCGACTCGTTTCCAGAGTTAATCAGTCAATTCAGTCAGTCAGTCAGTCAGTCGAGTTAGTTAATTAAGTTTGGGCATTAACATAATTTTGAATTGGCATATGATTTAGTGAGTAATTTTGTCATCGTGATTTAATATAGTTGATTTAATTAGACGTAATTTATATTGTACCTACTCATCCGTGTTTCTAGTTTAATTTCATAGATTGTAAGTACCTATTTCATAATAAGTACCTATTTAAACTAATTTTTGTGTTTATATTTCAGATTTTCTTAAATTTATATGAATTAAGGGCTTTAAATACCTTTACAAATTGGCAGAACAATCAAGCAATATGTCATCAAGCACTAGAAAGTTCAAATGCAAAAACAACCCTGATTCCTTCTGTTATATATGTGGAAATTTTACACTTCCACATCAACGAGCAAATATAACTGACTTCGTAAAAAGAGCTTACTTAGCTTATTTTGGCATAAAACTGGGGGACCAAGATAAATCGTGGGCTCCACATAAAGCCTGCACTATATGCATTGAAAGACTGCGACATTGGACGAAGGGTTCGGATTCAAAAATACCTTTTGGAGTTCCGATGGTAAGTTTATGATTTCATAAAACTACGTAATTTAATCACTAGTATACTGTAACTTACCTAAATGTAATTGTAACTTAGGTACATAAACAAAAATTTACAGAAAATGTTTATAAGAATCTCAAATATTGCATAAGGTTGAAACACATAGAAATGTTAAATGTTTGGGTGATAACTTTTGATAAAATTCATAAAAACAAGTCTCTCGTCGCTTTTGTTAACGCTTTACAATTTTTTTTCCATATCAGGTGTGGCGAGAGCCTACTAACCACGAGACCGATTGCTACCTTTGCTTTGTCAAGACTTCGGGCTTCACTAAGAAAAATAAACATTGTATCGAGTACCCAAATTTCGACACCGCGATACGACCTGTGCTACATTCAAATGAGATCCCCATTCCAAAATTTAAGGGTCTGCCAACTCAAGAATTAGTTGAAGATGTTCCTGAAAATATTGTTATGCACTTTGAGGAGTCAGACACCGATTTTGACCCCAGCGTATTTGAAAGTCAAAACGATCCGCAAAAGTTTAACCAGGCCGAGTTGAATGATCTTGTAAGGGATCTAAATTTGCCAAAAAAGGCTGCGGAAATTTTAGCTTCAAGACTTAAAGAGAAAAACTTGCTTACTTCAAACACATACATTTCATTTTACAGAAAAAGAGAAGAAGAACTTGTTAAATATTTTAGAACAGAGGATAGTTTAGTATATTGCTGCGACATAGTTGGTTTGTTAAAGAAGATGGGGGTTGAGTCTTACGATGCAAATGATTGGCGCTTGTTTTTAGACAGTTCGAAAAGAAGTCTTAAGTGTGTGTTGTTGCATAATGGCAATCTATACGGCTCGATACCGATTGGGCACTCAACAAAATTAAAAGAAAAGTATGAACATATAGAAAAGGTTTTAAATCTTATCAAATATAGGGAGCACGAGTGGATCATATGTGTTGACTTAAAAATGGTTAATTTTCTGCTAGGACAACAAGGAGGGTATACTAAATATCCCTGCTTCCTTTGCTTATGGGACAGCAGAGCCAAGGAAGAACATTATTTCAAACAAATCTGGCCAGCACGAACATCACTTACTGTCGGAGAAAAAAACGTAATTAATCCACCTTTAGTGAGCAGAGATAAAATCATATTTCCTCCTCTGCATATAAAACTAGGCCTCATTAAACAATATGTAAAAGCTTTAGATACGAACGGCGAGTGTTTCAAATACATAACTTCAAAATTTCCAAGTTTAAGTTATGAAAAAATCAAGGCGGGAATTTTCGACGGTCCACAAATAAGAACAATGATTAAAGACAGCAATTTTCCTAATGTCATGAATGAACGCGAAAAAAATGGCTGGTTCTCATTCGTGGACTTGATAGAAAACTTTTTAGGCAATTATAGGGCAGATAACTACGAAGAAATCGTAAAAAAACTTTTAAGGGACTACAAAGAGTTAGGTTGCAATATGAGCATAAAAATGCATTTTTTGAATAGCCATCTTGACCAATTTCCAAGTAATTTAGGTGATGTAAGTGACGAACAAGGGGAGAGATTCCACCAAGATATCAAAATTATGGAGGAACGGTACCAAGGCCGCTGGGATTCCCACATGATGGCTGATTACTGCTGGTGCTTGAAAAGAGACCTGCCATCAACAAGCAAATACGCTAGAAAGTCTTACAAAAGAAAATTTTTGCCACAGTGAAAGCTTCATATCTGTTTGTTTTTTTATTTTAAGTCATTTCTATCGTTATAATGTAATTTTACTGTAGTTTGAACTGCTTGTATTCATGAAACTTGAAAAAAAAATTTAACACATGACTTAATTTTTTAGTCCTAATTTGAAAAATCTGGAAAATGGCACATAGGCTGTCGACAAGAATCAGGACCTGATAGAGCCAAACCGAGTTGAAATTCGTATTCAGCGCACCCAAATTACCTAGAATCAAGTGTCAGATATCATTCAATAAAATACGTGTTGCCCAGTGTAATAGATGACAAAAGGGTGAACTGTACACTGTGAATTGTCCCAGTGAAACCCTTGGGCAGCATCCTGGACAATGAAAGAATAATTCTCAGAGAAATCACCTACTATAACTACCTCGCTCTGAGGTGGTAGTGTTTCTTTCAACTGCTTGAAGTACTGTGATTGTTGCTGAGCAACAAAGTGATGACGAACCATGCGGATATTTTCATGCTTAGGGATGATAAGTATTCATGAAGTGGCTCCACCTTATCAACCATTGTACAACGGTCAACAGTCACCCATTGCTTGTAAGATATTTCATTTGGAGCTGATTTCACACTGTCAAGTAACTCAAGAAAATCCAGGACACCCTCTTCTCTTGGGCAATCATTGCAAAGTTGCATCATGCAAGTCTCTCTTTCTGTACTGCAGACACTGTAATCCATAAGATCCTTGTATGAAAGACCTCTTTCTCCCAATGCAGCCAGCTGCAATTTTGGATTTTGATGGTATGTGCAGACACAGACAGAATGAGTCCCACCACTACCGGCAAGCACACAATATGATGGCCGTAATTTTGCAAATGTGGAAAATCCTATTTTGGGATTCTTTTCATCATTTTTATATAGTTCAAACATCTCTCTTAAATTCCCGAGGACCAATCGTTTTTGCACCTTCAGCACTGATAACTTTCACGCAATCCTTTTGGCCAGGACACATACGACTAACCTCTTCTGACTCATAGAATCTTCTAACTATATCTTTGTGTTCTTCAGATATCACTTTTCCTTTGCTCATTAGTGGAATCTTCGGAAGGATTCCATGTTCTGATTTAAGTGAACGGCTTCTTTTCACCATGTATGTTGTAGTTTGAAAGAAACTAGCTTTTTTCAATTGTGTATGGTGAGAGTGTCAATATTTTAGTTTGTGATGGTGACATTTGCTCTCCAGGAATGACTGTTTCAATTCATTCATAATTTGTCTAGATGTTTTTCAGATTTAGTTTCAGGTTTTGAAGTATCACTTACCTCCTCGGTAATTTGAACACCATAACTGAGTTCTAGCCTCTCCTTCAGGGTTCTGAGCAGATGATAGCTTACCACGAGCCTTGCGCTTTTTCTGGCTTAATGACAGCCCTTCTGAAAAGAACAGAAAAAAGGTTTCACACACCTGAATATTAGTAATTAAATATTAATTATAGTACCTTAAATGCTATATAATTGGCTATATAGTAGATCAAACAGACCTTGTAGTAAAGTATAAGTTATTATATTAATTTATTACTTACTTTTTTTAACTGGTGTTTGGTCCAGAAATGCTAGAACTGGTTCAACTGAAGTTGAAGGATTTTCCTTTATCAAGCAATCACTGTCATTGTCCAGATCTTGAATTGAAGAGATGTTACTCAAGCCACTGATAGTAGATGATTCATTTGAATCCTGCTCAGACTCGTTGTTTTCAGTGGTACTAAGTATAGTGGGGTTTTTCATTATCAGTGTCCAGCAGTTCACACACAACAATGAGTCTTTTTTCACTCTTCCAGCACATTTTTCAACAAGTACATCAGTCACTTTCTAAGATTGATTGTTATGCGTTTCTTGTGTTTTTGAATAGGGTCCTGGCAGTATTTCAAGTGCCGAACCATTGTATTTTGATTGTAAAGATATAGGATTTACAATTAGGTAATATAATTTTTTAGAAAATATATAGCTATACACACTTAATATTTTAGGCCTTGATAGTCTCTGAGGCTCATTAAAACACCATACCCACCAGCCACCCACAGTGCTGGCTGGAACTGTACTAACCTGTAGACAAGGAATTTTGCAACTATCTGTGTTGATTCTGCACTTAGACAAGTAGCAACATGTTTCAACAGGTTTGTTTAGGCTACATGTGAGCTTAGTCTTCCCCTTTCACTATTATAACTATTATTGCCAGTGTAGATTAGCAGTGAAATACAATTTTTATTAAATTCTTGGAGCTTGAGGTCAAATTGATAGCTAAGATATAAAAATTCCTTGAAATGACAAGCAATTTATAATATGGTGTTCACTTATAAGTTAGTTACATGAAAAGTACCAACATAAACAAACTTTTTATGATTGTTTCTATTAGTCAAGAACTCTGACTTTGTTTTTTATATCTATAAAAAATGTAATTTTAATTTCTATAGGTCAAATTATGAGCTTGTGTGAAAAAATAGGTAGAATTGACGCACAACTTATGAATATGGTGTTCACTTATATGTTAGTTACATGAAAAATACTAACATAAACACTTTTTTTTGCTGATTCTAATAGCCAATGCCTATGCTTTCATTTTTTACATTTAAAAAAAAAATTCTCATTTGATACCCCAGAGGTCAAATTGTGACCTCAAATTTTGGTTACAGTGTAACTTTTTTATTTTTCAACCTAGAGTTCTAAAACTTGCATATTTGGATTCCTTGTCATTTTCTGATTCTAAATATATATACTTTTATATAATTATGACAATTATTACCCAAGTTATGGCTCGCCAAATGTTAGTAACCTCGCGAGTGACCTCAAATTGCCCGAGGTCATATCTCTTGAACCGTTGGTCGGATTGACCTTATAATTTCAGAAATGGATTCAGGGCTCACAAACTCCCTATAAACCAAATTTCAGCAAAATATGAGAGATGAGGGTGTTAATTTCAATTTTTTTTGGTTGATCTGACAGAGAATGACCCCAAATGTAAGACTATTGGCCAAGGGAGGCCATAAGACTATTGGCCAAGGGAGGCCATAAGACTATTGGCCAAGGGAGGCCATAAGACTATTGGCCAAGGGAGGCCATAAGACTATTGGCCAAGGGAGGCCATAAGACTATTGGCCAAGGGAGGCCATAAGACTATTGGCCAAGGGAGGCCATAAGACTATTGGCCAAGGGAGGCCATAAGACTATATGTATATTGTTTGAAACGAGGAAGAATGTTTTATGTTCTAGTTAAAAAATATATATACATATAAAAAATGAGGGTTTGTTTTTCCTTTCTATTATATACTTTTTGTGTGAATCAGTTTTTCTAAAAGATGACTATATATACTAGGTATAACCAGGGCTGGATTAAGACCTTTAGAGGCCCTAAGCACTTAAAAGATTTTGGTGCCCCATATATATGTAATTCAAAATATAAACAAAAATAAACCATAAAATAAAATGTTGTTGTTCACTACAAATTCAAACAATGAAAAAAAATAAATACTATATATGAATATATATAATTCAGTTTTCAACAGCTTAGAGGCTATAAGCCGCAATTATAATAGTATAATAAATCCATGGTAAATCTGACAATGCAAAATTTCTGTGGTGCCCCCCTTCCCTTGATGCCCTAAGCACGGGCTTATTTTGCTTAATGGTTAATCCGGCCCTGGGTATAACCGTATAAGCATGGTAGTATAGTAAATTATAGGTAATACTAATATACTTATTAGATTAAAGGAAGAAAAATATGGAATAAGTTTAAAACAATAAAAAACAAAAAAAACAGACTATCTTCGTTTTAAACAAAAAAAACGACAATAAAAAATGACTCTCATCACTACCCATGAGCGCAGAGCCCTCAGCCTCATATTGCCTTGGGATTGGTGACATAGCCTATTGGGAATGAAAATAATTGCCATACATACATAGAAACCATATGTAGGCATCGGGCCTGCATAACAACAAGAAAACCAAATTTATTATTTCGTGTTCAAAATTTTCCACTGCTGACTTGTGAAAATTACTTTGAGAGAAGAGTCAATGAATTTTACAAATTCAGCAAATAATAAAATACGAAGACAACGATTATATGAGCGGCTCGCTTGGAGCTTGCTTATGTTACAGCGATGCTTTAAGCAAGGAAGATGTCATTTATCTTCCTATAAGTTCCGAGTGAAATCCTCTTAATATAAACCTAATAACACAAAAGGATAGGCCTATTCATTCAGGTATTTAAATACAATGACTGCCTATATTAGTTATATCAAAGCAACTCATTGTGTAACTCCATCGTACCATGGCCCTACATCAAAGCAGGAGCAAGGTCAACGAAATAATAAGGTAAGGCAATTTCTTTCTTTATCATTAGGCAGTGCAAATATCGAAGGCAAACAGACATAAAAAGGGCCTTTGAAGACCTACACATACATAACTCTCTAACGAAAAAAATGTAGAGTTTTGTCATTAACTCTCTATACAATAACTACATGATAATTTCCAATTGGCAAAGGTTGAAGCCAATTTCAACCATAAGCCCCTATAGTTTTTTCACATGGTGGCCTGTATATGTGGGGAACTGATCCCTTTACCTTTAAACTAACCATAAACAAAGCCTTTCTCATTTAACAGGCTTAACTCATTTTAGGTCCTATAAAAATAGGCCAATTTCAATCTAAGCCTATTTAGTATACTCACAACATAAGCCTATTTAGTATACTCACAACATAAGCCTATTTAGTATACTCACAACATAAGCCTATTTAGTATACTCACAACATAAGCCTATTTAGTATACTCACAACATAAGCCTATTTAGTATACTCACATTACATTAACTAATAGGCCTAACATATTCATACACTAAAGGCCTACTTCAAACACTACAATTTGCAATTTAAATATACAAGAAGTCTACCTCACAAAGTAAGCCCTACTCTTTACACTCATGGCCTATCCTAACTAAAAACACCAAATTTTTAATTCAACCTGTGGTGTAGTGTAGGTTATAAAATTTATTTCAGCAAATTAACTTACTCATATAAGACTCTTTAACATCACAAAATTCCACACACAACTTTAACATCACAAAATTCCACGCAGAACTTTAACATCACAAAATTCCACGCAGAACTTTAACATCACAAAATTCCACGCAGAACTTTAACATCACAAAATTCCACGCAGAACTTTAACATCACAAAATTCCACGCAGAACTTTAACATCACAAAATTCCACGCAGAACTTTAACATCACAAAATTCCACGCAGAACTTTAACATCACAAAACTCCACGCAGAACTTTAACATCACAAAACTCCACGCAGAACTTTAACATCACAAAACTCCACGCAGAACTTTAACATCACAAAACTCCACGCAGAACTTTAACATCACAAAACTCCACGCAGAACTTTAACATCACAAAACTCCACGCAGAACTTTAACATCACAAAATTCCACGCAGAACTTTAACATCACAAAATTCCACGCAGAACTTTAACATCACAAAATTCCACGCAGAACTTTAACATCACAAAATTCCACGCAGAACTTTAACATCACATAGACCTAAAGCAATTGCACAAACTCAAACCTACACCCACCTAACCCAACCTATTCTAAGTCCTATTTGACATACATTGGGGTTCCGAAGTTCAAGAGACTCAAACTTCGTGATTCTGCATAGTCGTGATCACCCTTTCTTATACCAAAAATTTCAAAGTTCGTGATTTTTGACCGAAAATCTGCATATTCGTGATTTTGATTTTCTGTATTATTATTATTGTTTATTAGCAACATATTTAGTTTGATTTAATCTGCTTTAATTTTATCCTGTATTTTTCAGATATCATTTTGAAAAAATAACCTAGTTTTTGGTCTAGAATATTTAGTCAAAATGGCTCCAAAACATAAAGTAAATAGTGTTAGTCAATCTAGTAATAAAAGAACCAAAAATGTCACTGATTTGGAGACTAAACTAAAGATTATTTCTGAATGTGAGAAAGGTTTAAAAACTAGTGAAATATAAAAAATGCTTAGTTTATCATGGTTGATTGTGGACTCAATTTTGAAAAGCAAAGAAAAATATAAACAAGCAGCTAAAGCTACATCAGGATCAGTTAAAAGCTTAAAAATTTGTGATGATGTTCTTATAAAAATGGAAAAACATCTCGTGACATGGGTGCGTGAAAAGGAAAAAGTGGGTGATTTTATTTCTTCCGCTCTCATAAGAGAGAAGGCTCTAAGTTTTCTTTCAAAAGTTGAAAGAACAAGATCCAGAATGTCAGCTTGAATTCACTGCTAGTAAAGGCTTAAAAAGCGCTGCTGCTTATAGACAATGCACCAGTATACTCACCTTTGTTAGATTCCCTAAGTGACTTCATAACAGTCAAGTTTCTGCCCGCAAACACTACGCCAATACTTCAACCTACGGATCAGCAGGTTATTGCGAACTTTAAAAGATATTATCACAAACTCACATTTGAGGAATGCTTCCGTGCGACAGATGGTGAAGGGGAAAATGTTCCTACACTTTCTCAATTTTGGTGACTGTACAATGTAAAAAATGCTGTGACAAACATTGCTGCAGCTTGGGAGAAAGTTAGTGAAAAGTCACTGTGGGCAGCATAGAATAACCTATGGCCAAATTGTCCAGTTCCAGATTTTGAAGGCTTTCCTAACGATCTCTCTCCAGAGAAATTAAATGCAGAAATTGTAGAAGTTGGAGGTAACCTTGGCTTTGAACTTTCCTCTGACATTATAGATGACCTTTTAGAATCATACGGTGAAGTTATGACTGAAGATGACATTTTAAACTTTGATGAGGAAGCCGTTTCAGAAGATTCGGACCCTAACCAAACAACTGAAGATGAGCCAAAAGATCTTAAACAATTGTTTTATTACATAGACCTCATTAAGAAGATCACTGATAAAGATCCACTGCAAGACAGAGCTTTTAAAGTTTACAATGGAATCCTATCAAGCGCTCTTCCCTATGAGACAAAAATGAAAGAACTCGAACGTGCGGCAAAGCAAACCACAATAGACAAGTTCTTTAAACCAGCCAGCCAATCTCCATCCACCTCTACAGCATCATCATCCAAAGCCTCAACTTCTCAGTAACCCACTTCAACCATTAACTACTGTATTACTGTAACTTCAAAATTAATACATGGTGAGTTTTTATTCTCTGTTAGTTTAGTAGTACTGTACATAATTGTAATATTTTTGTTTTTTCTTAGATTGGTATCAATTTTTCTAAGCTCTGGAATGCATTAGCAAAAATGAATGGAAAATGGATTCTGCTGTTCGTGATTTTGAAGGTTGAGATGATTTTGGCAGTCCCAATTAATCATGAACTTCGGAACTCCACTGTATAGGCATAACACATTCTAAGTCCTATTTGACATATAGGCGTAACACATTCTAAGTCCTATTTGACATATAGGCGTAACACATTCTAAGTCCTATTTCGCATAGAGACAACCTATTCTAAGTCTTATTTCGCATATAGGCAAAAAACAGACAAGGCTTGATATAAGGGTCTCAAATGCGACATTTGAGGGTCTTTGCTCAGCCAAATTGGTTAACCTAACACAAAACTCAAAAATAAAACCCTACAACAAAATATACATTTACACACATACATACAGTATATAAATATATCAGTGGCGACTCCTGCACTCGGGCTTCTCGAGCTCAGCCTGAGAGGCAAGGGGCAAGGAGAAGCATGAGAGATAAAATTGTGTATTTATAGATTTAAGTTTAAAAAAAAAGTTTTAAATACAAATTGTAAAAATGGTTTTTGGCTGGTATGTTACTATTTTTCTGTCTAGCTTTCGTCAAGCAAACAAATTTTGAGCGCATTTAGATACCCTTACTACCTATAAAAAACTATATTGACACTAAGTTTTCGTGTAATCTTTCAAGATCCTTTACTCGGGTGCAAGACATTACACCTGAGAAAGTATAAGTAATATATATTTAAAGTTCTTTTAATGAATAATTATTTGCTTGCATATGGTTACATAATAGTCCTCCTTCTAATTCTCATTAAATAAAATGTTTTTCCTCCTATTAATTTTTCTTATAAAGAAAAAAACATTTCAACTCAAGCTTATATCCTTCTGCCTTGTAGAGGCACAATTTTTAATTCTGGCAATACATGGTAACTTTTTACACTTTGATAAGCATGACTTCAACTGCCTTGGGCAGCAGTGCAGTTTGATTTTGGCCACAATGTGAGGTTGTTTGCTTTTCTTAAATAATCTGATTTATTTTTAATATAATAAGTATTCTTAATGCTCTACAAACAAAATATCCAAATGTAATTGACTCCAAATCCTTAGTTAACGAATTGAAATATTTTTATCGTGACAGTGACTTTAGAAAATGCAAATCTGCAAATGAAATTTTATAAGTCTTTCACGAACTAGGATTATTGTCTGTGATATCAAAAACCGCAAAGCTGATTCAGCTCCTCCTTACCATACCTGTAACTTCTGTTTCAAATGAAAGAAGTTTCCCTGTTCTTGATCGAATTAGATCATATTTAAGAAACACAATGGCTCAAGAATGGCTCTCGTCCCTGGCTAGGATTTCAATTGAAAAAGGAAATACTTATTGATTTAGAAAGCAAAAAGGAATGACTTGACTGAATATTAAAGGAATTTGCTTTAAAACCAAGATGCTTGGACTTTATGAAGAAGTAAATAAAATTCAAATAATTTTTTTACTGAGGTATGTATTTATTTAATTTATTGATAATCTTAAGTTATTGTCATGCATTTAAATGTCGTCTCATATGTAGACTTGAAAATTTAAAAAGAGCTTGAGTAGTCTTGAAGAGCTGGAGTCACCACCGAAATATAGGGTGTACATAAAGTCAGGATCTATTTTTGTGAAATAATTATTTTTTTCTATTTTTCTTTTCAGAAGCCCTTAGAATGAATATAGAAGAGCGTGTGGCAATAGTAATTTGGCGAATTGAGGGAAAGAAATACAATGACATCAGAGAGAAGTTTAGAAGGAGATTTCATAAGCCAGGGCCAATAGAGAAGACTACGAAAATTGGTGAACAAATTTAAACGAATGGGATCTGTAAATGATGAAGCAAGATCAGGACCACCGTGTATGTCAGATCTTACCATAAATGCAGTACGCGGAATTATCACTGAGGAGCCACGTACGTCCGTTCGTGCTGCATCACACAGACTCGGCCTCCTGATGTCATCTGTGCACAAAATTCTGAAAGTTAATTTGCAGAAGAAAAGCTATCATTTGCAGGTTTTACATGATTTACATGAGGAAGATTTCCCTTGACGAAGTGCTGTGTGTGCTGATCTCGTAGAACAAATCTGGAGTGATTATAATTTAATGGACAACATTCTCTTTAGTGATGAAGCCACTTTCCATACGTGTGGAAAAGTAAATCGCCATAACTGTCAAATTTGGGCAGATGAAAGACCGAATGATTTCGTCCAAAATTGGGAAAGAGACTCGACTGAAGTTAATGTCTGGATGGGTTTAACAAAATCTAAGGTTTATGGTCCTTTTTTCTTTGCTGAAGCTACAGTTACGGGGCTTATTTATCTGGACATGTTGCAGCAATTCCTTGAACCTCAGCTGATTGGGGATAGGATTGTTAGCACCATCGTCTATCAACATGATGGTGCTCCTTGTCACTATGCCAAAATTGTTCAGGATTATCTAAATGGACGTTTTCCAAATCGCTGGATCGGATGCGGAAGCAACAGACCTTGGCCAGCGAGATCACCAGATTTAACCCCTTTAGATTTCTTTGCATGGGGCTTTATCAAATCGCACATCTATCAGACGAAGATTACGAGTCTTGAAAACTTATGTACACGTATACGAACTGCTGCAGATAACATAACCCCGCAAATGCTCCAGAATGTGTTTAGAAATGCTGTGGAATGATTTGAGCTGTGCAGGGATACTGATGGGCGTCACGTCGAATCCTACTCTTAATTATTTAATAAATGTTACCACTTTATCATTTTATGATTGAATTCCATAGATATAGTTTCCAAGTGCTTCACAAAAATAGATCCTGACTTTATGTACAACCGTATATACATACAACTCCAACCATCCAATTGTTCTTTTAAGGAAGAATCACTCAACAGATTTCAACAAGACACATACATTCCTTGCAAACAGATTGGATTCCTTCAAAACCCCAAACCTTCCAGACCTATCTGGAGGACACACAACATTTACTCAATCATAACTACAGGTATTGACTTCACTGGAGTGGTGAATCCAAGTTTTGAAGACCAATTGGATTCAGAGAAGTGCAAAAAATATATATACCCACACACACACTGTACTCTTTACATGTGTGACAAACACAACTACTTATCTGAACATAACCAAGTATTGGAAAGTAAATGCTTTTGTTGCTGCGCTCTGGTTCTGTGCATAATATTGTGCCAAAAACTATATGGCCTCCCTTGGCCAAACAACAATAGGGTCATTCCAGCTCAATTGGTACAGGGGTGGTTGGGTGACCATCTCCGATTTTCTTCAAATTTTCAGGGTTGATTCATACACCATTCAATAGCTTAAATCTAAAATTTTAGCTTCCTCAGTCAAAAACTTTTAATTTATGCAGTTTCTGGTTTCAGTGTTGCAGACTATTTTCCCTAGTAACTCTCTTAATTCTACTTTGACGGGGAGTGATTCACATAAAAGTTTAAAGTTCTGGTGTATTTCACAAATGCATACATTGTGTGATCCTTTACTCCCCACACCCACACCCATACACCATTTTGGTCTCAGTTCAAAAAACTTTGATTTGGAGATTTTGTCGTTTGGATATTTATTTTTGTAAAGCATATATAATTCTCTGATATTTGTCAACAATAGTATTTTCTGCTTGTGAACCTTCCCTTGTGGTGTTTTTATTGATTTGCAGTCTTTTTTACCAGGGCATTCTCTAGTATATTCATTGTTTCGGAAAAATTCTATCACTCTTTCCTTTATTTCATCGCTTATACCCTTGCTACTCTTTTTATTTCTCATTATAGGAGGGATACCTTCTTTTCTCTTTAAGGCCCTCACAGCATTAACCATTCTGGCTGACACTTCAAATTCTTTCATAATTCTTTCTCTGGACCAGGTTTTAGCAATTGGAAGGAGTGTTAGAATTTGTATATTTTCTTGTCTGGTACTAGTTTTACACTTCTTTCAGTTCCTCTATCATATGCTGATAACACTTTTCTTCCTCACTCTCTATAGGTTTCTCCGCTTCCTCATCCAAAATGCTAGGCTTCATATGAAGTACTTTTGACAGCTTTGATTTTGTTGATGTTTCAATTTGCTTTAGTTTCCTTTTCGCGTAAAACTTTCAATCTCTTGCTCTTACATACTTAATGGGTGAGCATTCTAGTGAACCTAACGTTTCATCAAATGTCTCCTTAACTATTTCTTCTGGAACATATTCATCACTACCTGAGTCTTTTTCATCTTCAATCATCTTGGCTCTAGAGAAGCATGTTGAGCAAAGTTTCTGTCCTGGTATCAGATTCAGTCTAGTTGCTATGTCTTTGTCAATAATTTGTAGTGATTCTGCAAATAAAGTAGGGTAATGTAAACTCTAAACACATTGGAAAATAATTTTAAAACCTCAACATTTTGGTTATAGGCTATTCGTATAAAATATTCAAAACATATGCATTCAGTAGCACAGTATATAGCCTACCCTATTAAAATTAAATAGCTAATTTACGTTACAATTTACAATATAAACTTCTTTATGAAATATAAAATTAAATATATTAGTACCTATATTTACTTACTTGTTATCTTCTTTCGATGATTTCTCCATGGATCTTGGCAGCTACGTTGGATTTGTTGGTAATGCATTCCAAACATTTTTTCATGGTGGTAGCATACAGTAGCACTATTTGGGTTGATTACAGTTGCTTTTGTTCTCCACAATAGCAGTTTCCTTGTTTCATCTGTCAGCTCATGTAAGGTATACATACCCACCTTCCTGGTGAGTCTGTGTTCATGACATGGATCATCCAAGTACATACCAAAGCTGCACTTTGATTCTTGATTAGAATAAGCCATTATTACAGGCAGTAAAATTAAGTTAATTGCTCTAGTTAAATTTTCTGAAAATAAAAGATCATGATCTATAAAATAGGCCTGGACATTAATGATTAACCATCATGTTTTACATAAGAATATACAAAGCGAAATGAGCTACCCAGAGCCCTTCGAGTCACTGGTTGTTTTGACAGACATATTAAATTTCTTGTATGTTTTAGACTTATTTACATATTACAATTGTAAATCAACTTAATAAGTAATAAAATGGCAGTAAAATTACAATTCAATGTCATAAATAGAAATTTAAAAATTTACAAATTTTGCAAAAATGAGATTTTTCACAAAAAGCACTTTTCTTTGAACCACCAAAACTATATGAAGGAGTTTTGAGATCTATTCCTTAATATATGTTTTTTTACACATATGTATCTTTCTTTACTAGAAGTATCACCTCCCTGACTAAGTTGATGTTGATGTTAATTTTGCAAATTTTGTGAAAATATCAACTTTTGGAAATTTTTAAAAATAGAAATAAATCCTTTTTTGGTTATTTTTTTATTTCACTCATAAATTTGCAACCCATAGAGACTATTAGGAGTATTAAAACAGCTGTGATTGATGTAGAACTAAAACTTTTGAAAATGGTAGAGTCGTAAAAGTGGGAGGAATTGATGCAAGCTTCAAAATGGAGCCATATTTAAGCCCTTGTAACTTAGAAACTATTTGTTCTACAGCCTTTTTGCTTGCAAACTTGAAAAGCCCACCAGAAGTTGTATTGGCATGACAAATTTGAAGCTTCTACTCCTATTAGAAGACACTTTTCAAGGCCTCTCAAAATGAAGGCGTTGGCCGATCAAGCCCAACATGGGCATTTTTTGTCGAAGGTGGGGGCCATTTAAGCGACCATAAAATTAAAAGTTTTTGACTGAGGAAGCTAAAATTTTAGATTTAAGCTATTGAATGGTGTATGAATCAACCCTGAAAATTTGAAGAAAATCGGAGATGGTCACCCGACCACCCCTGTACCAATTGAGCTGGAATGACCCATAATTGTGATTGGCAAGAGTACCAGTATACAGGGTGTCCGAGAATTATCTGTACAATTTTTGGCTGTTATTAAAAGTCAACCATGAAGTAGAAATTCCAGTGTTGTCCCATTTTACAGAGAAACTCATTAAGTTTTTTCTGATACCAAGTTTTGACAAGTTTTTCTTTTTCAGATATTCATACACACCCCTCATCGTTAATGAATCCACAGGAGAAAGCACAGTGTGTTGAATGGTTTATCGAAACAAAATCAGATACACAAGTTCAACGAAGGTTTGGAACTAATTACAACAGAAACCCTCCATCAAGAGTAACCATACGAGCTTGGTATAAAAGGTTTAAGGAAACGAAGTGTAGAGCATAAGAAAGGAGCAGGGTGGCCTCGAACGTCTTTTGAAAATGCCGAGCGCATTCGAAAGGCTTTTGTTTGCAGTCCATGCAAGTCGACAAGAATTGCATCACGAGAGTTACAGATACCTCGTTTGACAGTGCATGATGTCTTGCGTAAACGTTTGAAGTTGCATCCTTACAAGTTGCAAATCTTGCAACAGATTACGCAAGAAGATAAGGTCTCCCGTAAGGAATTTGCAATGACTGCTTGACAGAGTCGACCAGGACAATGCGTTCTTGGCAAGAATCATGTTTTCGGACGAGGCAACTTTTCATGCTTCAGGCAAGGTAAACAAACAAAATGTGCGCATATGGGGGTCATAAAATCCACATTGCATAGAAGAGCACATCAGAGACAGTCCTAAAGTTAATGTGTGGTGTGGCCTGTTACATGATCGCGTGATTGGACCATTTTTCTTCGGTGAATCAACAGTGACCTCCAATACTAGGGTGTGTGGAATTTTTCAACTTTCAAATTCCAAATATGAGGGGTGCTAAAAAGTTGCAGCATGACTTAGGAATTCTAAAGATATTTTTGTTAATTTAATATAATTTAGTTTTGCTTGGTAAGAAGCTACATAAAAATAGTGACTTTTTTTACTTTTTTGTGGAATTATATAATAATTATTATATTAATAATTATATATGCTGTATATATAATGCACTGCTGTTTTTGCTTATTTCACAGGTTGAAACATATTCATCAGTGTGCTGAAGATTACTTGTCCATCAGTGCTACCATCCTAACCAGTGGGAATTGACCTACAATGGCTTCTAAAAGGAGGACAAGACTGGGGACATTCACACATATGAGCAACCTAATTGGAACTGGTAGAGAGTTGTTGCCCTCTGAACTCCCAACTCTGCGAGACGTTCTGAAATATGGGCTACTGCTAAGAGAACAAAGTGGTGAGGATGTGAGAAACTACCCAGCAGCCAGTCTTGCAAAGGACATTTACCCTAAAGTGCTTGAAAAGTGGGAATGAGCAAACAGTTCTTTTGTAGCCCCCGTTGTAAATTCATGAGTCACAATCTTAAACAAGATCCAAGAGAGCTGGGAGCAGGCCAAAAACATATCTCTTGGGAGAGGAAAGCTACATGTCAAAGAGGCTTTCATTGCAAAATTTGACAAGCTTTTTGACATCGTCAGTTGCAAGTGTAAAATTGTTCTCTGCTCTGAATTTGGCTGCCTTGCAGATGCTGGTTGCAAAAATGAAACTCATTAACTGTACATGCCCTAGGGAGATGAAGATCCCTGTGAAGGAACTTGCTTTCATTAAAGGTCAGAGAGACAAGTCTGGTTCTATTGGACCACATCAGATTGGCTTGCCAGATCAACCTGAGCACAACAGACAAGTCATAAAGCAGAAGCGGCAAGAAGACGAAAGAAGAAGGCTTGCTGAATATAAGCAGACAAGTAAGCAGGATGTTTCAATGCCATCAAATGAAATAATTTTCTCTGATGATGAAAATGAAGAACAAATAGCTGATGCTCAAGATGGAAAGGATGGAAGTTATGAAGTGACATTAGAAATACCAACCACGTCTTCAACTTCCAATAAAAAGCCAGAGTACAACACATTAGAAATACCTAATGTTGCTATGCATAGCATCAGATATGGTGTTGGCCTGCGTGCCACAGCTGCCATCACCACTGCTGCCTTTATGGATGCTGGCTTGATCACTGAAGAAGACAAGAGACTTGTAGTTGATCACAATAAAGTCAAGAGGGCCCAAGAAAAAGTTATGAGATCCCTGGATCAGGAATTTGATGATCTTTGTAAGAAGGGTGAAATTGACTGCATCTTCTTTGACGGCTGTCAAGATACAACTAAAGTTATGCTGAAAGCAGACAATTCAGATCGTCAGTTCCCCAGCATCATCAAAGAAGAGCATTATTCTGTGTGCAGTGAGCCAGGTGGAAGATATCTCTACCACTTCACTCCTGAGAAAGGCTCAACGAAAAAAAAAACCTGCTGAAGTTATTGCTGATAATCTTGTAGATTTCATGAAGAAGAAGGGCATTGATAAAAGCCTGCAGGCCATTGGAGGTGATTCTACAAATGTTAACACTGGCTGGAGGGTGGTTCCATGCATTGGGTAGAGGTCAAGCTTTGCCGTAAGCTGATCTGGTTGGTTGGTTTGTGCCCTCCACACTAACGAGTTACCCCTGCGACACTTGATCACAGCACTGGATGGGAAGACCTTGTCTAACAACAAGTGGACAGGTAACATTGGCAAGATGCTAGACACTGCAACCGAACTTGAAATTGATCCTTCATTCACCAAACTCTCAATTAGAGAGCCTTTTACTTCACTGAGTGACAATGTCGTAAAGGATCTCTCTACTGATCAAGCGTACGGGTATAGGATCACACAGGCCATAAGGACAGGAGAACTTCCCACAGATCTGGCCCTTCTTGAAATTGGTCCAGTGAGCCATTCAAGGTGGTTGACAACAGCAAACAGGCTTTGTCGCATATGGGTTTCAAAACATGGCTTTAAAGGCAAAACCATCAACAACTTAAGACTGATAGTGGAATACGTTGTTAGTGTGTACTACCCCTGTTGGTTCAACATCAAAGTAAAACACACTTGGGTGGAAGGCCCACGCCACATCTTGTTTCAGCTGCGGCTAGTTAGGCTGCAAAAGAAGGCTGTAGTGGATGCTGTTTTGCCAACCATCAAGCGCTCAGCATGGTATGCATTCAGCGAAATGATAATCCAGACACTCTTGTGCTCAGATGACAGTGAGGAGAGGAGAGCTGGTGTCCAAAAGATTGTTGACATGAGGGGTGGAGATGATGACACACTTGGAGATCTTTCTGTACATCCCAGGAAGACACCTTCCATCAACCCAGTGCTTCTTCCGTGTGGAGCTGACAGACTGGTCTGACGGGGTATTTGAACCTCCTTTGACATGTAAACTGACTACAGCGGAAGTAAAGAAGTTCTTTGACAAGCCTATGCAAGTTCCACAGCGGCCCTGTCATGCTCAGTCAATAGAGAGGTGTGTGAAACAAGTCACAGAGGCAGCAGGCAGGGTGTATACACATGAGAAACGTGAGGGCTATATCAGAGGCCAAGAAGCAAGTCAGTGGCTGATGTCCAAGAACGAATCGAAGCAAGACTTGATGAAACTTGTTGTTTAAATATTTTTTTTACTGATGTCATTACTTTCTAATGTTGTTTTATGATTACAAGGATATGTTTTATGCAGAGAAACTAAAATTTTTATAGCATTACCTGACATTTGAGAAGCTAAAATTAATAAATGTTTTCCGAGAGCAATTTATGTGCTTTTTAATCAAATGTAGATTTACCAAGCTAAGTGTTGAGCAATCACAAAAATAATAGCAGATTTGAATTCTTCACATCCAAAAACATATTTTTAAAACCCCTCAGTGAAAGAATTGGCAAAAATTAATTTTCACCTCCCAAATTGACACCCTACTCCAATACCTACCTGGACATGTTGCAACACTTTGTCTATCTGCAATTGGAAGCACTGCATCCACGCATCATTTTTCAGCAAGATGGCGCACCGCCACATTGGGCCTTGATCATCCGTAAGTCCCTGAATGAGACATTCCCAAACAGGTGGATTGGCCGTGGAGGTGCAATTCATTGGCTGGCTAGATCTCCCGACATCACACCCTGTGATTTCTTTCTTTGGGGATTTGTCAAAGATCTTGTGTACAATACGCGGGTGACAGACATTGATGATTTAAAAGTAAGAATCACAGCTGCTCTTGAGCGAATTGATGTGGATATGCTGCAGCGTACATGGCAACATTTGGAGTATCGATTGGATGTTTTGCGAATCACTGATGGTGCACATATTGAATGTTTGTAACAACCTTACTTTAATAAAAGAAACTTTGAAAATATAGATTCTAAATAATCTTGTTTAAGAATTTTACGTGTGTTATCAAGAATTTTATTAAAAGATGAAATTGTACAGATAATTTTCGGACACACTGGAATTTCTAAAAAAACATGTCAAAACTTGGTATCAGAAAAAACTTAGAGATTCTCTCTAAAATGGGACAACACTGGAATTTCTACACTTCATGGTTGACTTTTAATAATAGCCAAAAATTGTACAGATAATTCTCAGACACCCTGTATATATTCCAGATAGAAAAAAAAAATACTCATCCTTTTTTTTTTTAACCTTTTTGTTAACCTAATGTTGTTTAACCTTCATTTCCATGGAAGAATCATCACTAGATTGGGTAGAGCATATATGCTAGTTTCAATATCACAGGTACTGGTACTTACTTACTTCGTAGCCCCCGGGTTCTCTTATGCGAACCCGGTGGCGCTCAGGTATCCCGCAACCACCGTGGGATGGGTCCATAGGTCTCGTAGAGAAGTAATGTTGGAGTTGTGTCTTTGTTGAGAGAGAGTGTGGCAGTGTAAGAGTAGGTGTTCTGTGTCCTCAGGGTGGAGGTAGCATTTTTGACAGGTGGAGGTGTCAGCTAGGTGGAGTCTGTGTCTGTATTGTTGGAGGGAGGGGTGGTGGCCTGAACGGAGCCTGGCCAGAGTAACTCTTGTTTTCCTTGGGAGGGTTTGTTCGCTCTGATGGACTACAGGGGGAGTGGACAGTGTTGTGTGGTTGGTCGAGTAGGTATTTCCGGGTGAATTCTGTGTGGAGATGTTTAATGGGGTGATGTTTAGGGGAGGGGGGGGGATATTGTTCAGTAGCTGTGAATAGTGAGCAGCAGGAGTACGTTTTTGTTGGGGGTGGGGGATTGTGTAATGTGAGATGGTGACAGGGGTGGTCTGGGGCCAGTGCTCTGAGAAGAATTGAGTCCCTGTCATGTTCATGTGGTGTTCGATGGGAGTATTTTCGTATCTGCATGTAGATGTGGGATGGTGTGGTTCGGAGGCAGCCAGTAATGCTTCTGAGACCTCTGTTTTGTGTGGTCTGTATCTTTTCTGGTTTGTGTGGGAGGTGGACGGGGACCAGGCGGGGGCAGCGTAAGTTAGGGTAGTATGTACAAACTTTGTATAGGATACTGAGGGATTCCTTCTGTTGACCGAATGTTGTGGAGGCGAGTGTTCTGAGAGCGTTGAGTTTTTTGTTGCTTTGTTCTTTGGAGCAAATGTTTGATATGTGGGGAAAAGGACATGTGTGTGTCTAGGGTGAGGCCGAGGATTGTTAGGGTTTTGTTTAGAGGTAGGGGATGTCCCATGAGGGTGACTCTCGGGTGTGCTTGGGATTCGTGGCGGTCTGAGGTTAGGAGGGTGATGGAGGATTTTGAGGGGATGCTGACATCCTATTAGTCAGCCAGAGTTCCAGATTGGTAATGTACTGCTGGATCAGGCGTGTGGCGGTGTTACGGTTATGGTGTTGTGCTGTTATGGTCAGGTCATCTGCATAGGAGACGTGGACATGGGGGGAGAGAGGTTGTGGGAGGTCATGCATGAAAAGGTTGAAGAGGATTGGAGAGAGTATGGAGCCCTGTGGGACGCCATTGTATAGTCTGTAGGTTTTGGATGAGTGTTGTTTGTGTATGACTTTGCCAAGTTGGCCTGCAATGAGATTAGTAAGCCATTTCTTGTCATTGGTGGGGATGTCGAGATCAATAATCTTTTGTGCAAGAATGTGGCATGGGACAGTGTCGAAAGCTTTGTTGATGTCAATGGCAACAAGGACTGTGCGGGCAGGGGGGGATAGTTGGTTGAAGCCATCTAAGATGTGTTGGGTTAGGTTTGTAAGAAGCGTTGTGGTGGAGTGGGCAGACCTGAGCCGTGTTGGGTTTGTGAAAATGTAATGTGTGGTTGTATGCGTCTTAATATCAGTTTTTCGAGGACTGGAAATGGTTGAGAGAAGGGAGATTGGCTGGTATGAAGCAGGTAGGTTGGGGGGTTTATTGGGTTTCAGTATCGGGATGATGTGTGCCAGCTTCCAGGTAGAGGGTATGATATTGTGAAGCCAGGAGTAATTGAATATGTTTGTGAGGGCTGCAATAGCAATTGGACCAAGGTGTTTGAGAGATGTTTGAAATGTGGTCTGGGCCTTCGGCATGAGAGTTTTTGAGGGATTTTATGGCTGCAGCTGTGCCTTGGGGTGTAAATGGATGTGGTTGTTGTGGGTCGGCCAAGAGTTTCCGTATGTTTTTGAGGATTTTTCTATTATTGGGAACAGTGATTTTGGCTAATTTTTGAGTAGTGGTGCATGAGTAGGTTGCAGTGTTTTTGTGGGGATGGAATTTGGTTACAGTTGGAAAGGAGAGCTTCGTGTGTGGGGGGTGGGTTAGTATGTGGTGTGGATTTTTTCAAGGTTTTCCAAAGTTGGGTGCTGTTGGTCTTGTGATTGAGTGTAGTTAAATAGGATTCCCAGTTTTCTGACTGTTTAGTGTTATTAGATTTGTGATGTCAGTGTTAAGGTGGTGTATGAGGTCAATGTCTTCTGCAGTGGGACTGTGTTTCTGGCATAATGAGTTTCTTTGTTTGATTAGATTGTGTATTTGTGGGGAGAAATTTGGGTTGAAGTGTTTCCTGTGTCCTTGTGGATGAATTGTTTGCTAGCGCGAGTGATAGTGTTGTTTATGTGGGTGGTAGCCTTGTCTATAGAGGGGAAGTTAGTGGGAGAATTCCTGAAGCTCGTTTTCAATGTATCCTGTAAAAGAAGGCCAGTTTGCATGTTTGTAGTTCGTGTATGTTTGTTTGAAGGATGTGTGGATGGGTGTGTGTTGATAGGTGATTAGTATTGGGAGGTGATCGGAGGGGAGGTGGTGTAATGTCTGCCATGTTGTGCGTGTGTAGGGATGGTGAGCAGAAGGTAATGTCTGGGAGGTTGTCTTGGTTGTGTTGCAAGGGTTTGCGTGTGGGTTGGTTCCTATTGTTGAGGATGTTGTATGTATGAAGATCATCTAGGAGTAGCGTGCCACGAGCGTCTGGTATGTGAGAGGAGAGCCATGTCGGGTGATGAGCATTGAAGTCGCCTCCCACAATGTGGTTCTCGTATTGTGTAAGTGGTTGCAGGGGGGTCTCGTAGTGAGGGCAGTGAGCAGAGGTAGGGGGGGTATGTATATGTTTGAGATGTGAAAAGTGGAGGATTTGATTTGATTTTGATAGTCTGGATTTTTAGGGTAGGGTCATTATTGAGGAGGGTGTGTGTGCTGCGTTATATTTGTGTATGGGATGTCTTTATGGATGAGTGTGATAAGCCCATGTTCTATGGGGATAGTGTCCTGTCTTAATGTTGAGTAATTGTTGAAGGCTGGGAGCCTGGTGTCTGGTGAGAGTTTAGTTTCTTGGATGAGTGCTATGTATATTATACATGTGGAGGAGAGAGTTGAGTTCCTGGTGTTTGTTTTTGATGCCATTAATGTTTATTTGTAAAATGTTTAGTGAGTGTTTGGGGTGAGGTATTGTGGTTGGTTGCGTTGAGGGTTAGCTAGACAGTGCTGGCATGCCCATTGGGGTGTGTGGAATTGTACTGAGGGTAGTGATGTGCAGGAGAGGTGTAGCCATTCCGAGCATTGACAGCAACGGACTGACCATTGAGTTCGCCTGATTGATGTTGGCAGGTAGGGCATGTGTAGGTGTGGGGTCCGGGGTTGGGTTCAATGTCACCGGCTAGTAGGAGGAGAAGGGAGATGGATGGCCGGGACATCATTCCCATGAGCTAGAAAAAATGGAAATGAGAGGATAGTGTTGCGTGTAGGGAGAGAGAGAGAGAGTTGGGTTGAGACCCATGGAACCCGGTCCAGGGACTGGGGGACGGCCTGAGGCCGCGCCCCCCGAAACAGGGGGCAGGGGAGATATCCGGATTTGCAGAGTGGCTCCCCAAGGTCGACTGGTGCTGAAGGTCGCCCATCCTCCTCGGGGTCGTCTCTCTGGCAGCTTCGCGACGAGCACGCTCCGGACGTTGTATAATATACATAATAAAAAATACATAATATATAAAACAATATACATAATTGTGATTGTGCAAGAATACAGTATATATATATTATATATATATATATATATAATATATATATATATATATATTATATATATATACAGGGTGGGTGGAAAGTAGCTCCCTAATTTAAATTACATATAAATTATGTATAAATTGTGATTGTATTGTTATATTGTTATGGTGTGTTCTCTAAAGTGGTACAATTGTAACGGTAATCTTTTTTTCTCTAAAGTGTTCTCTAAAGTGGTACAATTGTAACGTTCATTTTTTTTTTTTCATTTCAGATTGAAGGGTAACATGGCTGAGCGTTTAACACTGCAGGAGCATGCCCAGTTGGTGGCACGGTACGAAGTTTGGCAATCTGTCATTCGAGTTCAAAGATGGTGGCGGGCCATTCACGGACCACGTGCCCAAGTGGACCCGAAAACAATCAAGAACTGCCACTCGAAGCTCATGACCACGGGGTCTGTGGTAGATGTTCAAAGATGTGGTCACCCTTCGACATCCAGGGCCCAGTAGATGGTGCAGGCAGTTCAGGAAATGTTCGCACGGAGTCCACGAAAGTCAACTCGCCAGGCAGCTCGGGAAAGTGGACTCTCCCGCTACTCAGTGCGAACTGTGCTGAAGAAGGAGCTGAACTGGCGTGCGTGGAAGCCGCATTACTGCCAATCTCTCTCGGACGAGGACTGCGACATTCGCATGGAGTTCGGGGAAATCATGCTGGCTTGGCATGAAGACTGGCCCTATCTCTTCCCCAACATCCTCTGGAGCGACGAGGCGGTGTTCCACGTCGGAGGCTTTGTCAACTGCCACAATTGCCACTACTGGGCAGGAGAGGATCCCATGGTTACCGCTGAAAAACGGCAGAATCGGTTCAGTGTAACGGTGTGGTGTGGTATGACCTCAGATCAGGTTGTGGGCCCGTTCCTTCTGCGCAACACCATGAATGCTGAGCGGTACCTTGCTATGTTGCGAAACGAGGTCTGGCCGGTTGTCAGCACATGGGAGAACATCGACGATCTGATATTTATGCAAGATGGCGCCCCTCCACACTTCGCTCTTGTTGTCCGTGAGTGGCTGGATGCCCACTTCCCTGGGCGTTGGATGGGTCGTCGTGGTCCACATCAATGGCCAGCCAGGAGCCCGACTTGACACCGTGCAACTTCTTTCTTTGGGGGTGGGTAAAGGAAGAAGTCTACCGCACCAAACCGAGGACATTGGAAGAACTGGAGGACCGAATTCGGGAAGTCATGTCCTCCATCCCGCTGGAGTTCCTGCTAAAGTCAGTGGACGCCATTCCTGGGCGGCTCCAGAAGCTGGTGGAAAGAGTTGGAGCCCACATTGAATTTTAGAGAAAACCTACCATGTATGCCTACCTTTTCATATTATTTCTTCTGAAATAAATGGATAATATATGTATTTTTTTACCAATCCAAAATAGGAGCTACTTTCCGCCCACCCTGTATATATATGTACATATATATATATATATATATATATATATATTATATATATAATATATATATATATATATATATATAATTCCAAATAGAAAAATAAAAAAAAAAAAAATTCATCTCTTTCTTTAACCTTTGCGTTAACCTAATGCTGTTTAACTTTCATTATCTGATTCTATTTCCATTGAAGAATCATTATCACTAGATTGATTAGAGCAAATAGTTTCAATATCACAGGTACTGGTACTTATTGCAGATTTGGATGTTGACAAAGCCAATGTAGCACCATGTTTTACTTCACTTTCTTGGAATTTTGCATTTTGGGATATAAATACTAGCTTTGGATATTACTGTATGTGCTAAATGATCTCGGAGGTAATGAAAGGGCGAAATAGAGGTGTATGAGTTTGTGTAGGTATATATGTGAGTATGCATGCGTATGTATCTGGAATTCTGGAGGTATGCATGTGTATGGGGTATACAATAGATATAAATGTGTATATAAGTATTTATGTATATATGTATGTGGGTGTCCCCGCAAGGGGGTTCTAAGCTCGTGCTCTTGAGTGCTCTTTGTGCTCGTTTGTACGTGCTTGTTCCTGGAGGTTTCACGTGCGCCCTCCCGGCCCTAGCACCCAAGGATGATGGGGCTCGACCCTGCAGTCCTTGTCATCCTTGGTCTTTTTCCACTTCGACTGCCCCCTCCACCCTTTCTAAAGGATAGTTAAGCGGGAGATTCAAAATCTGAGGCATGGATGGGAGAGTTCTGGAAAGGTTGGGCAATGGGCAGTCAGCTCCCAGCCAGTGTTCTCGCAAGTTTAACGGATCTCAAGATACAAGACTTTCAGTGCAAGAAAGAGGCCAGTTTCTTCTGTAAATAGGCTGAAAAGGACATTCTATACTGATACCATATGGCCTATTTTATTATTTATTTACTTTTATAATATATATCATTGCAAAAGTATACCTTATAATTAAGTTGGCAATATCTATATTAATTATTTAAAATAATAAAAAAAAAAAAAAAAAAAAGACAAAAACATGGACATAAAAAAACCATTTTTTAACATCACTACTCATGGGTTCAGAATGAGGCTGAGGGCTCTGCGCTCATGGGTTCAGAATGAGGCTGAGGGCTCTGCGCTCATGGGTTCAGAATGAGGCTGAGGGCTCTGCGCTCATGGGTTCAGAATGAGGCTGAGGGCTCTGCGCTCATGGGTTCAGAATGAGGCTGGGGCTCTGCGCTCATGGGTTTAGAATGAGGCTGAGGGCTCTGCGCTCACGGGTTCAGAATGAGGCTGGGGGCTCTGCGCTCACCAGTTCAGAATGAGGCTGGGGGCTCTGCGCTCACCGGTTCAGAATGAGGCTGGGGGCTCTGCGTTCACGGGTTCAGAATGAGGCTGGGGGCTCTGCGCTCACGGGTTCAGAATGAGGCTGGGGGCTCTGCGCTCACGGGTTCAGAATGAGGCTGGGGGCTCTGCGCTCATGGGTTCAGAATGAGGCTGGGGGCTCTGCGCTCACGGGTTCAGAATGAGGCTGGGGGCTCTGCGCTCACGGGTTCAGAATGAGGCTGGGGGGGCTGCGCTCACGGGTTCAGAATGAGGCTGGGGGGGCTGCGCTCACGGGTTCAGAATGAGGCTGGGGGGGCTGCGCTCACGGGTTCAGAATGAGGCTGGGGGCTCTGCGCTCACAGGTTCAGAATGAGGCTGGGGGCTCTGCGCTCACGGGTTCAGAATGAGGCTGGGGGCTCTGCGCTCACGGGTTCAGAATGAGGCTGGGGGCTCTGCGCTCACGGGTTCAGAATGAGGCTGGGGGCTCTGCGCTCACGGGTTCAGAATGAGGCTGGGGGCTCTGCGCTCACGGGTTCAGAATGAGGCTGGGGGCTCTGCGCTCACGGGTTCAGAATGAGGCTGGGGGCTCTGCGCCCACGGGTTCAGAATGAGGCTGGGGGCTCTGCGCCCACGGGTTCAGAATGAGGCTGGGGGCTCTGCGCCCACGGGTTCAGAATGAGGCTGGGGGCTCTGCGCCCACGGGTTCAGAATGAGGCTGGGGGCTCTGCGCCCACGGGTTCAGAATGAGGCTGGGGGCTCTGCGCCCACGGGTTCAGAATGAGGCTGGGGGCTCTGCGCCCACGGGTTCAGAATGAGGCTGGGGGGGCTGCGCCCACGGGTTCAGAATGAGGCTGGGGGCTCTGCGCCCACGGGTTCAGAATGAGGCTGGGGGCTCTGCGCCCACGGGTTCAGAATGAGGCTGGGGGCTCTGCGCCCACGGGTTCAGAATGAGGCTGGGGGCTCTGCGCCCACGGTTCAGAATGAGGCTGGGGGCTCTGCGCCCACGGGTTCAGAATGAGGCTGGGGCTCTGCGCCCACGGGTTCAGAATGAGGCTGGGGGCTCTGCGCCCACGGGTTCAGAATGAGGCTGAGTGGCAGCCAACTAACAAATATTTGTTTCAGCTAAATCCTTACAATTTCAGAGACTGTAGGTCTTGATAAATTTTACTTTATTGAAGGAAAAATTTGCTACAATATTAGTTCACATGTTTATTTTAGTTTAGAGTAGATTTAGTTCATTTTTCAGTTCTTTTTTCACACAATATGTCCATTGCCACTGTCATAGAAAAGTAATAGACTATTATCTGTTACTCTGTCTTCTATTACAGCCAAAAAATTATGATCTATTACTATTACTTGAAAAATCCTGTAATAGTCTATTACTATTACCCTTTGTCTGTGTGTATCATATCTCCCCTTAAACAATGCATCTTAAAACTAAACATAACTAATTTCTTTACTCTTTCATTATTCTAACCATCTTAAGCTTGGAATAAGTTTGGTTTCCCTACATTGCACACTGAAGCATATCTGTATTCTGTCTAGGTCTGTAATGAGGTAACCAAGCTTGAATACTGGTACAGTATTTTAAGCGAGGCCTAACATAAAAATTGTTACAATTTCCAGAAAACCTTTTCTTTTGTGACTAACATTTCTCTTTATAGTACCGATCTGCATCACTTTCTTTTCAATCCACTTTTTAGAATCTAGGCATTCTTCTGCCAAACTTTTGATACAGTACTAGTCTAAGTCTATAACCAGAGTGCATATGTATACTGTATCAGTGACCAGTATGCCGCTGACATGTCCCAGAAATAGCAAAAATATTAACTACACTTAACCAAACAAAAGTAATAGTCCCCTATGCTTCAAGAAATATTTAATTATCAATTTGACTGACTTAATAACAAAAGTTAGCCTACTGTATACAATGTCCAACACTAACTAACAATAAACTGAAGTTAATTATGTAGTCATTTGTGGTATACTGGAAATCTCAAATAAGATTTAAATTGTAGTTTGTATGGTCTTTGGATGATTTTTTGGGTCCTCACCTCAGCTTAGAGTAAGGTCAGGTTCTTGTGCCATTAGTTTTGACACATCCAAAATAGTAATTTGTCTTCTTAAAATCATTATAAAAATTTTAATTAGTATAATTTAAGTAGGCAAATCTCTAATATTTAGATCCAAGTACTTTATTTTATTGATGATAGGCAATGACCTAAGAATTGTACTTTACTGTGCTGGTACTGAAGGTACTCTAGCTGTCATTTGAATCTGCACACTAAATTGCTTTTCATTTTCAGGTACTGCGTCATGAAGAGTTTGATGAACCCTGTGAGGCATCTTGCAATGGGTTTGTATCATAATTCTATGTAGCTACCAGTAATAATGTATAGGTTTATAAATGGTGATTAGAAGGATTTTTCTGTTGAAGCTAGGTCTTTCATTCCATATTGATTTTGTTCTTTATCAATAACAAATTGAAACCTTTACTTTTTAATATTGTCTTCATTGTTTCTAATTTTAACACTAAGCATATTTTGTAAACTTGGCATATTGATATTTATTGTACCTAAATTAAAGCTGAACTTGCCCATAAATTTTTTTTTTTTTTTTTTTTTTTTAACGAATTTTTTTTTTTTTTTTTTTTTTAACTAGAATATTTTATTTCCAGTATTTAATGGAAATTTATTATATTACATATTATTTGTATCCTATTACTGTTAAATTATTTATAGGCTACTCTGTTCTTACAGTAATAAAATAGGCCTGAAATACTTTGGCATGACAAATTGAATACATTGGTTTAGGCTATTAGATTCGTAGGTCCTATTGGAATTCACTTTTAGAAAGAAGACAACCAGTTGCTACGTAACCTACTAAAATGTTTCATTCATGGAGAATGGGTTTCTTGTGCCTAAGTGATGATAACCAAAACCACCAGCACCCAATAAGATAACCAGTAGTCAAAAAATTTTCTCATAGTTACTGCTGCCATTCAACCGTTTTCTTTGACAAGGAAATAACAAAAACCACCCATATTATTATGCTTGTTTATTACACAGCAAAAACTAATATTGTGGCAAATTTTTCCTTCAATAAAGTAAAATTTATCAAGACCTACAGTCTCCAAAATTGTAATGATTTGGTTGAAACAAATATTTGTTAACACACTGCTTTTAATTGCATTTAAATAGACATAAAGATCCTTTTCAAATGAGTGAAGTACTCCACAAACAAAAGTAATAATAATAGTTATAGATGACATAGTAATAGATGAAAAATAAAGTACAGTAATAGTGATAGAAGAAATCAAAAGTAACAGTAATAGTAATAGAAACCCAGTAATAGACCCCATGTCTGAATCAATTAGTTACCCTCTTTAATTATAAAATAAGGTGCCTGGCACCAGTACAAGTTATTTAATAGTACTTTAGGCCTAATTTATTCTTAACCCCTATTTTTCATATTTAACCATTCAGACCTTATGATGGAAAGTGGAGCAAAACTATGATTGGATATGGTCCTGAAGATAACTATTTTGTATGTGAACTGACTTACAATTATGGTATCTCAGAATATCCTATGGGTAGGTAAACTATCTGTATTTTTGTTTATATTTATTATCAGTTAGATTTTTCATAGGTTTCAATTTTTCAGAATGCATTTGCCCAAAAATATTCTAGTGATGATAGGCTCTCAAGACTTTCAGCTGCATTAAGCTATAAGCTTGAAGATTATTATGCTTTGTGTAAATAGATTTACTAAATTCTTAAAATTGGAGATTTTATCTGTACAATTGAATGGGATTAGAACATAGGCTATGTAGGAGTTTTGAAACCACCACTATTGTTCTTTAGAGTTTGCCTTCTTTGAAAATATATCCCAAAAAATTATCCTTCATGTTGTCATCATTCCACATCACTAATCATTTGTGGTTCTCACTGTATACTAATACTTTATAAATAAAAAAGAGTACGCTGAAAAATGGTCAGATATTGTTAATCTCCAGAATGACCATAAAGTCTGAAAAATAAGATATATTACGATAATTCTCGTTCTCCATTGTACATTACAGTATCTTAAATCCTTAATACGATCCTACGTTTCCAGACTTCATGGCCACCCTGTAGTTTGAACACACTTTTTTGAGTCTGTGGAAGCTTGAGTTACCACAATGGCTTTGATACCTTGCAGTGTTGGTTTGAACTTCATTAGTTTCCAGTTTCTGAATAATTTGGCTTCTCTAATTTATAGATAGATATAAAATACCAAAAGTTGAGTTTATCATCGATATTAGGTGGGTGGTGGGAACTGCCATATTTACTCAGGTATAATGCGTACTTTTTTTTACCATTTTCCCATCTTTAAAATAGGAGTCTGTGCAATGGCAAAACGCGAAAAATATCAGTAATAAATAGGTTTAACAAACAGTAGAAGAATACACAAGCATTTTTATTAAACTCTTATAGCCATACTTCATTAGTATGCGAAATAAAACGACTGTTCAGAACTCGCTTAACATTACACTAGTGACAGTATTTATAGGTTAATCAGGTAATCACAATGCAACAGACATTCTTTGAATGAAAAGTTTACCGTAATTACTGTGCACAATTTCCGCATCCATGCCTGAGTCACTGTTGTTTGAGGAGTCTCCCGCTTCTTCAGAGAGGTCATCAGAGTCACTTGTATCTTCTACCTCCTCCTCCCACAGTTGATTCGTCAGCCAGACTCTGTACTGAACAGACGCATTTCCTGAGCTCTCTGATTTTGCATCTACTTTTGTACAGGGTGGGGCACGGGAACCAAGTGTTTTTGGAATAATCAGGAAAATGATATTTATTTTTGTAAAGAAAATATATTGGTAGAACAACATTCGTAAGAACATAGCATTTCATGTCATAATAATCATGTACCGAAAATTATATCTGGCATATGATGTCCTTGGCCGTCGACGCATTGTTGAAGGCGTTTACGAAAATTGGCCTCCACTCTTCCCAGCAGGTCTCTGTTGATTTGGATGATTTGTTGACGGATCGCTTCCTTCAATGCATCTAATGTACGGGGCTTGTCCTCGTAGACACGTGACTTGAGGTACCCCCATAGAAAGAAGTCACATGTGGACAAGTCAGGGGACCGAGGGGGCCATGCAATGTCACCAAATCTCGAAATGAGATGGTTGGGAAACAGGGGGCGAAGAACAGCCATTGACGCTCTGGCGGTGTGTGGCGTGGCCCCATCTTGCTGAAACCACAAATGTCGACGAGCAATACGCCTTCTTCGTAACTCAGGGATGAAAAAGGTGTTCACCATCTCAATGTAACGCCCAGATGTTATGGTAACGGTAACCCCATTTTGTTCGAAGAAATAGGGACCGATGACGCCAAACTTTCCCACCGCGCACCAAACTGTAACCTTAGGGCTATGCAGCGGTTTTTCATGGAGTTGTCGCGGATTTTCAGCAGCCCAATACCGACAGTTTTGATTGTTGACGGCCCCATTAAGGTGGAAATGGGCTTCATCACTCATTACCACCATCATGTTTTCATTCTGCTCATAAAGTGCAAGCATTTCCTGTGCAAAATTCAGTCGTTGGGGGCAATCGTTTACATTCAATTCCTGCACCATCGCTAACTTGTATGGGTGAAAATGTAATTCTTCATGCAAAATCCGTCTAACAGTACGATTGCTGATTCCGAGTGCAGCTGAATGTCTCCGAGCAGAGCGGCCTGGGCTTTGCAACATCGCTTGTCTGACCCTTTCAACGTTCTCTGGAGTACGCACAGTGCGTTGCGGCCCCTTCGGTTTTGTTTTCATTATTGAGCCTCCTGTTCGAAGATTGTTAACCCAACGTAAGATTGTGTCACGAGCGGGAACAGAGTCATTTCGATGAATGTTGAATCTGCGGCGAAACGCACGCTGAACTGCTGTCACTGACTCGCCACTCCTAACAAAATGATCATACGCGAACATGCGGTGTTCTAACGTCCACTGCTCCATGATGGCACCTGAAAGATAAAGGTGAGTGTTAGTTAAAGTTAAATGCTATGAACCCAGCAATGGAATGCTACCTACCGCACGCCCCTCCCATTCCTAATGGCCGATTACTAGCTATTCAAAAAGCACTTGATTCCCGTGCCCCACCCTGTATATTGCTGAGAATTTTACTTTTGGATAGTTTTGAATTTTATATACTTGCGTTTAAATTTACGTTGTTATAGTTAAGTAATTGAGTATTAGTGGTTTTTAGCGATTTAGAAGTTTTCATAGCGTGCCAGCTTAATTTAACTTATACCTGTGACGGTTTAAACTAATTTTTAACTGCGCGATGCCGTCGCAGAAAGCGTCGTGTGTTAGGTGTAGGGTAAACCGGTGGTATTCGGAATTTAAGGATTATAACGGCGGTCCAATGGCGATTACTGATAGATCAGTTTGTTTCTTTTGCGAGTTCATTGAGGAATTAGTTGACATAAAACGCAGTGTACGTGAGGTAGCGGAAAGACTTGCAACGCTTGATGAGGGCAGGGGTAGGGCTACGGTTGACGGAGGCCGAACCAATACTAACGTTGAAGACGTTAGTAATTTAAAGGGTGAGGTGCGTAACCGTGTTTCTAATTTAGGTAGCTTGTCGGGAAGGTTAGATAGAGTTGAGGAGGAGGTTAAGGTTAGTCCGAGAGTAGTAGATAGCGAGGGATTTAGAGAGGTTAAGGGTGGAGCTAGGCCGCGTACGTTAGGTGATAGGAATTCTCCCCCTATCGAGGTTTCGAACCCTTTCACCCATTTGGAAAGGGACGTGAATGAGGGGGAAACTATTTTAATCGGGGACTCTTTAGTGCGCCACATGGACAAAGAGTTCATTGAACGGCATTCAACCAAGAGGAGGAGGGTCTGTCTCCCAGGGGCCAGGGTTGACAGAGTTAGAGACGAAGTGGATAGGATCGACGTTGCCTCCCGTCACTCAATGTTGGTGACGGTGGTAGGAGGCAACGACTCGTATAGGCCCGATACGAGAGTGCCTGACCTTTTGGAGAGATATAGGGGGTTAATTAGGTTCCTGAAGGCGAGGTCAGATAGGTCTTTAGTTCTAGGTATTACCCCTAGGCACGGGTTGGGTCTTAGAATTACGTCAAAAACAATATTTTTTAATAAATTAGAAGAGATTTGGGATCTTTTCCGTTTGACTGCCGCCATTGAAACATAAGAGGTGAGTGCCCCCAGCCTTTTTACTTAGCCTTATAAGGCTAACTAACGAAAATATCACGACCTAACCTAACCAATCGTTAGGTCAACTGTACGACCTTGACGATTGGTTAGGTTAGGTCGTGATATTTTTGTTAGTTAGTCTTATAAAGCTAACTAAAGAAGGCTGGAGGCCCTGATCTTCAGGTGATCCCCTTATTTTCTGAGTACACGATTAAAACTTAAAAATTAAGCATGGATCTTGAAAGTAATTAAAATTGTTTATAAGAAACAAAATTTGAAGGGGAAATTAAGAAAAGCTTTTTTATAAAGTAACTTATTTTGTATCATCAAGACATTTCAGTTAAAATACAAAAAGTTTAATTATGTTTCAATGGCGGCAGTCAAACAGAAAAGATCCAAGATTTGTGCTGAGGAAAATGTACCCTTCGTAAAGCTGTGGTCCGAATTCAGTGATCCTAGCCTTTTTATAAAAGATGGGGGTGCATTTTAATGAAATAGGTAATGCTAGGCTGGGTAGGTTAATAGACGAAAACGTGCGAAAGCTGTATAGGTCGAAGCCTTCTTTAAACGTTGTGGGTCCGGGGAACGCGGGCCCGACGTGATAAATAGTTTAAAACGCGGGCCCGTGGTAAAAAATAACTTAAACGTCTTTTATTGTAACACGCGTAGTATTAGAAATAAATTAAATGAATTTAAGGCGATAATTTATTCCGGCAACTATGATATAGTTGCTATCATTGAAACTTGGTTAAATACCGTGACTCGGGACTTGTTGGGGAAACTTGATATACCGGGTTTCAAGCTCTTTACTAATGATAGGTTACATAGGTTAGGTGGAGGCGTTTTGCTGTACATTCGTAATTCCCTTAGGGCTATCGAGGTTAAGTTAGATTTTCCGGCAGCAATTAATGCGATATGCGTTGAAGTTAGGACGCGTAGTATTAGTTTTAATTTTGTTGTTGTTTATAGACCTCCCGTTCAAACCCTCGATACAGATGCTAGATTTTACTCACTTCTGGTAATTTTATTGACAATCGGAATAGTATAATTGTCGGAGACTTTAACTGCCCTAATGTTAATTACGAGAATTTTACTGGTAATGAGGAGGGTTTGAGATTGGTTGAGTTTATGGACGATAACTTTTTACGACAGATGGTTACCGAACCAACGCGCGGTGACAATATTTTAGATTTGGTGATGACGAACGGCGAGAATATAGTCGAAGGTTTAGAAGTAGGTGATCATCAAATTCTTAGGTTTAAGTTAACGATAAAAAACACTCAGGATAGTAACGTAATAGAAGTCCCTGATTTTCGTAGGGCTAATTTTGATAGTTTTGCGGATAGGATGAGAGTAGTGGACTGGGATAACTTATTTATGGGCAATGACACAAATTTGCATTGGGTGGCGTTTAAAGAAAGTTTTAGGAATATTGAAAGGGAGTTTATTCCTCGTAGGCCCAAGCGCGCTAGAAATCGTGGTAGGCCGAAGTGGTGGACTAGGGAAATAGGAGAGTTCATAAACGAGCGTAATAAAGGGTATAGACTTAGTAAGCGCAATGGCACGGCAGCTAACTTTAATAGATTTTTTTTTTTTTTTTTTTTTAAGTTCGGGAAGAACCGATTCGCCTCTATTTAAAAGGGCATATCTCAGCGGAAAAACAAAGAAAAAGTGAGAGGAAAGAAAGGGTGGAGGGGACAGTCGAAGTGGAAAAAGACCAAGGATGAGAAAGACTGCAGGGTCGAGCCCCATCATCCTTGGGTGCTAGGGCCGGGAGGGCGCACGTGAAACCTCCAGGAACAAGCACGTACAAACGAGCACAAAGAGCACTCAAGAGCACGAGCTTAGAACCCCCTTGCGGGGTAAACTTAACTTTAATAGATATATCGCGCTTAGGCGTCAGGTTAAAAGATGTTAGGAATGCCAAGCGTAATTTAGAGATATTTATAACTGCGGATAGTAAACATAATCCAAAAAAGTTTTTTGAATACGTAAATAATCGTAAGCCGGTAAAAGATAACATAGGCCCTTTAGTGGATGTTAATGGCGTTTTGGCTTCTGACGCTCAGGCGATGGCGGGTATTTTCAATAACTTTTTTGCGACAGTTTTTACCGTAGAAGACGTAAATAATGTCCCCGACGTGGACGAAATCGTTCCATTTAGTAGCGAGACTATTTTGGATGAAATAACTGTTTACGAGGCTGAGATTGCGCATTATATCGATAGGCTAAAAGTTAGCAAGGCTCCAGGCCCTGACGCTTTTTATCCCAGACATTTGAAAGAAGTTATCGTAGGCCCCTTAACGAAGATTTTTAATCAGTCACTCGAAACGGGGATTATTCCTGAAGACTTCAAATTAGCTAACGTCACGCCTATTTTTAAAAAAGGCGACCGCGCAGTAGCTAGCAATTATAGGCCCATTAGCTTAACGTCAACTGTCGGTAAACTTTTGGAATCCGTAGTTAGGGATCGTATTATCGATCACTTAGAAAGTAGAGATTTGATTAATAGTAGTCAGCATGGGTTTCGACGCCATAGGTCTTGTTTAACTACTTTGTTAGAATTTTATAACGAAATAGTGCGCGAATACGATAGGCATAGAGCAGCTGACGTTATTTATTTAGATTTTAAAAAGGCGTTCGATACAGTTCCGCATCGGAGACTAATTACGAAGGTCAAAGCGCGCGGTATACGCGGTCAGGTAGCTAACTGGTTAGAAGAATGGCTTCGTGCTAGGAGGCAGAGGGTCGTAGTTAATGGTAGTGAATCGGGGTGGTTAGATGTAGGTAGCGGTGTCCACAGGGTTCAGTGTTAGGCCCATTCCTATTCGTAATTTACATTAACGACATAGATGTAGGATTGACTAGTAATGTCAAAATTCGCGGACGATACTAAAATAGGCGGTAAGGTTGTTAACGAGGACGATAGAAATAGGATCCAAGACGATGTAAATAGGATTATGGAGTGGACAGATAAGTGGCAGATGCAATTTAACGTAGAGGAATGTAAAGTTTTGCATATAGGTTCTCGCAACAATAATTACACGTACACCATGGATGATAGGGAGTTAGCGAGCGTTGACAAGGAAGTAGATTTAGGCGTACGCGTATCTAAGGATTTAAAGGTTCGGAACCAGTGCCTGGAGTCTTGCACAAAAGCTAATAGGATGTTAGGCTTCATAGCGCGTAATTTCGAATTTAAATCGAAGGATATTATATTGCCCCTTTACAAGTCCCTAGTCAGGCCTCATTTAGAATATGCAGTTCAGTTTTGGTGCCCGTACTTGCGTGAGGATATTGATAGGTTAGAAAGGGTTCAGCGTCGTGCCACGAAACTTATTCCGTCATTGCGCAACAAGCCTTATGAAGATAGGATTAAAGAGCTAGACCTGTATTCACTCGAAACTAGGAGATTAAGTGGGGAACTTATTGAAGTTTTCAAAATCGTTAATAACATCGATAACGTAAATTTTGACAAATTGTTCACTTTCGATAATAGTAATACTCGCAATAACGGATTTAAGTTGCGTGGCAGACGTTTCATTACTAATATCGCTAAAAACTTCTTTACGTTTAAAGTAATTGATAAATGGAATAATCTTCCCGCGTCAGTCGTTCATTCTACCAGCGTTAATATGTTTAAGAACCGTCTTGACAGACATTTTAAAAGTATTAACGTTGTTTAAAATAAAAAACAAAGTTAGCAACAGGAGCTCTGGTGGTGGTGCTCGAGGATGAGTCTGTTGGCGATGAATGCCAGCTTGTGACATGCCAGTGTGTGATGCCAGCAATAAAATTATTAAAAAAAAAAAAAAAAAATTAGACTAACACGAACGTAGATGTAGCTCGTAGCGTAAACTAACCCACTTTTTGTTTAACTTTACTTACTTTTTTACTTTGCATGTCTGTAACTCTTTTCTTGCATGTTTGTAGTTTGCATGGTATGACTGAGAGTTAAGACTGTGTTTGCATGGTTTGTAAGCGTTCTTATTTCACTTCTTTTCATCTTTCACCCCTTTCCTATTCTCTCCGACTATTTTTCTGACTTGTCGGCAGTGGCCGGCGGATGATGATGGTGAGTCTTTTTTCTCTTTTTCTGAATGAATGTTAACCCACGAATGATAGGTGTTGCTCCTTACTTAACCCCTTCTTCTCTTCTCTTAACCCCCTACTCTTTCCTTTCTCTCGGGCAATGTTCCCTCTAAGGTGTGCGCGTGTGCGTGCGCACACGCGTTGTGAAACCGCGCACACAGCAAAATAAAATGCGCACAGGCTCAGGCGTATCATGAGTCACGACAGTAAATGAAGTAATTTAAAAAATTTCAGTTTAATGAATTCTATAATGAACAAATTAAGAAACCGCTTGAAAGAAAATCATTTGGACATGCTCATGCGAATTAAAAGTTACCTGAATGATGACGGATGTATTAATCTTCATAGAGTTTATTTGGAATGGGCAAATGCTAAAGATCGTAGGGAGAAATCATAATCATACTTAAATGAAAGGCACTTTCATTTAATGTTATTTAATGTTGTTTAATGTTTTGATTATAATATTTTATTGAGTTTTATTATTTTTTATTTTATTCCTATTTTGTGAATGGATAAAATCGTGTATTAATCTTGATAGTGTTTTTAAATTGCTAAATTGCTAAAAATTGTTTTGAGAAATGATAACTAAAATAGTCATTTTCAATTAATGTTATTTTTATTTTATTTCTTTATTTTGTCGAATTTATTTTACTATTTTTTATTTATTCATATTTTTAGAATGGATAAAATGTTTTCTTTTTAAGAATATATAATATTGTAAACAGTTTTTTAATATCCATTTAATAGTACCGTAATGATCAAGTTATCATATATTTAATTTTGAAGATAATAGCGCTCAGAAAAGTTTGCACAATTTTTCACCATGAATCTAAATGTATGCACAACGAAAATTTCTTGCGCACACGGACTAAAAAAAATTAGAGGGAACATTGCTCTCGGGCTAACCTTAGAGTGGATCTTAGGGTCTTTGTTAGCCTTAGCTTCTGTAGATGTGTAGATCATCTTCAGTACCGTCGAGGGTTTTGCTGAGACTACATTTCTTAAATTTGCTACCAAACAGCGCACGGGAAGAGCAACAAACGAGTTGCAGCTTGTTTCGAGACTCAGTCTGAAAAGACACCAGCTCCGCGATCGAGCGGGACTCGCAAGCAAACGTTTTTTTCTAAATCTGGTCTAAATCAGGGCGCGCATTAGATGCGAGTAAATACATTTTTCAAAAACGGCAAAGGGCATAGTGTTTGTTTTAATGTAATCTTGGCCTATATACAAGTTGCTACAATACTACTGTGCAGTAATATACCTTACTCATTTTTCCCCTCTTAATTCTTGTCTTATGGAATAGCTTACAGGGGACTGATATTACTCTGTTTGGTAAATACAGAGTTTTAAAATTCATTGGTAAAAATTTTTAGTTGAGTATGTAATTTTCTGCGAAGTGAATTTTAAATTAGGCTTGTGGTGTAATGACATTTTTGGGTCAAACTTAATCACTGTTGAAATAGAGGCATGCTGTAAACATTAACTACTAAGCCAGATTTCTATTAACCCTATGCTTCCTTTAGCTATTTTGCTTCTGGTTAAATTAAAAGTTTATTAAATATTTTTTTCCTTCCGTAATTGCAACCAAGCTCCAGTGCCACATTTTCACCAGTAATTAATAATGAATAAATGTACTATAAACGCAGCCTTATATTCAGAGCAATAATACCCATAATGCTTCTTTACATTTTTCTAGTTGCTACAAATATCACTTTTACTAAAGGGTAACTAAAAGGAGGATGTCATAATTATTTGTAGAAACACACAGCTAGATAAGACTTTTTTTTTTCTTGTCCAAAATGACTCTTAATTGACTAACTTGCGATTGATGTTTTGTAAGGTTTTATTATTATTATTATTATTATTATTATTATTATTAAAATATAGCTCATGACTTGGATAATAGGGGGGTCAAAACATATAAAAAAAATCGAGTTTCTCCAATTCCACAGTATGCACGTAGTTGGAAATGATAATCTCAACATCTTATAAAAAAAATGAGTATGTGCGACCCCCCCTTACCCCTTCTATAGCATCCCCCATTTTACTCTCTCCACAGATATAAACCCCAAATGTGACAATCATGCATTATATTGTCTTATTAAGTAGATTAGATTAATATGGATAGATTGAATAGATTACATAGATTAATTTAGATAGATTAGATGAATTATATAAATTAGTCACATTTTTTTGTTTAGTTTCAGATTGTTTATGATTGAATGAGTTATGATTTAATTCCGAATGAGTTATATTAAATTCAGACTGAATGATTCAATTGCTAGAATTTAACAATTAGTTTCTTGTTATTAATGCTACTAGGCCTAAATAAGTGAAATCATGGCGACAAGAAACAAAACGCACAATTCAACATTTGGTCACCCTGCAGAATTTCCACCTTCAATGACTCCTTCAAAGCCTGACGTATTTAGGCATTATTTATTGGTAAGAAAACGAGAAGAACTGATTTGGAAAGGTTCTAGAACAGCGAAAGAATGTTACAGAATTGTCACTAAAGATGTGGAAGCCATTTGGAAGAAGTTTTCCTTTCCACATATAGGATTTGAAGGAATAGCTATAAAAGTTGAACCATTAATAGAATCTGCAGCAAAGCTAATTAAAGTACCATTAAAACAAAGAAACAACAGTTTTCAGCAGAAGGTGGAGACATTCGATGAAATGTTTGATATTTGCACTTGTACCATACTTGTTACGATAAAAACTCGGTTGAACGGATTGCAGATGTGATATTAGAGTTCCAATGATTGAAATGGGAGTCTTTTGTCGGGCAGAAACAAAGAAAAAACAAACTAAGACCACTCGACAGAGTAACGACTTCCGCAAGAAAAAGGACTCATGATAGAGTTAAAGGATTAGAAAGAAGAGCCAAGGTAAGCCTAGATATGAACGTCGCCTCAACCAGCAAACTGGACGCTTTACATATTATGGAAATTGATGATGACAGCGACGATATTGACTTTGTTCCGGATTTTGAGCTGAGAGAAAACCATCAGAACAGAATTATTTATAATAACTTAACAATAACAGCAGATAGATACCATGTAAGTTACAGAGCTACTGCAGCTATAGTAAATGCAGCTTTAAAGGATATGGGAATATTAGACGAAACCAATATGTTGGATAGGGAAAAAGTGGAAAGAGAGAGAATACGTGTGCATTAGCATAAGGGGTTCCAAAAAACCTTAGCCCCCCCATTTGCAGCTTACATGTTTACTTATATCGAAATAGTTTTTAGTGATTATAAAAATATATAAAATTCTTTATTTATTGCAGGTATTAAAATTACTCTAGCTGATAGTGATAATATAATGGCTTCTCAATTAATTGGTGATTTGGAGAGGCAACGTGTGATAGATCGCATACGAGCAATAACATTTCGGGAAGCTCGTGATGCTGGAGCCACCTTTATAAACACGTTCATGGGTTGCCAAAAAGTTGTGAAGAAGTGAGGACTTCGTCAAAAGAAATTGGAATAAAACTTTGGATGAATGCGAAATGGATACAACCAAATCTGGGCGCCCAAATTTGCCACTCTCTCAGGAAACAAAGGACATCATTCAAAGCGGTACACGTAAGCGGAAAAACAGCTGTGCTAGACTTTCTAGAGAGATCGAAGTGTTGAGAGGAAAGATCGTTAGTGGTGAGATCATTCGACTGTACCGTCATAGGCAAGGTTTAAAGCCTTGGCATGAACTTCCAAAGCCAAGAAAAACTCAACTCAACTTAACATCGATGACAGAATGTAGTTTGCCCATTATCTTGAAGATTGGGATGTGGATGATTTCATGCATTTAGCTGTCTCCGATGAATTTTTTGTTTACGTAACACGTCGGCCTAACTGCCAAAATGATCGAGTGTGGGCCACACCACCAGATGAAATCGATGACAATGAACATTATCGCGAATTATTAAAAAGTCCAGACTGTGTTGGTGTGTTTGTTTTGTTCACTGCAAAGAAGCTCATGTGGGTGCTGAAGCCAAATGGTCAGAGTTGGGATGGACAGTATTTTCGTGATATTATTCTCCCAGCATGTCATTCCTTTTCTAAGAAACCCAAACAATGTTATGGATGTCGATCAGGTCACACTTCTGCATGATAAGGCCCCCCTGCTTTAAGGCATTAGCCACTCAACAGTTGTTGCGGAACCATGAGATCGATTTCTTTGGAAATGAAGAATGGCCAGGAAATTCTCCTGACTTGAACGTTTGTGAACACATTGGATCAGTTATAAAGGACAAGGTTGAATGTCTCTTGTTTCAGGAACCTGCAGCAAATCGATTTTCGAAGGATACAATGACGCAACACATTGGAACTGTTTTAGCAAATTTGCGTAACGATCAAGATCTATTCACGTCACTTTTGACAAACTACCCAAAGCGAATTGAGGCTGTCTTGGAAGCCAATGGCGGGAACACCAAGTTTTAATTGTTTCTCATTAAATGCAGGATAAAATTCTCTTTCGTAAGGTATGTTTAGTTTTACTGTACCTCTAATGGTTTAGGCCATGGGCGGGGAGGCTAAGGTTTATTGGAGCCCCGTACAATCTGGACGCATCTCACAAGCGTTAGTCACCAGATCCCCAGGTGCCCTCCATCATGCAAGATGGCTAACACGAGCAAACAGGATCCTGCGCTTATGTGTGTCTACACGGAATCCAGACAAAAACATCCAAGACCTAGTAAAAATTATAATGCTGGTTTTGGATAAAGTCTCATCCAAAGGCAAATGAGAGAGCATCTAATTTTTGGTATATCATGCACTTGCTTAAAAGCTTAGATAAAAAGCATCGGATGATTATGGAGCGTGTCCTCAGAAATAACGCCTATTTTGCCCACCCAGAGAATATCTTACTCTCAATGATAACAGACACAAGAAGAGAGGTCAGAGAGCTGGCTCTTCAGCACATCATTCGAGCAAGAACTAGGAGCACCAATGCGAGAAATTTTGAGCTGCCAAAAACACTGAACTTTGAAGCAGACGATTATCCTAACATGATCGACTGGGACAACGAAACCATCACCCCTCCACCTATTTTACAGAATTTGACAAATGATGATGATCTTAAAGTTCAAAATGAACCACTTCAGCTTATTCCTTTTCCCTGTCACAGCTAGGGAGTAGAACATGCTGTAAATGTGGTAACAGAAGCATCACACGATAGAATTGGTTACGAAAACAGACATAAATTTATTTTGAATGTACTGGAGTCGAGAAAAAAGCTACCTGTGTTCCAATGGAAAGGCCAGTGGTGTCAGTAATTTACGATTTTAAATTTCTTAAGGTGAATATTTTGATTTTAGTATGCTTCAATTGATTCTTTAAATAATATACAGAGAAAGATTTATTATATATATATACAGGGCGTCCCAAAAAAATGTATACACACTTTAACAGCTGATAGCTCAATTGATGTTTCTTTCTTTCCAAGTTAAACCCATTAGAATTAATAATGGCAGTCAGACTAAGCTTTGAACAAAGGAAATTCATTCTAAAATGCTACTGGAAGTGTGAAAACGCAGTTGAAGTGCAAAGACAGTTTAGGAGGGAGTTTCAAACAGATCCACCAACGCGACTTACCATCACTCGAATTAGAGATAAGTTTGAAGCCGATGGAACTGTTCAGAATGTCCACAAGAAGCGTTCCGGAAGACCACGGACATCGACAAGCCCCACAAAGCAAGAAAGAGTACTGGAAACGTATCACCAAAGTCCAAGAAAATCTGTGCGGCAAGCGAGTCGTGAGGTAGGAATTTCAGAATCGTCTGTCCAACGCATTTTGAAGCGCTGTCAATGGAAAAGTTACATTCCAAGATTAGTCCATGCTATTAATGAAGATGATGATGATCCGGACCGAAGAGTGGAGTATTGCGAGTGGTACTTGGCACGATGTGGATGTGGATTGGACGAAGGGGTTTCGTAGAATACCCTCCGCGTTCACCAGACCTCACACCACTAGACTTTTTTTTATGGGGATACTTAAAAGACAAAGTCTACGCTATAAAACCTGCAACAGTCGCTGAATTGAGAGCAGCCATTGAACGAGAATGCACACAAATACCAAACGAAATGTTTCGTGATGTTTGCGATTCCATTGCTTCGCGTTATCAGCAGTGCCTGGACCAGAACGGACGTCAGTTTGAAAACAGGCGTTGACAAAACAATTAAATAATGTCTGTAGATTCTATTACATTTTGAAAATGAAATGTATTTTAATAAACACTGCCTTTATAATTATTTAAAGTGTGTGTGTACATTTTTTGGGACGCCCTGTGTATATATATATATATATATATATATATATATATTACTTTAATCTTTGTCATTTATCAGGGTTTTTTATTCAAAGAATTGGTTTCAATTTCACTTCAATTTAAAGAAAGGGGAGGCATATGCAACGGGTAGGGAGGGGGGCCGCATAGCGGTGTAATTACAGTATGTTGTTTAGGGGCCCAAAGGAAACTCCGAGCAGTGTGTAGAATAAGAATACAAAATTTCGACACCCCCACCCCCCCACCCCACCCCACCTTATTGAATAACCTCGATGGGCCCCAGTGGCTTCATGTTTTCCAGATGAAATGTAATGTAATCCTCTAACCATTCTTTCATTTTGTAGGTAATGATTTTTGTGGTTTATATATCCAGTCCTCTGAATCCATCGAGAAAGTGAAGACCTCTGGAATTCCAATGGAGCAAAATGGGGATTTGTTCACTGTTAAGTCACCCGGGGGATACTTAATTCATCTTATTAATGAACCTCAGCCGCAAGATAGAGGTAGATTATGTATATTTGCCGTGCAATGAAAGCTTATTAAATTAGAGTACCTACTCTACACGTGTTGTTACTAAGATTTTATACAGTTTTTACTTTAACTTTTATTAACTTAATAGGATTGTTAAATTAGAGTTTAAATTTAAAACTAATATTAATATTAACTATTTAAAATTTGAGAGATTCTACTTTCTTCAAGAATTCACTGGTACGCGACACTGTGGTACTGTATTACACTAGGGCAGGCGTGGGCAACCCTTGGCACGCGTGCCAAACGTGGCACGCCAACGACTTTTTTCCGGCACGCGATTCCCCGGGTTCACCTTAAAAAAAATTAAAATAAATAAATATCCAAATTCTTCGCTGAGTTTTATATTTTAACTTAATGTTTTCTGCTAAAAAATGGTAAAGATTAACTTTTGCATCAAAGATTTGACGATTTTGGTACGCTCACTTAAAAAGGTTGCCCACTAGGGCGGATCGAAAATGAAGTTTTTAAACTTTTTTCGAAATTCAAATGTGGCTAGTGCGGAAAATATGTGGGTGCTGTAGATAATGACTGTGCATAAATATTAGTCCTGCGAAATTATATCTTCAGGTGCCACAAAGCCGTCGAAAAAGGTGAAATATAATGATTTTCTTATATTCTGCATTAGTACAATAACTGAAACTTACTTGTTGTTATTATATATTAAGTGTTCCAATTACCAAAATAGTTACTGAATTACGCAGCTCTTAGTTTATTTAGATCAATGTTCTTTTGATTAATGATCTAAATAATCCAGAACTCACCACGAGGAGGTGGCTGCGTGTCGAGCTCCACCCATGCCCTCCCAACCACCCATCCTTGCGCATGTTTTTTTCTATTAACGTTTTATTAAATTTTATATTCAGCTTTACTTTCGATGATGGCATTTTTTTACGTGACTGAAGTGTTGATCTTATGAAGCCATCTCGCGCGTTCAATCCAAGTACTTTTGATGATGCTTCAGTCACTAATTTTACCATTCTTTCTACTACTTGTGTATGACAAGGGAATTTCTCGAATGGAGGGGTACTCTTGTTTTCTATGAATTCTTCAATCTCATTTTCTGTCAGGTGTCTTGTCACAGGTGGTTCAGTGACAATGCATTTTTGCCAATTAATTAAATCAGTATAATCAGTAGCAAAGCTGGGCACTTGCGGTATTTTTTGCGGTACTACCGCACTACCAAACCGGTACCGCATAACGCAGTACCGCAAAGGATCGCTGAAAGTACAGCAGTACCGCTACCGCATTCAAATTTCCCGCGGTACTTTCCGCGGTACCGACAAACACGACTTTTCAAAAAATTAACACTTTTTTTGAAGTAAACCTTATTACAGGAGTACAGTAAGACGAATGCTGCGTGTGTTGCATCAGCCTAACTCTAGACACGTTAAGTTTTCGTTCAGAACATGTTACGTTGCCATCCTATCACAACGCCTCAGTGCAGTGCTTGCTTTTGAGCCGGTTGCACGTGTTACATTTCTGTGACAAAGATCGATTTTTAGCCATTATGGCAGAAAGTTCAGGTGCGAAATCGCCGATATGCAATTTCTGAAAATATGTGCTATTACTTGTGTTGTTCTTGTGTGCAGTACCGCAGTACCGCGGAACGCACCAGGGGGACCTGAAAAAGTACCGCAGTACCGCGTAACGCACCCCCAAATTTTGGTACCGCGCCCACCACTGATCAGTAGCTTCAAATTGAATAACAGGTACTGTGAAACGCCTCACAACTTTTTCCTTGTTTGTTTGCCTTGCTTTCTTTATTCGCCTCCACGCTAATTCTCTTATGGCGCTGCGGTCATCATGAATCATTGATGCTAGAATATTTTCTGGATTTGCAAAAAATGCATTTCTTTGTATGACAGGGTTTACAATATCCTTTACTTCGTCATTCAGTGTTCTTGTTAGTTCAATAGTTTTGAAAACATGTTTTGAGCCATTGACAAAAGACGTACTTTGCTTAATAGAAAACCACATTGGGATGTAGACCTTCATTATAAAAGAAGCAATGTTCATGAGGTTCTCAGATGGACTTACAGTTGAAACGTATAGACGAAGCAAACGATTTGCTGTAGTCAGCCATCGTGAATGTGCCATTTTGCCTGGACTACGATGAGCAAGATCTGGAGAGCAATATCCCTTTGTTATGGCCTGATGAATATCAATTAGATATTTTTGGTCGGTGCTAAGATCTTCACAGTCTACAGTTGGTTCCTCAGCATCAATCCTTTCAAACTCGACAATAGGAAGACTCTCACAGTTCTCTAATTCCCTGCCAATAGGACCGGTGAATCCGCGGGGGCCAGATGTTTTTCCATCCAGCTTTGCAACTAAATGGCGTAATGGCAATTCATTGGCATGGAGCTGGCACACTAAATGTGAACTGGCTTCTTCAGCTTCAATTCTATAAGCCTTATAACGCCTCCCTTTTCTCCAGTGTTGACTGCTGCACCATCGCATCCAATGGCAACAAGGTTTTCCAGGTTCATGTCATTATTTCCAATATACTCAAACATTCCTTTACATATTTCTTCAGCTGATCCAGAATTCACAGAATAATGGCCCAAATAATCTGAACCAGGTTCTCTCACTAAAGTGATATGTTCTTCTGTTACCTTCTTCTGATATACTTTGGACTCTTTTTTTTTTTCTTGGAAGAGTGTAGAATCTTTTCGACCATCAAAATAGATTCCTCTGATTGGGACCTGATTTTGATCTTTCATAATTCTGATCTCTTCTTTTGTCTTTCTCTTCTGATTTTACTCCTATCCACTACTTCAGATGTATTGTCAATAGAAACTTCTCCAATATCTTGCAATACTGCACTAACAATGAATGCTGCAGCTCGATCTGAAACTGCAGTTCTGTCACAAGCAGTCAGTAGCCACTGAAGGTAGATTTGTAGTTTTCCTTTTCTTGAATAATTGTTGTAAAGGTTGTTCGAGCTAACTGGCTCTGTAAATGTATCGTCTGATATTTCGCCAGATTCACTTTCACTATTTGATGTCGATGATGATAATTCAACATTTGTATCCTGCAATTTCTCCTGTGAAGATTCTTTGGTGAGCCTCACAGCTTCTTTTTGCTTTCTTAGCAACGTAGATGCTTTTTTCTTTGAGAGTGTAATATCTACTCTATCAATAAACAGTTTTCTTTCACTCCTTTGATCTAAGAGGAACGTCACTTCTTCCTTTGGAACCGTTTTTTCTTTGGGACAAGAACATTGTGTTAGTACTTTGCACTTGCACGCTGCAATGTCAAAAAGTTTCGTGTGTGCTTCTTTTTTGAACATATCAATCTTTGCTTTGTAAGCTTCAGAATTTTTTCTGCTTTGGTATGGCTTCATAATGACACGATACTTTTCGTGGTAGCTTCTGAACATTGTTTCAATTCGCCTGTCTGACAGAATTGGGACGGAAGCACTTTCCCAAATTGTTTTCAATTTATCAACAACTTGTTCTAATATTTGAGATATTGAAGGATCTTTATTAGTATTCTGTTTCAAATCGTTTCTTACAAACAAGTAATATTTAAAAACTCCTTCGTATGTAGGAAGATTCCTGTGCCACAAATCTTCCCCCATACCAAACATGGGGCACTCAGTTGAGGCCCTGGTTGATTTTGCACAAACTCGAGACATTTTGAAAGTATACAAATCTGAAAAAGAAAGAGCTAATATCAATTATACGTTAATTTCAGTTAATAGTACATGGCAAACTTAGGGCAACACAATACAGAAATGCAAAATATATAAGAAATATAGTTTAGACTATCTGAGTAACGCCAAACAGAACACCCACCTGCTACGAGAGCGACAGCTACACTGAACCGAGGTACTCACGTGACAGCTGAGTGAGCTGACTATAGAAAACTGTTTTTAGAGAATAGAAACTTTTTTTAAAGGTTGACTGAGCTATTTTTATACAAGTATGAATAAATTCTTGTCTATTGTGCATCGTGGACTCTTCTGTAATTATTGGTTAAAATCTGCTTTTTTCAATTTTTTTCAATATTGAAGGTCATTGTGGCACCTGAAGATATTAATGTTATGATTTTAAATTTATACCAGCTTATTTCCTCACTACTCCACACATTTTCCACACTAGCCAATTTGAAAATTCAAAAACTGAGTTTTTCACTCCGCCCTATTGCCCACCCCTGCACTAGGGTGTGTCAATTTTAGGGAGCAAAGTGAAATCTTTAGATTTTCAAAAACTACTAGCGACCAAATGATGCATTTTTATGTGCTAAATCGAAATATGGCTTTAAATCCAGATTTGACCACTCCTAGCTACTTATATTTAAAGTTGAAGTTTACGAAAAATCAGCAATTTTTGTATTTTTTTTATTGTATATAACTACATTTTACATACATTACATACAATTAAAGACATTTTGATTGTATTTCAATATTAAAACTTAGAAATATAGATAGGTTTCTTGAACTTTGCCAAGGATGCCATGTCTGCCTTGCTCTTGTTCCTGGACATGAGCTCCCTACTGGCCACCTGGCCACTGATGTACACCTCCCTCCTCTTGTGAGTAAACATGTTGTGCTGCTTCAGTTGTCATCCTTACACACTTCTCTACTGACTCTGACTTGTTGCTCAATGTCTTGCCATCCAGTGCAGTCACCAGGTGTCTGAGACTCAGCTCCCCAGTGTGCAAGTCAGACAATCCACACCAACTTCCTGCTAAGCTTGGCCTCCACATAATGCATTACTCCTCCCTCCCAGCCAGTATTCACATTAGTACTGTCACTTCCTATAGCCAAAAGGGTCTGGTCTGCTGCTCTCTCTCTCAGCCAGTTCACCAGATGATCAGCAATGACCTCAGCATGACTTCTCTCCTCTGCAGCTTCCTTTGGTACAAAATGCCGTAAATATTTCCCACCTGGTTCATTGCACACTGTGTAGTGTTCTTTCTTAATGAGGCCAGGAAACTGCCTGTCACTGCCCTCAGCTTCCATCATCACTTTGGTGTCATCTCTTTTTCCATCAAAGAAGATACAGGTGATGCCATTTTCCCTAATCTCATCAAACTTCTTGACCAGCTCCTTAGTCAGTCTCTCCTGAGCCCTCCTCACCTGGTTGTGGTCAATCACCAGTGCTGTGTCAAACTCTGTGATAAGACCAGCATCAATCCAGGCAGCAGTGGCAATCTCTGCAGTCTCTATCAGCCCAGTGTGATGTCTCAAGCTAGCCAGAGCTATGTTGGTGATATCTTCAGTTGTATTTCTTCTTCTTAGCCACAGGCAAGGAAGAAGTTGTCGCAGCCTCTGGTATGAAGTCTTTGTCCTCCTCCAACTCCATCTCCAGCAGTGACTCCTCCCTCAACTCCTCTTCTTTCTTGGCTGACTCCTCTGCCTTCCTCCTCCTCTTCTCCTCGGCCTTCATTCTCTGCTCCTGTCTCCTGGTCTCAGGGTGATCAGCTAGACCCATCTGGTGTCCCCCCACACTGCCCACCTTTTCTCTCTGACCTTTAATGAAGGCAAGCTCCTGCACTGGTATATTCTGCTCGCTCCTGCAGCTGCAGTCAATGTGAACCTCACTGTTGCAGACAGGGTTGCACCCAAGCTCACTGCAGCTCCTGATCACACAGTGTCAGGTCAGGATGTCCACCAATTTGTCTAGTTTCATCATGAACCTATCTTTCACCTCTAGCTTCACATTTCCAATGGACACCTTCACTGCCTCATCCTACAGTGCCTTTACTTCAGCCCTGATCCTGACCCCAGTGTTGATTACAGGTCCTGTGAATAGTGTGTTGGCCTTTCTCCACTGAGCCAGTAGCCCTGAAACAATGCCGTTGTTAATTAGGTCATTAACTGGGTAATTCCTCCTGTCTTCCTCACTCATCTCTCTCCTCAACAAACCATACCTCAGCAGATCTCTGGCTGTGGGCAGCTCAGCAGGGGGAAGTTTCCTCCCAGTCCCCACCAAATGACTTAAGTGACAACTTGATTTGCTTCGGGTTCTGATTTCTTTCTGACTCATCCTGTGGACCTGTGACCAAAAGAAATGTCATTGAAATTTGGATAGGCCTACTGATTACACAGGTCAACAAAAAAACTTTTTTTTTTCGTTGCCAAAGAAATTCGTACGAATTTAGGGTATTTTGGGGTTGCTGAATTCCAAAATGAAAGTAGTTTTTTCCGATTTGGCTCTAGTTCTTGAGATAATGAATACCCTCAATTAATAAGAAATGTAACCATAACACGTGCATATGGGAAACTACCGGAACATTCTAGATGATGAGACCGAATAAAATGCCATTATGTATTTCATGTGTTTACTTTTGTAAGATTTGAGGCAATTTCAGTGCGATTTGTAAGTAGGCTCCGCCTGAACATTAAATTTTTTGCATTTTTACGTGTTTCAATGGGGTACCAATTATCTCATAAATTAGAGCCAATCTAGCAAAACCGATGTCATATTCGGAATCAGCACCACAAAGTTACCCCAAAATCACTAATATGATTGGCAATAAAATGAGTGTTGACCAGTGTTATGATTACATAAAATTAACAGTGGTGGGCACGCGCAACGATTTTTGTAGCGCCGCAACCGCAACCGCAACTCTGCTGAAATAGTTGCGCCGCAAGCGCAAGCGCAACCCTTTTCAAAAAGTTGCGCCGCAAGCGCAAGCGCAACCAAAAATGTTGCGCCGCAACTTTTTGCGGCGCAACTGCCCACCTTTGAAAATTAAGTTAATTGAAATTCTTAATATCTTCCCATAAGCTCAGATAAAAGATTGTGTTGTTATAGGTACAAGACTTAATTATTCAAAGTAATGACAATTTCATATATCTATCATATCAAAATATACAGAAAGTTTGGGTCACACATAATATTTCGAATAATTTGAATTACACAATATTTACATTACGAAGTAATCAAAATTGTCAAAAAGGAGGGAAAACACACGCATTGATTTGCATTCACAATCAAAACTCCAGCATTTGTGACTATGTGAAACTTAGAAACCATACTGCACACCAAAAATAACCAAAGTTGACCACACATATCAATGGCACATTGATATACGATGCTACAGTCATATTTAGGTTATATTTCAAACCTTTATGGTCAAATATAAGTAGGTAAATGGCTTTTTTAAACAACACTAAAGATATTTCTAATTTTGCCAGATAATATGACATCATTTGAGCATTAGTAGTCTTTGAATTGTTGACTTTACTAAAATTGACACACCCTAGTATTACACGCTCTTGTTTAACTCTATTTCTTATAAAAATTGTAATTTTAGATTGAAATATGTCGTAATACAGGCTTAAAGTCCGAAGTGCCTAATTGTGTATATTTAACTAGTAGGGCTGTTTTAGCTAGAATATATTATCTTAGTTTTATAATAATGATAATAAATATCATATAATAATTAAAACTGAAAGGCTGAAAAAATGGTTTTTAATTTTTTCAGATCCGGTTCAAAAAGTGGCCTTAGCAAGTAGCAACTTGGAGCGTTCCCTCAAATATTGGAAAGACTTGGCTGGGATGACAGTCTTTGAGAAAGAATCCTCGTGCGCTTGCTTAGGTTACTCCCTCAACCAAGCAAAATTGGTCCTTAAAGACATCGGTAAGAATCGAAGAGACTTCGAAGTCTAGATGATATTTTTATCTGAAATCTTTGTTATTGTTTGTCTTCAGCTCCGTTTTTATAATAATACTCGAAGATAAATAACTTAAGTATTTTATTAAATCACCTATACTCCTCTAATTGAAAAGGTTTAGGTGAATTTTACAGCCTCATGAGTCGTAACTACCTTTCCAAAGTGGAGAGTCCGTTAAATTGGTTACAGCTTACAAATATATTTGTTGCATTCATACCATCCCGAAGGTGTACCGTACTTTATATATAGAAATAAAGTACCCAAAATTGCTTAATTGCTTTAACTGAACTGAACTAGATTAGTAAAAGGCAACTCATTCTGTTGCATCATTGTTAGATCTTGTATGGTTTTCGACTCTTCTTATCACTTTACGAACGATCGCCATAGACACTGGGTTGCGGGAGTTAAAGAAAGAGGGTTTTTTTATCTGGAGTTGTACTAACACTTGATTTCGTATATGAATGGAGGGATCATTATAGTGTGTACAGACGATAAATTGAAGAGGGTTTTTTGTGCGGGAAGGAGGGGGCCCAAGGGCAAAGGCCCTCCCACAGAAAGAGGAGGAGGAGACGAAATAAAGATCTAGACCATGGTATTTAATCTGAGGTAATTGGGCCTTTTTCCCGGGGATAACGAGCTGGCGCCACTGTCCAAAAAAAAAAAAAGCGCTATGTTATGGTTCCACTAAAATTTTATTCTTTTCTAATTTTCCTTTTCTCATATTTGCCATTTAAAAAGGGGGGAGGAGTAATTACGGTTTTGTTGGCTCGCTTAAGGGGTAATCGTGCGAAAAAGTTAAATACCACTGATCTAGACTTCTAAAACCATTGCTTTTTTTTAAGATTGTGTAAGATGCTTGTATGTGTTGTGAGGAATAAAGGGAGAAGTGTGTGTTTGAGAATATGCTGGACTGCTCAAAGGGTAGATGGGACACGGAAAAAGATCGGCTGAGGAAGACAGTAACGGAAGAAACGCGAGTTCCAGCACTGCCTCACCCCTGCCAAAATGTCCCCCCCCCCCCTGCTGGGAGTACTTCCCTAGTTGATTGGTATCTACAATCACTTCCAATCTATTTATTATAGAGACAACTCTTAATGTGGTCTGAAGTTTTTATTGTTTTTTTTAAGAGACTTAAGCCTCTCGATCTCTTCCTTAACGCTTTATTAAAGATTCTCAGTTGGGTCTTTTAAATTAAGGAAGGGGGAGAAAAAAAAAGTTAACTGGCAAAAAATATAGTTGTTGGTATTGGTCTTTTTCAGCTTTAGGGGAAATTAATCCCATGCTTTTCATATTTGTTGTTGTTCACCAAATCTTGAACGTTCGAATTTGAGACTCTGTCACCCTCGCCTTTTTCACCTGGCCTTGAGCCACGATACCCAATTCACTAAAATAACACTCTTAAGGAAGCCATTGGAAGAAAGTTCCTTCTATCGGGGGGTTCTCTACCTCTGAAAGCTATAGCTATATATTGATTAAAATTTACACTACTACTACTACTGCAGGTTGTGAAGTGGACCATGCAAAGGCATTTGGCCGCATCGCCTTCTCCTGCCCTTCATCAGAACTAAAGGGAATCGAATCGCTAATGAACACCGAGGGACAGAAGATTCTCAAACCTTTCGTTTCACTCGATACGCCGGGGAAGGCTACCGTTCAGGTCGTCATTTTGGCAGATCCCGTGAGTACCATCATTAATGATAGATAAGGCAAGAACTATCTGCTAGGTTTTGCGACCTCGTTTTCGTTGTGAATTTTTCCTAAATAAAATGCATTACATATTTCAGCCACATTCTAGTTGCACTTTATGAACGATTAAGCATTTAATAAGCAATGAATAGTTACCATGGATATTATTTGAAGAACTGTATATTGTCAAAACTTTAAAATTTTAAACACCCGAATTAATTGGCCCCTCAAATGCCTCGTTTCAAGTATACACAAATTCAGCTCTGGAGTTTGTCTTCGTCTGATTGAGAACGTAATATTACGATGGACGAAGCTTTGTTGCGCAGCACTGAAACCTTTCTCCCATCTCTGTAACCTTACACGTGTATGGCGACCGACCAAAATTGTACAGCATAAAGTAACCAAACGCGTGTGTGTGGTGGAGAAAGGAGGGGGAAGAAGTATTAAAATAAATAGTAAGGAGGATTCCAACATTAAAATGTACTCGACCAAATTTTTTTTTTTTTCCCCCACGATTTTTCTTAGATTTCTGTAATTAGACGTTTCTAAAATTGTGATATTTTGGTTGTTGCAGGATGGGCATGAAATCTGCTTCGTGGGCGATGAAGGTTCCGCGACCTCTCTCAGGTGGATCCCAAGGCGAATGATCTCTTGAATGAGGCGATAAAGAACGACAAATCTGACGAGTGGTTCGCCAAAATGGGAGGCAAGGGAGTCGCGTGATGGACATATTTTGAACGGTCATTTTCTTTTAAGGAACGATAGAATAGGAAAAGTGTAATTGTAAGTTTCATAAATTTGTAAGAATAATTATTATTATTATTATTATTATTATTATTATTATTATTATTATTATTATTATTATTATTAATAATAATATTGTATTACGTACATTTTGCTCAATTTGACTAGGTATGAGACTAGGTTTCTCATTTGAATTTAAGGTTTAATCTTGTTCCGCTGCATCGTTGGGAGCATGTAGCCTACTCTCGTTGGATAACTTAGGTTATTACAATAACTTTAGTCAACTTCCAGGGCTTAAATATAGCGTATTCCAGTAAATACAAATAAGCTATTTTGTATTCCTGTTTTTGGTAGCTCAGTTTTGTAATTGTTCCTTTAACTTAGTTATTCATCAGTTTTATTTTATTTTTGAAGTATACTATATCATTTTTATTACCACCACATTCGAAAATTATCATTCATCCATTATTTTTATAGATTTCTCTTAAGGCCGATGTAGCCATAAATTTTTGTTGAATTTTCTTAGTTTACTTACTGATATTGTTTTCTGCTTCTGATATATCAAATATATTTCACGAGTGAAACGTTGTTTATGCCCAATAATAATTTTCAAGAAAATATAAAATCGTCTTATGGGTATCCATTAGAATGAAGCGAGTGTGTCTGTATCTAGTTTCTTTCGTAAAAATGTAACTAGCACACGAAATTATGGCTAATATGTAGTTTTTTCGGCCACCAGATTGTTGACAAAGTCGAAAGACGCCTATTTCGTACGTGATATTAATGAGGCGAGTACTTTAAACTTGTGTCGTACGTTAGTTGAGTGTGTGTGTGTTACAAAATGAGTGAAGTGATAACGTGTTTACAATTTAAAGGACTGGTTACTTTCTGTGAATCAGGGGTCATGGCTTTCGACTGTCAAAGAACTGTTGGCCGCAAAATTACACATAATTTACTAAATTAAGGAATCAGTAATCTCCTGTTATCCGCAGATCCGCTTAACTACGTTTAATTAAGGAACAATCCCACTATCAGCTGCCTAAAATACGCTTAACCGCGGTTTCAAAACACGACCGCAAAATTCAAATGCCACCACGAACACGAAACGTGATTGAACTACTAAGAATTCATGAAAGTACCGGAATATTGTAAAACACGTACTCAGCCAATCAGTGCTCAGCTTACTGATGCTTCACTCAGCTGAGCGGTGAGCGTGGTCCGCCATTATAGTTCCAGCTGCGTTGAACTTGTAGCCGCTGTAGTCCGTATTTTGCGCTCGTGATTTCAATTGTTTTGTGGTTAATTATTAATCCATTAGAACTATCTCTGAAAAAAGAAAGCGCTCAAGTGAAAGCCCTAAAGAAAAGTGTTGCTAATCGTCCAAGGAAACTCTTTTCCTTGGAATCTAAGTTAGATGTTCTAAAGAGAATTGGTAGAGGTGAACGCGTGATATTTCTCGGTTGCTTGGAATTCCGGAACCGACCATCCGTATGATTCGTGCAGATCGTGACAAAATTAGGGCAAGTGTGCAACAAGTGATACCCCTAAGTGTAAGCTGTATAACAAAGGGTCGTTCGAGTGTGGTGGAGGCAATGGAGCGTCGACTTACAACGTGGATTCAACACCGAAACCAGCAGAATGTGCCCGTGAGCTTTTTGGTGATTCAATCCAAAACTCTAAGCATCTACGAGAGCCTCAAGGAAGATCGGGGCGAAGGCAGCGAGGAGGAACTTTCCATGCTTCAAAGGGATGGTTTAATTGCTTCAAGAAACGCTGTAATCTCCACCTGTTTCCTGCATATTTAAAAGCTACAGCCCTAAGCAAGTCTTCAGCGTAGATGAGACAGAGCACTATTGGAAGCGGCTCCCTTCGAGAACCTTCATTTTCAAGGATGAGAAGACTGCTCCAGGTCACAAGGCTGCGAAGGACAGGTTCATCCTACTTTTAGGAACCAACGCCGAGGGGGATTATTGCCTTAAACCTCCTCGTTTACCGTTCGGAGAACCCTGGTGCTCTGAAGGGTTATGTGAAGGCTCGTCTACTTGTCATCTGGCGTTTTAGAAAGAATGCCTGGATTAGCGCCTCCATTTTTAAGGAATACTTCGCTGCTGAGTTGGAGTAGTATTGTAAGAGGGAGAATTTGGCCTTCAAGTTTTTCTTTACGCAGGAAGGCGGGGCCAAGGGCGAATGCCGCAAAAGAATAGATTCAAAAACTTTCGAAAGCCAAGAAATCAAAGCAATTGGAGAGTTGAGAGCGGTCACCCTTCTTTGGGACAGGCTGAATAAAAGCGAACTTTCAGCAGGAAGGAAAAGTACCATATGAGACAAAGACGAAAGAATTTGTCTAGGCAGGGTGTCAGCACAGAAGCACAGTTCTTAAGAACAACAGGAGGAACACCACCAGGACCGTATGCGAAAGTTTGAGCGAAGAGTTCAGCTTCATCAGGGGAAGAGACGGCAACTGAGCCGTCGGAATGGAAAAGAGGATGGAAAGAAGAGGAATTAAAATTGTTGAAGAGGTTCTTAGCCAGATGCCAGAAAGAACGATAAAAATTAGAATTGGATAGGTTTTCACATTTTTGTCGGATGAAGGAATTTTTGACGAGTCGAAGAACGGATTTTGCACGATTCCGGCCAGAAATATAAGCTGAGTGAGAGTAAGGAGTTGATGGCGACCGTACATTCTGAAAGACTCCTCTCTGTTGCGAAAAGCAGAACAAAAGTTAAACCAAGGGTTGTTTTTTTTGCATTCGTAGTGGGAATAGAGTATGGAATGTACGCCTCCATGCCCAAGACAATCACCTCCCTGATGCGCTCAGCACACTCGGAAGGGCTCCAGCCACGAAATCAGTAATCATTCCTTGGAAAATCACAGAAGTACTGTACTGCCTAAGGGCCTCTCAATCAGCGGCGGCAAACTGTTAAAGGCGCCTCGCCTCCTCTTGGGAGGATCCAAAGGCCGAATTGGAGCGATAGGGCCGGAAACAGATATAAGATTGTGGTCGGAGAAGCCAAACGGAGAAAAAAGTTTGACAAGAGTAAGAAGGATGAGAGGTAAGAAATAAATCCAGAATGTTGGGCCTATCTCCAAGGTGATGTGGGATACGAGTATGGTGCTGTTCAGTCTACTCTAGGTCATTTCGGATAGAAAAGTTGTAACCATGGATGTTAGTGAAATGGGAGGAAACCCAAAGGTGGTGGTGAACGTTGAAATCTGAAATGAAGATTTCAGCAAAGGGAAAACGGGAAAGAATGTATTCCACTTTGGAAGTGAGGTAGTCAGAGAATTTTGGATAGTCGGTAGAATTGGGGAAAGGTAAACAGCGCAGATGTATTTAGTTTGAGATTGGCATGTAAGCCGTACCCAGAGCGTATAGAATTCGGAAGGTTCGAGTTCGGGAATACGAGACCATGTTAAGTCATTGCGTACATACACGCAACATCCACCTTTGGAGTGAAACTGAGTATAGAGAAAGTAAGAGGGTACAGAAAAGGGGTTGCCAGTCATCCCAGACGCCCGAGTTTCAGTGAGGAATGTATATGTAGTGAGGAATAAGGGGAGAACTGTGTATTTGAGAGCATGCTGGACTGCTCACGGGATAGATGAGACACTGAAAAAGATCAGCTAAGGAAGACAGTGACAGAAGAAACGGGAGTTCCAGCACTCCCTATCTTCTGTCTAACGCCCCCCCCCCCGGAATACTTCCTTGGTCGATTGGTGTCTATAATCTCTTGTTCCTGATCATCCCCCACACCTTGAACTCCTCAGCCAGAACATTGTCCTATTCCTGCCTCCCAACACGACCTCCTCCATTCAGTCCATAGATCAAGAGGGGGTCATTGCCACTTTTAAGGCTTACTATTTGCGAAAGACCTTCGCCCTTATTCACCGCATGATGATGGCGACAAGTTCACCATGAAGAAATTTTGGAAGTCCTTCAACATCGCGAATGCCGTCGACATCATTAAGGAGGCTTGGAAGGAGATCACCCCTCAATGCCGTAATGATGTTTGGAGGAAGCTGTAGCCTGAGGCAGCTCGTGACTTCGCGGTTGATGAAATTGTCGCCGAGGCGCGTAAGGATATCCTCTTCATTGCGCAGGAGGCTGGGCTCGGCGAGGAAGTTGTGGAAGATGACGTTCAAGAACTCTTCGAGTCCCACTGTGAAGAGCTGACGAACAAAGAATTTGCACAATTGGATAAGGAAAGAAAGGAAGTTGAGGAAGAACCCCAACGAGTTCTTACAACCAAGCAATTGTTTGGAGCATTTGACCACATCGAGGCAGTCGTTAGAATCTTCGAGAAAAATGACCTGGACAGAGATCGCAGTGACAATGTTGGGCGCTCATTGTTAGAAGCTATTTCATGCTACAAGCAGCTTTACAATGAGCGCCAGAAGACGCCGCTCTCCCTCGCTGAGTTCTTTGCAAGGCATTCTAAGTAGTAGTAGTAGGAGGAGGAGGAGGAAGTCCAACCTTTAACCAGCGAATTCCCCCTCAGGAAATTAATTTAATACAGTACCTATTTGAGTTTATGCATTAATTCTATTTGTCCATTTATCATTCTTATTAGTCTACTGTATTCTTAAATCTGTTTGTCTATTTATGTTTCTATCGTTCCTGCAATACATATGTCGGATATGGCAATATCCTTTAAGGTATTCTCAGTATGTCGCTTCCTCGCATCAACAAGGAAGTTTATACCGTTTAATTAATCTGACTGCGAGATTCCGGAACAACACTTTATACCCTTGCTTCAGTGGCGTCCTCCCTCTTTCAGTCCGTTGAGAGAAGGGAATGCTTTTCTCGGAAGGATATAAATTACGAGTTTTCCTTTAACCTTTATTTCACAATGGTTGGAATCACTTTTAGAATACTATATTTCTTTTACACTACAGAGTAATTAGAGAATCAAATCCTTAACACAACACTTGCTTAGAGAGTTCTAAACGAACGAAAACCCAATTGGGTTGACTGACCACACAAAGGGTGAGGCACGAACTGCCTCCCTCGAGCAGTTTCCGTGGTGCCACGTTTACAAAAGATTATTAAATCACAAAGTCCTATTATAATAATAATAAAGAATTTATATAATTGTGGTTTATAATAGTCGAAAAGAACATTTAGAATTTAGGAATCTCTGTTTAAGATTATAGACGTGGCGACACTGTTTTCGTTTGGTTAAAGAAAGTATGCCAGAGAATCCGCTGGACATCGAGGCACTCTATACAAACATTAAAAATTTAACGGATTCATATTTTAATTTATACGAACAGAATAAAATATTTTTTTAAATTTGAACGAAAATTTATTGTCCTGTGGAAAATCTTTTTGCATACATATTACCAAGTCAAACTTTCGATAGTTATAATTTTTCGTGGTTGCTACCGCTGTCCGTGGACCATGGAACGTAACGCTGTTTATAACATGTGGCCTATTGGGAAATAATGATCCATCATCCGCGTTGTTTTCGATAAACATAACCTCCTCCAATAACGGGACCTACCTGTAGAAAAATTTTGGGGGACGTACAAAGCAAGGAGGGAATATGGATTAATTGAAAAATGCATTAGTAACCATCTTAACTGTGAAGTGCTAGGAGTGGTTTCCGTGGTATTACATGCTGATAAATTTTTAGCTAAAGTTGCATATTAAAAAACTTGTTTAAATTGTATATTGGATTATATTTTTAGGCTTTTATTAGTAGGGTACCAACTTCACGCGCCTCTGTAGACTTGTAACGAAGTCTGTTAGTTGAGAATTTCATCCCTTGATTTCTCCACTCCACCCGATCTTCACATAGCGAATCAGCCTGATCCACACTAAGTCTTTCCCTTTTCAAAGTGCTCTTAACATTTTCCATCCAGCACGTTTTTGGTCTTCAATTGTTTTTTTCTTATTGGGAGTCTACTCTAAAATTTTTCTAATTTCTCTATCTTCGGTCATTCTTTTCAAATGCCTGTACCACTTAAGCCAGGGGTTCTCAAACTCGGGTACGCGTACCCTTAGGGTACGTATTAAGGTTTCCTCGGGGTATGGGAAGAAATGGACAAAATTTACGCAATATATATATATTTATTTCGACATAATTCAAGTGAATATTCTAAAAAAAAATTTAAAACGTTTATTCCACTCATTGCCAGAAACTTCTAGAATTTTTATTTAACGATAAATATAGCTTCGCTGAATATTTCTTCGTCATAAATGTTATCAAAGCAGCAGTGTGAAGTGATTTTTTTTTTTTTAAATAAATTGACAAAGGAATGAATTTGGTGAGTCATATATTAGTTTTTTTTTGAGGGGGGTTTTTTTCAATTTCATATTATACTAAAATTAGATTGGTCAAATTTCAGTTTTTATTATGAACGTCACAAATGTAGTTCTAAAATCTAACTGATAAAAAAAATTGCATCTAGCATGTGTTAAAATTTTTTATAAAATGTATGTTACCTAAAAAGGTAACTACTGCACTGTAATTTTAACTTTATTACAATTATAAGCGTTGTGATATATACAGGGTGTCCGGGCTTAAATGGCAATAAAATAAAACATTATAAATGTATTTTATTGCCATTTAAGCCCGGACACCCTCTATATATATATATATATATATATATATAAGTGGTGTGTATATAGTAATAATGTAATTTTAATTTTATTACAATTACAGGCATTGTGATGACATCTGTAACTAAGAAACGTCGGTATAACGAAAACTACATACAGTATGGGTTCACATCTATTATCAAAAATGGGATCCAGCTGCCTCAGTGTGTTATATACAACAAGGTTTTTTCATTAGATTCACTAAAGTGTAGTGAACGCTTTTATTATATCTTTTCTTCATTATTTATTTACGCTTCTTGCTACTTTACTATATCTCTATTGCTCTTTCTTTAATTTATCACTTTCCTCGTATAGTTTCCGGTAGCGACGCCGAGTTCTAACTCTAAAAGACCGTTACAAAACGAAGGGGGGGGAAGGTATATTAATACTCTTATTAACACTTGTTACGTTTTATTAATTTCGAAAGTGGTTTAGTTAATTAGGGGATATGCGAGTATGAAATATTACTAAATATATTTAGGTCGGAGAGGGACACACAAACTTATTTATTCTACGTTACATTTTGCCCAACTACGCGTAACGCGTTCTGCCTCAAGACTCAAAAACCGTTATAGGTATAGTCCACTCTCCGGGCCTATTTAGGATTACCAACCCTACCCATTTTAAACAATTAGTTTCATAATTATTAGTAAATGATTTACATTAAACATTATCTTATTTAATTAAACAAAATTTAATATTCTTAACTAAGCATTACTACACTCGCATCACCCCCTTGAAAATAAGTTTTTCCATTAGGAAAACTTATTAATATCGTTTAACAATGTCAATAAATTTATTCAACAAACTTATATATTTTGCAATTTTTTTTTTTTTTTTTTTGCTTTAACACTTATTCAAAGTTTAGAAATAGACAAGAAATAATAGAATGACAATTCCCATACATATATTGTATCATATTATAAAAACCGAAAACTTTATAATTTTTCACATTTGCATAAAATAACATTTCACTCTAATAAGTAAATTACAACCTGTAACTAATCTATACATGCCAAAAAAAATAACAGAAAATTTTCTTACAGTGGCTACACAAATCCCAAGTTGACAATCTATTCCAGCGATTTCTCATCAACGATCGCTTTACATTCGAAACAATTATTTGTATAGTTATACAGTTACTATCAGGGCAACATAGAAAAAAATAAGAAAAAGTTTACATAAAATACTGACCAAGAGCGCACATACTATTTCACGAAAAACAACAAATATGGGCAATAATCGGACCCTTTTCACTTATAATTTCATTAGATAATAATCAGTACATTTGTTTGCTGGACGTTGTTTAGATGACACTCCGCACGCTGACAACGGATTTCAATTTTCAATCGCAGCTCTCCTACTCACTTCGCTAGAATGCAAGGGATTGCATCAATCAATATGCAACAGGGCAGCACGCTATAATGGTTCCGCTCTCTCTCCAATGGCGAAAAAAAAAACAAGAGACGTCCAATTCTAAAAGGATCAGGGGGGGAGATATCTGAAAGCGGGACCACGCGCTGGAATTGGACGGAATTTGCAATTCTAGAAGTCGATGAAGAAACTCGCCTTGTCTCATCTCCACTTTTGTCGGTGAACGCTGCTCTTCCTACGTCCAGCTGAAAGACTCTTCTACTGGCAACAATCAAACGATGACTCCGCCGTAGGCCGTTTCCCAACGAACCTACTGTATGTCTGTATGGACAGTACAGTCGTAGGCGCCCGTTCAAGCTCAAGTGGCTTGTCTACCGCGCGCTTTGTTGACACATATTTAGCGAAGCATTCGAGCAACGTGACCAGCTACTGCCCGAAAAATACCAGTAGACCATCTTCAATCGAAATTTTCGTGTGCCAAGACCCTGCAGACGTAAATTTCTCTTCTCTTCCGGAACTGTCCTGCGCCAAGTCCCTGCGCATTCGGTTCCTCTCTTCTGTCTTCTCTTCCGAAACCATCCTGCGCCAAGTCCATGCGCAGTCTGGGTTTCTCTTCTCTCTCTCTCATTGGTGATCGATCACCTATCCGGTCGACTAAACTCACTTGATGGAACTCGGATTCAACTTGGTTGACCCCAAACTGAGTCTTGCAATTTTGAAAAAAAAAGTTTATTCTAAACGTGTTTCTGTACTGCTTATCATTTCATATTTAATTTATCAAATTCTTTCGACAATTCACTTCGAAACAATAACTACACATTTGCTCTGGCCAAATTCACGGAAAAAAAATATAAAAATTTTCGCAAAAATTTAATCAAATCTAGTTACCAATAAGGTCACTTATGGCAGTCACAGCAGAGAAGATAAAAAAAAGTCATAAAATGTACGAACCAAAATTGTACAGTATAAATATAAAAGCGCCCATACATAGTAACTGTTTGTATAATTTAAGAATTATTATTGTTCAAACTATTGTCAGAAATCACCCCAATACCTCTAAATACAAAAGACAAAAATGAACCCCAGAAACTTCATGTCATCCATTCTCTGACAATCATGAACCCTCTTGCTTTGAGGAGGAGCACACAGACGCCACAAAAACGTTACTGGCTATCTAGGAGGCTCCATTTCCGAGTGTACACTTGAGTCAATGTTTCAAATGCATTAGTTAACTCCGACTGAAGGTTTAAACAATAATAATTTTCTAAACAGTTATTAAAAAGTAAAAAAAAATTTAACTATTACTACCAAAAATTATTTTACTACAGTAATTCCAACTTGAAACGTCAAATTCCATAAGAATTGAACTTGCAATTCGCAAACCACATCTGAGATACAACTCTCTCCTTCAACAGAAACCTCAGTATGGTTTTCAAAAAACAGAAATCTCAGCAATTTATCGTTTCCAAGTGAAAATACAAATTTTTATCGTTATACTAAATAAGAATAGATCATATGTACTAAAAAAATACACGCACCCACTGTAAACAAAACTAAAACATTTCCTAATTGAGAGCGGTCGCTTTGTTTGTAAGCGAACCTCTATACAAATATCCCTACGTAACCGAATGAAACTGCATTATATCCTAACATAATTTCGTAATATTTTCCATGCAAACGCTCAAACCAAAAAAAAAGGACATTTTCCATTCCTAATTCCAAATTAAAATATCCTTTTTAGAATACAATCTAAATTTGAACTAAAAATGTTACCATTGTCATTGAACTGGAAAGAAAAATAAAAATCGGCCTACCTGTATAAATAAAATTGATTATTGAATGAATTCATATAAAACGTAAAGAAAATTTTCTACACAAATTTCTGTAATTCAAAAAAAATTATAATATCGAGATTTAGTAAAATGTGTACCGTAACTCACATTGGCCGCCAAAATAAAAATAAAATTTTCTGCCGCTTTTAGGCCCTATATTTAATAAATTCAATGTTATGCGTGAAAAGAGCTATTAAGAATTTAAGTCAACATTTGTGCTTTTTAAAGAAAAATCCTATGCTTATTTATGTTAAACCAATGAAAATTTTGTTGAATAACTAAAAATTTACTACTCAATAGACATACCGTAATAACGGTTAACCTCCGAGCAATATTTTACGATAGGCCTACAAGAAATTCTTCTTACGTACGATACAATAGCCATTTTACCAAATATGTCGGAATTGTCGTGAAATGAATCGAAAGAAACAGAGAGAGGAGAAAAAATAATCAGCTTACCTACCAAATTGTATATAATTAATGAGTATAAAAAAAATATCCAAAACAACTTTTATAGAAAATTTCACAACACAATTTAACACAATCCTATACGGCCCAATCTGACAATTTTTAATATCTTTAAGATTTATTTTTCGATTTGTCCCTTAACTGTAACGTAATCCTATTTTAGCGCGAAGCGAGCAAAGCAAAAAGCCCGTAAACCTATATTTACAAAATAATCCTATTATTATATACAGGCAATCGAAATATAATCAAAAATCTGCTAATGAAACCCAGAAAATTTCATGTTCCTGAATAAAACGTGTATCACTGTATTTAAACTAACAATTCACTTACGTACAAATCGTTATTCTTATTATTATGATTATTACAATTATCACTAATTCCAAAAGTTTTAAACAAAAAGTAAAAAGGTAAGCTGAAAGAGTAGAGATGAAAAAAAAAGAAATTTGAGTCTTCAGGCAGCACGATAATTTTCAAACTATACCTCTCCAACCGAAATGAACAAAATTTAACGTAATAATGACTCGCAATACTGAGTCGGACAAACGAAAAGCAACGGAACTGGACGAAACAATTGAATTCTTAGGCGCGAGTCAGGGACGCTATCAAGACGCGAAGGCAAGCGCCATTTTTAAATTTTATTTACAATGAAATTTTAAGACATGAAAATTGAAATTTGCCTGCAAACGGGGTAAAATTTTGCATTTAGATATTTTAATAATCGAAAAAAATATTCATTAACGCTATTTGTTATATACCGGGTTTTAAGAATTTTAATCGAAATACTAACACGTGGGTAAGCCTCACAAAATATGATGTAAGAGGACCACCGCTAGCACCAGATGTAGTGAACGCTTTTATTATATCTTTTCTTCATTATTTATTTACGCTTCTTGCTACTTTACTATATCTCTATTGCTCTTTCTTTAATTTATCACTTTCCTCGTATAGTTTCCGGTAGCGACGCCGAGTTCTAACTCTAAAAGACCGTTACAAAACGAAGGGGGGGGGGAAGGTATATTAATACTCTTATTAACACTTGTTACGTTTTATTAATTTCGAAAGTGGTTTAGTTAATTAGGGGATATGCGAGTATGAAATATTACTAAATATATTTAGGTCGGAGAGGGACACACACAACTTATTTATTCTACGTTACATTTTGCCCAACTACGCGTAACGCGTTCTGCCTCAAGACTCAAAAACCGTTATAGGTATAGTCCACTCTCCGGGCCTATTTAGGATTACCAACCCTACCCATTTTAAACAATTAGTTTCATAATTATTAGTAAATGATTTACATTAAACATTATCTTATTTAATTAAACAAAATTTAATATTCTTAACTAAGCATTACTACAAAAGCCAAATTTCCTCAAGAGACACTTAAATGGCTGCCATACGGAACTTGTTAATAAGGACGTTCCCTTCTTCAAACGAAAAGAAGCGGGACTGAAGCGAGCACGTTTTGATCGATCCGGGAGCATTAACCAACAAAACGAGGCAGCATTACGCGCCTCATACATGGTATCGTTAAGAATAGTAAAGGAAAAAAACCTCTCGGCATTTGCCAAAAAATTGATTATCCCTTGTTGCAAAGATATAGGAGACTGCTGAGAATAAGGTAGCATTATTGTCTCTTTCAAACGATACTGTCCAACGAAGAATCTTAGAGATGTCGGAGAACATCAAGCACCAAGTAGTTGCTGAAATACGTGAAGCGCCCTTAAGCAAATTTTCAATTCAGCTCGATGAATCGACAGACGTGGCCAGCTGTGCCCATCTACTCGTCTTCGCGCTATATATATATGGTGGAGATTTCAAAGAAGAATTCCTGTTTTGTCATGCTCTCGAATCTACTACTAGAGAAGACATTTTCTTAGAGGTCTCTCAACTTTTCAAAACCGAGGGACTGACTTGGGACAATGTGTGTGCTTGCACAACGGATGAAGCACTTGTGATGCTTGCCAAGCATTCGGAATTTCTAGCAAAAGTGAAGGAAGCGAGCTCCGATTCAAAGCCTCTTCATTGCATGATTCACCGATATGCTCTGGCATCCTAAAACACTCCCACCAGAACTAAGATTAGTTGTTGTTGTTGTCATTCATATGGTGAGTACCATCAAGTTTAATTCCCTCAATACTCGCCTCTTCCACCTACTTTGCAAGGAATTTGGTGCAGATGAAAAAGTCATGTTATTTCACACCGAGGTACGCTGGCTGTCACGGGGAAATGTGGCAGCAAGAGTTGAGTCATTGAAAAACGAGCTGACTGAATTATTCAAATGAGACGGTAAAACAAAGTCTTTAAATTTTGCCGAAAAGTTGTCAGATAACCAGTGGCTCATGAAGTTAACCTACTTAAATGACATATTTTTATGTGTAAACACGTCGAACAAATAGCTTCAAGGTCAGCACACCACTGTGATTGATTTCATGGACAAACTTGCAGCATTCAATATGAAACTGAAACTGGGAAACAAAAGTGAAAGACAGAAACCTTTGTATGTTTGAGCATCTTAGCGATGCGCTTGAGAATAATGAGGAAAATGATAAAATTCATATGACTCAGCTCGTGTTGGCGCATATTTCCTCTCTGCTGCTGTAGTTCGTCATATTTTCCAGAATTGAATTTAAAATTGATAAGAAATCCACTCATCGTTGACGTGCACTCGCTCGTAGAAGACTCGCAAGATCAATTTATTGAGTTGGTGAATGACTCTAGAGCCCGAGATGCATTTGAAACTCTTCCGCTGACTAAGTTCTGGTCCAAAATGAGCGAGTCTTATCCTGCTGTAACTAATGTGGTGGTGGTGCAGTCATTGCTAATGTTTCCCAGTACTTATCTACGTGAACAAGGATTTTCAGCTTTGTTAAATATAAGAACTAAATATCGCTCTCGACTAAACGTGGAACATGATCTTCGAGTTTCCTTGTCAAGCACTACACCTGAAATTGAGAAACTAGTTTCCACACATCAGGCACATCCCTCAGAGTAAAATTCAAGAATTATAGCTATCCTAATTTTATTTACATATGTAGTTTGTTGTTTATTCATTTAATAATGCATTTATTATTGATATTTTTGTATCTTATGTGAATTCTTACTAATGGGGGTACTAGCTGATTGTCTGACGAATCAGAGGGTACGAAGTGTCTGACGAATCAGAGGGTACGAAGTGATAAAAAGTTTGAGAACCCCTGTGATAGAGGGAAGAATAAACTGTCCTTTCAAACAGAAAACTCGTTTTGAGATTTTGTCGCTTATCCCCTTCTCCCACTGCACTATTATGTTAAATACTTAAATTCAAATGTGCCAACAAAGCCCGAAGTTTAGGGTGGTTTTAACATTTTAAAAATTATTTTTAGTTATTTCTAAGCTAAACTACTCATTTCTCGTCCTAATTCCCTGAAACGATTTTTTCTCGTCCCTCTCCAAAGCTAATTTCTCACAAAAAAGTTAGGCCTGGTATTTAAAGGTATTTTGTTTGACAAAGATGAGATTTTTTTACTGAATATAACTTTAAATAAAAAGGTTACTAAATTTCGTGAATGAGAACCGTGAGGAGGCTATCCAATTTGGGCTATTAATTAAGAAAGCGTGTCAAAGCTGGTTGAAAAATTGAACTCGTGGAAGGCCTATATTCTACTTACCATATTGGTATTCAGGTTTAGGTTCTGTCTCATGTTTGGTTGGATGGGTTAATTTACTATCTAATTTTAACCTGATGGCTCTAAACTTCAATGCGAATTACACAGTATCCAAAATGAAAGTTCGGCAGAAATTTACGCGTTACATGAACAAAATTGAATTTCATAATGTCGACGTTCGACCTTATGCGAGTACGGACAACTCGCGAATCGTTGCACTGATGGGGCGGTCAAGGTGTACAACGAAGTGTACTGATGGTGTTACTTTTTAGATTGCGTGAGTCTGGTGTCTATACAACTATGCATTGAATGAGGGAACTGTTGAAAACGAGTTCCTCAACGTTTCAGGTACCGAAATGGAACGTTATTATTAACTTTGTGAAAAATAAAAATAAAAAAGTCAAATTTAATTATTCAGGGTTGCAAAAGCATTAAAATTGAAATATGGATCGGGATAAAATGGAAATTATGGAATTCGATTATCTCCAAACTTTATCTTGCTTTTTAAAGATCCCAAACAGAAAAGCAAAGTCATTAAAAAAAAAAATAAAAAATTTTGTCAACCATTTCGTTATGAAAACAAGATAAATAGAAGAGACTATTACGCGACAAAATTAAAAAGCAAATTCATAAATGCCTTAAGTGCGCATGCGTGCACAATTTCAGACTGTCGTAGGTTAGATTAAATATTTGTCTTGGTATTTTGAACAGTTTATTTTGTTATAATATAGTCACTGAAAAGTATATCAATGACAGATACAATTATTTCACATATCGGGTTATTAAAACATAACATCATGACATATTTAACACATCAAACATATAATAACGTGAAGCTATATGTATATATAGTTTCCGCATTTATAACAAGCTACATTTCATGATGTAGAAAAGATAAAATAATGTGGTATGTTTTTAAAATTAAACACAATATCGTAAGTTTTATGCAGGTTTATTTGTAAACATCTACGTATCCCCTTTGGCGGCTCTGCAAACATCTAATCGATACTTTATTTCAACCCACACCCAGCTTAACAACTCTGGTACACGGTCTTCATGCTTGGTGTAATCTGTTTCAGCGATTCCAGATTGTCCACCTTTTCGGAGGAAACAAAGTTTTTCACGTACCCACAAAGGAAAAATTCGAGTGACGTCAAATTCAATGATCTCAGGACCAAGCGATTGGGTCTACTCGTCCGATCCAGTGGTCACAAAATTTCTCGCACACTTTTTACTGAAATGTGGCGAAACTCCATCTTGTTGAAAGATATGCCCATCTCTTCTTCAGCTTGAAGAATTAGGAAAGTTTCAAACATATCCATGTAGATAGGTTATAATGGAAACCGTCTTCTCTGCGAAGAAGGGACCTAGAAGTTAGAACCCTGCTATGCATTAGCCTACACCACATTCATTTTGGGGCTGTCACGCGCACATTCGATGGCAGCATGTGGATAGATGTTCTGAGTATCAAACTCGATAGTTGCGGCGATTTACCTTTCAGCTTGTATGAAACGTTGCCTCATCGGTGGAAAGAATGTATTTCAGAAAATTCTGGTCTTCTTCTAGGTTTTGCAACACAAACAACAAACTCCAAACACTTCAGCCAGTCATCAGATTTAATTTCTTGCAGAAAGAGGGCGTTTATAACCGTGCAGACGAAAGCGTTTATGCGGGACTTTAACGTTAGTCTTTATGAACCGTTGATTTAGGAATAGCCAATTCGCGACTACGTTACATTAATTAGCTGACTTGACATCTTGCAAGATTTTATTATTATTATTATTAAAATGTAGTTCATGACTTGGATTACCTCGATAGGCCCGAGTGGCTTCATGTTTTCCAAATGAAATGTGAATGTAAACATTTTGGAACCTTTGTGATTTTTTTATGATTTCGAGTTATGTTCACCAGTTGTAACCAACTTAAATTCAACTAACCACAGCACACGTGTTTTATCTTGTACGGTCGCCATGACACCGTCGCGTGGTGAGTCTGTCATGAATGCGCGTGAGAGTTTCTGACTAAAACTTAAGGTATTATGCTTTATTTTAAAACACAGCATTATTTTATTATCTCAACATCATGAAAATGTTAAAATGACGGAAAAAATTTGTGCAAACAACATTATATATATATATATATATATATATATATATATATATATATATATATATACACACACACACACACACAGGGTGTTTGAAAACTTTCTGTACAAATTGTAATGGGGGATAGGCAACACCAAGACAAACCCTTTTCGTCTATAAGTGTATGTCCGCTGACGTCACCATTCGGCGCGAGAGGGCGCCGCTCCAATTGGCTAAAAGGTGAAGTGGGCTAGACTCGCGCTTGCCACGAGCATTCTTAAATCGGACGTAGTACGCGTAACATGGAGCGCTTCACGACTGCTGAGATGGCTGACATGCATATGGTGTATGGGGCTGCCAATGGAAACGGAAGAGCTGCTGTGAGGTTGTACCGACAGCGCTTCCCAAACAGACGTGTGCCAAACCACCAAACGTTTGCGCATTTGCATCGGCGACTGCGAGAAACTGGAACATTCCATGCAAACATGCATGACACTGGTCGGGAGAGAAACGTGCGCACTCCTGACATGGAAGAAGAAATCCTACGGCGATTTGAGGACAATCCAAGCGCAAGCACGCGAGGTGTTGCACGTATCCTCGGTTTGAATCACAACCTGGTCTGGAGAGTGTTGCACGAGCAGCAGTTACATCCGTTTCATCGTCAGAGTTCAGGCATTACAACCTCGGGATTACCCTCTTCGTGTGGAATTCGCACGCTGGTTTCTGCAGCAGACAGCGGTGCAGCTTAATTTTCCGGCTTATGTGCTGTTCTCAGATGAGGCCGTAGGATTTCTTCTTCCATGTCAGGAGTGCGCAGTGCGCACGTTTCTCTCCCGACCAGTGTCATACATGTTTGCATGGAATGTTCCAGTTTCTCGCAGTCGCCGATGCAAATGCGCAAACGTTTGGTGGTTTGGCACACGTCTGTTTGGGAAGCGCTGTCGGTACAACCTCACAGCAGCTCTTCCGTTTCCATTGGCAGCCCCATACACCATATGCATGTCAGCCATCTCAGCAGTCGTGAAGCGCTCCATGTTACGCGTACTACGTCCGATTTAAGAATGCCTGCGGCAAGCGCGAGTCTAGCCCACTTCACCTTTTAGCCAATTGCAGCGGCGCCCTCTCGCGCCGAATGGTGACGTCAGCGGACATACACTTATAGACGAAAAGGGTTTGTCTTGGTGTTGCCTATCCCCCATTACAATTTGTACAGAAAGTTTTCAAACACCCTGTATATATATATTACACCAGTAACTAAATTTGTGTATACGATATATATGGAAACAATAAATTCAGTATACATTTAGAACAAAATGCTAATCTTTATAAGTATTTGTCCTTTGATTTATGCATTTACTGTATAATATATAAAATATGTATATTAATTTTTCATTTATTTTTCTTGACTATTTTTTAACCTTCATTGCGCAATCAAACATTTTCTGCTCTCCCTGTGCGCAAAAAACACCGAAAATCAACTTACTATTTTTTATCTTTTTTTTATTATGTACTTATAGAGAAAAAATTAGCGATTTCAAATATGTATTTGTTTTTTGTGCGAGATAATATATAATAATGAAAATGGCGAATTTGAAATTGAGGCGGGAAAGGGCCGCGCCACAAACGTGGCGATGCGCAGTCACCAAAGGTAAGCCACAAAAATGGCGTTGCGCGATGAAAGGGTTAAATTGGGGGTTCACTAAAGAAATAAAATTGTTACATTGTTGATTGTACTGAAATAAGTTAATTTAATGTTTAAATAAATGTAAATGTTACTCTAAAAATATTTGGTTTAAAAGAAAATTAAATATTTGAAGCACAAACTTTAGTAGAAATTAAATTTTTATTAAAAATTTCACTTAATTTAAATAAATATTTGTTCCTCATTTTAGACATGTCCCAAATAAAAATCTCTGAGGAAGACCCTCAGAGAAAAACCCTTAGTAAAAGCCTAAGAAAATCCTCTGAGAGAAATCCATTCAGGAAACCCAAGGTTCTATTCAGGTTTTGTGGGACCCTGGCAAATGTCCCCAAACTTGACAACCGCGCTCTACTATTAGGCATTTGGCCGACGTGCATGATGATAAATACGACCCTGGGAACACCCCGTAGAGGGAACCCCTCTAGGAAAACCCTAAAGAAAATCCTTCAAGAAAATTCTGAAGTTAAACTTGGTATATTAGAAAAAAAAAATTAAAAATGGTTTGTATTTACTTAAACTTAATTAAAAAAAAAGAAAAAAAGTGTCATTTATTTTCCTGAAAACGTCTTCACTTAACGATCATTATTGGAAATAAGAACATTTAAAACGATGTAATTCATTGTATTTTATTAGTATAGTTGTTGTTTTTCAGAATCCCATATTTATTTTTCTTTTTAATTGCCACCATTCTCAGGTAACTAGTTCGAATCCCTTCAGAGTCTTTATAATAAACTGTGTTATATAAAGAGCAAAATCTAGACTGTGCATCGCGGGCAATCATCCCGCAACGGAATTAAATTCTCTTCCTGAGGAACCCATCTCAAAATGTCATTTTTGGGTGAAGGAGGTGGTCATCAAAGAAAAACGGAATTTTCTGATTTGTCTTTGAAGTAGTCTCCATAGAAATTAAAATTATTTCTTAATGATTTGTGATTCCTTATAAGAAGGAAAGGTAAAGCTACTGGTCCCCAGAATTTAGGGCCAAAGATCAAGAATTCATTGCCTACCTTCAGAGTCTTTATCTTCATTAGACCTTTTACAATACTGAAATTTTTTTAATGAATATGATTATATTATATATACAGTTAAAAAAAAAAAAAACATTTATTTACAACATGGAAAGAATTAGATAGTATTTTATGTACTGTACATTAACAATTTTCATATAAATTATCAATATAAAATATATTTATTAAACATTTGATAAATATTTAATTAATAATATTGAATTTAATTTTTTTTAAGCTTACCAAATTTACAGTTAGAAAAATAAAGTGCATTCCTTTATTGACTCCTTTATTGAAAAGTTAATTTATTTATGTATCGTACAACAGTTTTTTGTTGGAAGGCTTCTATTTTGGAAGAAACCGAAGATCGTGAATATTAGTTCTGAAAAGAAGGGAGATAAACGTCAATAGGTAATAGGTTCATAGGTATAGTTCATGGACACTGTTCTCTTTTTACATAATATAGAAGAAAGTTTAGAAATAATTGTAGTATGTTATGATAGGTAGGCGTTCATTATGTACTCCGATAGAATGAAAGATGACTGAGAGTTAGTATTTTGAGTACGTTACCCCGAAACAATGTCAGTGCGACATTGTAGAAAATTTCTGTGCACAAAACATCATCATTCTTTACAACACATTTTTAGGATCTTTTCGGTTTGACAGCCTGTAATATTTTTAAAAATTACTTGTTTTTTATTGTCCAGTTTTAATCGAAGATTTCAAAAATAACATTCATGTTTTAGAGAAAAAATAGTGAGGCAGTTAATACATTTTAGTTCAGAGAATATCATATACGCTTTAAGATTCCAAAATCCCTGAAAGTTTTAGTTCAACTGTACGCTCATGACGATTGGTTAGGTTAAGTCATGATATTTTCGTTTGTTTTGACAGTAAACTAACGAAAATATCAGGACTTAACCTAACCAATCGTCAAGGGCGTACAATTGACCTAACCGGGCATTCTGTTAACCTAACTTGGCATTCAATTAACCTAACCAGTTGGTAGAGTAGAATTTGACGGTCTCGTAGCCATGACTTTTTTTTTTCCGCCGGCCGTCAAACCAAAAAGATCCCAATATGGTTTAAAAATATATATTTTAAATTTGTTAAATTGCATATAACTGCCTCACTATTTCTTTCTCTAAAACATGAATGTTATTTTTGAAATCCTCGATTAAAACTGGGCAATAAAAAACAAGTAACGTTAAAAAATATTACAGGCCGTCAAACCGAAAAGATCTCACTTTGGTACTTACGTATTAATTGGGGGCCACCACATATTTTTTAGGCTTATTCATGATGAAAATTTGGGATCTACCAAAAACAAATGTTTCTAATGTGTAACACGTATTTATCATTGTAAATATTTGAAATATAAATCATTGTAAATATTTAAAAAAATATTGCTATTTGAAAAATATGATGTATTAGAAATTTTCAACTAACGAAAATATTACAACTTAACCTAACCAATCATCAATATGTGGTGGCCCCCTGTTAATATGTAAGTACCCCGACTTTTATATTCTGTTTAATTTCTTCGACTTTTTTTTTCCTTTGCACTATACGTAACTCAGATAACGGGTATTAGACGGGCTGACGCTGGTATTTGTATGCTATATCCCAAATGTCGAACTTAAATTATTCACACACTTAAATTATACATACAGTGTACATAGGTATTAAGCTACGTAATAACTTATTACGTAGCTTATTACTTATAAGTATGGATATCGGTAACATTCTTCATAAAACATACTTTATAATATATAAAATATATAAAGGGCCATGTGTTTACCCAACGCGTGTTATGTGGTTGTAGAATTGTAGTGTAAGTATAACTAACAGTTTATCATATACTTATTGTTACGTATACAGTGATTTAAATGAACTAGTTACATATGGCATTGACAATTACGTTATAGGTTCACCTGAAGATCAGGGCCCCCCAGCCTTCGTTAGTAGCCTTATAAGGCTAACTAACGGAAATATCACGACTTAACCTAACCAATCGTTAGGTCCACTGTACGCCCTTGACGATTGGTTAGGTTAAGTAATGATATTTTTGTTTGTTAGCCTTATAAGGCTAACTAAAGAAGGTTGGGGGCCCTGATCTTCAGGTGATCCGGTTAAGTCGTGATATTTTCGTTAGTTAGCCTTATAAAGCTAACTAACGAAGGCTGGGGCCCTGATCTTCAGGTGATCCACGTTATATTTCAAACATTAACAGCTGTACTGATAACTTTTCTCATACGGTCATACCTTTCTTAGAAACCATTTCTGAGTATTTAAAATTCTCAGCTCATTAGCTAAATAGGCTGAGTTAAAACTGTTTTAAGTTATGGTATGCATAGAATTATTTGTTTGAATTTTATGGACAGTTTTAATCTCTACAAAGAGTATAACCATTATGACATCCAGTATACTCGCCTATTCAGTCTGGAAGAAGAGTTTTATATAACAAATGAATAAATGGTTAGTGGTAATCATATTTACAGCTTTTATAGGTACATTCACCTCTTTTTAATAAATGCAGACGTTGAAATTAAAGTTAAAAAAGGTGTACAGTACGTATATGTAAAATATGTCTAATCTTTATGAGACATTAAAGAACATTTTTATCGTGTTCTCGTTTTAATAAATCCTTTGTAATTGATCAAGTATGTTAATGGGTCAACCAACAACATTCCTCCATCTTAATTTGAGGGTGTATAAAGAAACAACCAACTAATCCTCAATTTCAGTCGATGGTACTGCAGTTGTAGTTTTAAATGAGTGCGAGAAGGATATTTATTTGCGTATCAGAAACTACATTTCCTGAATTTCAGTTATATTATAAAATTTAACGAGTTTTTGTTGATTAAAGTCGAATTATGAATTTGAAAAAGAGTTTGTAACGAAATTCAAATTATACCATTCTTAAAGACACTGGCCCCCTAACGTTGCTAGCCTATTTTAACTTAAATTAAGTTACATTTTCAGCCTTGGAACTGTGGACGTCTTTCAGAAGGACTCTAGGTATTTATAATTTGCATATGTAGGCTTGCCAGTTACACACTATTAAGACTTTACTGCTGTTATTTGTTTACCAATTTAATACAGTAAGTAGTATCACATATTAATGCAAATCTGCATTTCGGGCTTTTGTTCTCACTGCCAAAAATGTCTTCTCAATTTTTCTCTATGGAGAGTAGAAGAGGGACAGAGTGGAACTTTTATGAACTGTATGTATTTGTGTGTTGATCATATATTGGTAGTTATTATAAATACTTAAATGATAAAAGTTAAGGGTACTTGTAGGTTATCCCCCCCCCCAAATTTTTTGACAGAATATTTTCGTTAAAACTAACGAAAATATCACGACTTAACCTAACCAATTATCAACGGCGTACAGTTGATCTATTATTAATTATAACATTGTTTCTGGAATAGTATTTACTATTTACTAATAGATCAACTGTACGCCCTTGATAATTGGTTAGGTTAAGTCGTGATATTTTCGTTAGTTTTAACGAAAATATTCTGTCCAAATTAGTGGGTGGGAGATAACCTACAAGTACCAAGTTAAGAATAGTGAGGGTTTTTTTCATTTAAAAAAATGATCAATAAATTTCATAGCCTTTTATGCCATCAAATTTTGTAAATAAATCTCTAAATAATAGTTAAACATGGGATTTATTCGTGTAGTGCAGTGGTTCTTAACCCCTGGGTCACCAAGCCATTTTGGTAAATTTTTAAGTGTACATTACAGGCTTTGTAAATCAAAACTGTTTTTCTGATGGTTTTTGATGCGGTTTGAACGAAGGTTAATTTTGTTCAAACAACGTCAAAAGCAATCGGAAAAACGGTTTTAATATAACCTAACCTAAAATTCCAAAATTCCTCAAAAACCTGTAATGTACTCCTGTAAAAAAAAAAATACCGCCATTTTGATCTAAGGATTTTCACTTGTTACTTATTTATTCTTTATCCCAATCATTTTTACCCCTAATTATTTATTTTATTATCTATTACAAGTGAACTGTTTGAAGGCATGGGTCGCTGAGCTAGTTCCACGACCGGAACTTCGGTCGCAGCCTAAAAAGGTTAATAACCACTGGTGTAGCATATAGACTCCTTAGCTATTTGAGCGATTAATTATTTTAGCCGAAATCCATATTGAGCTCCAAATAAATCTAACCTACCTAACTTAACTTGCAAAAACATTTACGTGCTTTTGTACGCTCTGTTTGGCGATTTATTTGGAGTCCAAGATGGATTTTTGGCTACTATAATTGATCGCCCAAATATCTAATAGTAATACAATGTTTCTCAAACGGTGGGTCGCGAACCCCCGGGTCGTAGTTTAACAAAAACAACTCCCGCTTCGTGAGTTTGTTTACTCCTGTAGGATGTTAAGGGGTCGTGACGACCTAAGACCCTGACTCGGCGGTGTCGTGAAGCAAATCCGGCTGAAAAACGCATCTAATACCGATACGCTACACAAACTAGCCCCATGTCTAGCACGGAAAAGCAAAAGGTGTAAGGTAATTGCTCTAACATAACCTACAAAAAAAAAAGAAACGCGTACGTGTGGTTGTATGCTTTAAATTGAATTGAATAACCTTTATTAATGATAATTAATAAAATAAATACAATGGTTTTACAATAACATAAATAATTGTGAAGCTGGACTATTTATTTTATTTGTCCTTTAAGCTTTAGGCTTTACTGGGCTCTTATTGAAAATAAAACCGTTATTATTAATTAAGGTACTTTTCTGTTATCCCGGACCCCAGACTTTTTGCCAGTTGCCAGGCCTCAATTTTGACAATATTTTCGTCAAGACTAACGAAAATATCACGACTTAACCTAACCAATTATCAAGGGCGTACAGTTTACCTAACCGGGCATTCAGTTAACCTAAAATTAGTTGGTAGGGCTAGGTTAATTAATAATACATAAATTATGAATAAGTATTATTAATGAAGGTATGTATTAATTTTAAATTATCATTATCGATATAACAAATGCAAGGTCATTATTGAAGGTATTATACCAATACCATACAAAGAAAATATTATACACGAGAGATAAGAACTGAGCAATCACAAGTAATGTCTTTAATCCTAGATTACACACGAGAAATGAATAAACAATAGTAATGTACATTAATCCTAGATTTTTATTTGTATGCAATTATTAATCGAGATTTCAGTTTGGTTTTAAACGAATTTACATTCACAATACTTTTTATATTAGCATTTAAATCACTTCATAATTTCAACCCAATTGAGGTATAACGTGCTTTGATCTATTTCTGGTCTGATGTGAGTGGATTTCTTGATGAATAAGTTAACGATTTTGTTCTTACACTCGTAAATAAAAATAAAATGTACCAGTTTGATCACATCATTGAGCTTTAGTAATTCTAGCTCTAAATAATGCATTAGAGTGATCAAGGAAATCGGCATCACATAATAACCATAATAACTTTATTGCTCTTTTTTGGATGACAACGATACTGTTTAAAGCGTTGCTGGCGGAGTTTCCCCAAACAAGTCTTTAACGAGCAATTTTTTTTTTTTTTTAAATAAAACAAAAAAAAAAAAGTATCCATTATTGTTAACCTCAGCCCACCTAAAGTGTGTGTGTTCACAGCTACCCTACGAAACCGCAACAATCTTTAGAACACGTATCGCGACACGAACCTGCGTGTATAGCCGTATTGTCTGTGTCGCCATAGTTCAACTTATTATTTTCATTAAAAATCATTAAATATCATAAAAGAGGGATGTAATGATATTTAATGACTTGCTGCTGTATGATGTGGTAAACAGCAACTTTTAAGTTTTAAGAAAATTTTGGGCGCTTTTATGAATGGAGGAGACAGTTGTAAATGTATATTTAGCCGAAGCAAATAGGCTACTTCAGTAGCTTTATAGTTTAATTAATTAATAATAATACTTAGTAAAAAGATAATTAGCTAACTCGAAATTGATATTTTGCAAAATTTGTCCACCTTTTAGATAATTCATCCGATTTGAATAACCACGAAAGGCTTGTGAGTAGCTTCATGTTTTCCTAATACCGGGTGTCTCAAATAGATGGAACCATGACATGAATAATAATTTATTACTCAGAAAATAAAACTCCAAAAAAAGATTACATTTCCCTGGAAGCTGATATGATAAACAATTAAAAACTGAAGATTTGAGGTCTCTAGATCAAAGGATACATTTATTAGAGCACATGTTCCAAATGACCGCCCGTTTGCGCTGCAGACACTTGAAGCTGACGAGCGAAGTTTGTCAATCACCCTGACACCCATGCACAGAGTGCAAGGGCCTCTGAAGCACCTCGTCTGGGGCTTGTGTGCCCCAGAACACATGTTCTTGCTATTGACATCCCACTGAGCAAGAAGTGTGCTTCGTCGCTGAACCAAACATCATCAAGAAAGTCAGGATCCTCTTCGATCTTGTTCTCGAACCACCGGCACATCACAACACGTTTTGCCATGTCAGCTGGTGTGAGTTTATGCTTGATCTGGATCCTGTATGGGTACAGCTGAAGATCCTTGATCAAGATTCTTTGCACTGACGCACGTGAAAGACCCAGATCTTGGCAACGTCTTCGGATTGACTTTTTCGGATCCTTCCGACAGAATCTCTCACCGCATTCAACATTGTCAGGAGATCTTGCAGTCACCTTCCTGCCAGATCTGGGTGTTTCTGCTTTCTTGTTGAGATTGTTTACTGATCCTGTGGCTTGAAAATTGTGTGCCCAACGATAAATTGGCTTTTCTGGGGGATAATTGTTGAAGTTGAACTTCCTGCGAAATTTCGCTTGCACAGTTTTGAATGATTTCGTCTCCAAATAAGTAGTGACGCAAAAAATTTTTTCCTCCTTTGTCCAAGGCATTTTGATTGATAATTATTAGTTGTTATCGTCTCCTCTCTTCAAATCTGAAAAAAATAGAACGAGAACATTAATATTGGCAGAATTATTAGCAGTGACATGGGTTGCATGTATATGAGACACCTGTATAATGGAGGTTAGACCCAGGCTACGCTGGGCTTAGTTAATTAGTTTTAGATCACATCAAATTTCCCCATCCACAATTAAAAATGAAAGTTGTCCGGTTTCGTAAGGTAGCGAAACGTGTCGTGTGTGTGTAACATATATATATATATATTTATATATTATATTATATATAATAATATATATATATATGAGCACCCTCACCGATTCAATAGATGCTGGATTTGAATCATGGTGAGGGGTTTTTGCAATATATATATATATATATATATATATATATATATATATATATATGAGCACCCTCACCGATTCAATAGATGCTGGATTTGAATCATGGTGAGGGGTTTTTGCAATATATATATATATATATATATATATATATATTATGAGCACCATAGATTGAATACATCAAAGAAAAAGGGTAACTATTATATTTTTAGCCAAAAACCAAAACTTAAACCTCAACTGGCAGAATTGAGCGTCCACTTTTCAAGGCACATAACATGTCCGTTTCAAGATGGGAATGAATTCAGAATGGTCCCCCTGAGTTTTTTATGATACACACAGACCGTGCATGGAACAAGGAACTCTTCTGGGATAATTAAATCCACTAGTCCGAATAAGTTCATTCCCATCTTGAAACGGACATGTTATGTGCCTTGAAAAGTGGACGCTCAATTCTGCCAGTTGAGGTTTAAGTTTTGGTTTTTAGCTAAAAATATAATAGTTACCCCTTTTTCTTTGATGTATTCAATCTGACGTGAAGGCAGCGAGTCTTTTGCTTATATTGAGGTTCTAAATGTAGCAGGACTAGGCTGCTTTAAACCCTAGATCCATGTCCCAAAGCTGGATCCTGTCTGCTTTGCAGATAGCTGTGAGGGAAGCTATATTTATGGGACCTCTTTGCGAGTGCCCGTTGCCCACGTCGGGCTAGCATCATGAAAAAGAAAAAACTCTGGTATTTGTCATTTACCATTACTTATTCGGACTATAGTGGATTTAATTATCCCAGAAGAGTTCCTTGTTCCATGCTGTTTGTTTGTACGTGTGAATTCTGGTATGCTAAATCCAGAATTGGAGAATACATTCTCATTAGTTGTGACTCATTCTTGGTGCATTCACTAAAGTGAATAACCTATGGATATAATTTTTTTTTGTCCCCCCCCCCCACACAATTTTTCGCGGAGACCTGTTTTCGACAAAGTGGAAATTTATCAAAGATTTCGATTAACCGAAATTGGTCACGTGAGAAATAACTAACCAATCTAAAACGACCACCGAATCTAATGTAATCTAGTGTCCGTGAAATTTATATATATATATGAGGTTAGTTATGTATAGTATTTATATATATATATGAGGTTAGTTATGTATAGTAAGTTCAGATTTCTCTTTGAAAATGGCTGTGCATAAATGTAACAGCATTGGTATCGGAGGATTTGTTTTATTGATCAAGGAAGAATAGTATCTAATTAAGTGTAATGCATGTTATTAATTAATTATGTAATGCAAAATTACGTTGTACACTTTTCTGTAATAAAAAGCGGGAAGACTGAAAAGTGTTGACAGATACTATTAACCTATAAAGTTTTACGCACATGCACATAGGGATTTCATTTGCATTTGGCGTACTGATAAAGTACGTACACTGTGCGTCAACTGAAAGAGGGAATGTAAGCAAAAAGCATCTCTCTCTCAAGTCGGTTCACGCAACATTTTCTTTAAACTCACGAGCCACTTGGATTCAGAGTGCGGCTTCACAATTTGGTTTCACTGGCTTTGGATGTGAAGCTCAAAATTTTAATGGCTGCAATATTTTTGTAAATTTGAGGTTTTGCTGGCTTTTTTCTAGATTTCACAAAAGTGAACAAAAGTTTTGTGCAACCGAAGCCTGACAAGATATAGACGGAGATAGGCTTTAGTGAGCTCTCAGAAAGGCCTATTGGCTTTTGATGTTTTAGCTCTTAGCCTTTTAATTTTTAGTATGTACCTTTTTAATGTTTTAGGTTTTAGTTTTTAATTTACTTTAATTTAATTTTCCCTTTGGGATCATTAACGTGCGTACACACTACAACAAAATGTTGTCAACATGTTGCACAGCATTACTGGTCAAGTGTTGACAACAGTTGAACATTGTGTTGTCCAGCAAAGGCGCAATATGTTGAACAACAACAATGTTGCCTGTCCACACTGTAACATTATTTCAGTGACAACAAGCATGTCGGCAGAAGAGGTTTACATCAATTGCATACTAACCTTCTTGGCATCCAATGAATCTCGACTTCCCACGAGATTCGCGGCCTTGTATCAACAACTGTAAGGCACTGTAGGCAACCATTTGGCTTGTAGATCGCGTCTGTGCCAAATCCAGAAGGCTGCCTGCTTGCTTGTTTGTAACAATTCATAAACTGTTCTCAGTTTTCATTTTTCTCTCGGCACTTCAAACGTCACATCGTCCGCCTTGGTAACTTTCTCTCAACCGTCATATTTCTTTTTGCGATCAGAATGTCTCTTCCAGCCACAAATACTCGTGGCTACGATAGGCATCAATCAAAGTGAAAACTTTATCTTGGGGCCACTGATCGCACACTTTTGCTGTTTATGATGGGAGGCACGAGGCACACAATTGCCTCCAGCTGGGAAATATTGAACATTGATTCCACACACGTCCACACTATGGTAATATTGCTGACAGTTGCCCAATGTTTCCCATATGTAGTGGAAAACATTGTTGGAGCCAGTAATATTGGTCAACACTCCAAAAAACATTGAGCAACAGTTAAGCAACTGTTGGCCAATGTCGGTCAACAAATGTCGCCTCATTTTTTCACTTGTGTGGATGCAATGTGTACATGTTACGGCCTTTTTGCGAAATCGGCCTTTTTGCAAAATGGCCGGCTCATTTGCGAAAAGGCCAAAAACCTGGCCTTTTTGCATAATGGCATTAAATGCCAGGCCACTTTGCAAACAGGCCGGCATATTGGCCATTTTGCAAAATGACTGGTAATGCTGTCGGTCATTTTGCGAAACAGCAGAACTTTACATTGAACTGGACAGTGAATGCCCGGTTAGGTCAACTGTCTGCCCTTGACGATTGGTTAGGTTAAGGCGTGATATTTTAGTTGTTTAACGAAAATATCACGCCTTAACCTAACCAATCGTCAAGGGCGGACAGTTGACCTAACCGGCATTCAATAATTTAAATGTCAAGAGATTCAATCGAGTTTGATTGAAATTATTAAGTAAAGTTCTGCCTTTTCGCGAAATGACCGGCTGGATAACCAGCCATTTTGCAAAATGGCCAATATGCCGGCCTGTTTGCAAAGTGGCCGGCATTGTAATGCCCATTTGCAAAAAGGCTGATTTCGCAAAAAGGCCGTAACATACACGCCTTGTTTTATACAATTTTAGTACGGTTAATATACTTGTAAATATATTTTTTTTAGGGGGGTGGGAAGTTTTTTTTTTTCGTGAGGCTACTCCACCTTACAACATAGCCTCCCCTAAATTCTATTCCATTTGAATTTACGAATACACCGTTTTTCCATGTTATATATATAATTTAGGGTGGAGCGAAAAATACTTTTTTTCTAGTATGAAGTTCTAATAGTGATTAAAAGTTGCATTTAGTGGACGAAATATGCTTGCCAAAATATGAGTTCATTTGTTTAAAATTTTCAGCTGCCACCAGGGGGCTAAAGTTAACACAATTTTGTAAAAGTAAAAAAAAAATGCTTCTATTTTAGGTTTGTCAAACTATTATAAAATTTTATCTTAGAATTATCTAATAGTTTGATTAAGATTCATAAATGATAGGAATTCGTTTGTAAAAGGCCTTTTCATATGCTTAATATCTTCAGTTGCCACAAGAGAGCTGAAGTTAACACAATTTAGAGTAACTGAGTCATGTTCAGACTACACTGAATGTTGTGGGGGAGGGTTTTGGTGTGAAGGAATTTCTTTCTGTGAGTCATTAGAACAGTGTGTTAACACTTATCTTCTTAGGGTAGTAGGCCTAGTCGCTCAGTTGATCGGAGAGTTTTTTAATATGATCGGAATATTATAAAACTTTATTTAAAGTGATTTATATAGAGATAATATTGATTTTATTATAAAATGCTTGTTATAATGTATTATATAATTTTAGTTTATTTATATAATATATTATATATTTATATAATATATTATATATACTTATAAAATATATTATATATTAATTATATAATGTTTTGATGTTACAGGATATTTGTGATTGTGAATTTTTCTTAAAAATATATGGCATCAAATACTAAATATAAACATTTCACTAGAGAACATATGAAGTGTGCCATATTTGAAGTACCTTGTGAGATGAGTGATATGCAACTACCAACTTATAACTGCATTATGAAAGATTACCTGTTCACAAACGTTTAGTGAAGGAGCAGATGAATAACAAGGAGCCTTCATTTTCTGAAACAGCAGAGGCAGTTTCCAAAAAGGTAGAAAATATTTGGAAGAAGGCCTCTTTGCCAATAGTTTCACATACACGCGTTTTACAGATGATGCGAGTGTACATGATAAATGCAGGTCCTTATTAAGCCATACAAGTCACGCAAGGATCAGCCTAAGTACAAAAATCAGCTTGAAGAATTTGAAAACTCTTCAAAATGCACTTTGTTTGACATCTGCACCTGCAAATGTAAGGAGTTTAGGAGATGCTCATGTGAAAAGAGTAAGAAAGCCTCCAAAAGAGCAGGATTTTTTAAATGACCAACGAACACGCAAAATAATGGTGATAGGAAGCATTGACATAGCACACACAAGACGATTACAAGCAAGAGAACATCGAAAGGAAATGGAAAAAGCACGTCTGGAATCCTCACAAACAACTAGTGCTGCTATAACCAATACGTCCAACTTACAAATCGAAACAGAGACAAGTGAACTTCAACAACTAGAAGAGATATCTGAAGATAATGAGGAAGATACAACCTCGACTCAATATGTAATATCAGAACAACAGATGCGTGAGCCACTGCCTTCATTAGCAATTACTTGTGATAGATTTAAAATGTCGGACAGAGCTGGGGCTGCTATTGCTTCTGCAGTATTGGCAGATCTTAAAATTGTTACTCCCGAAGACAAAGGGAATATTATAGACAGAAGTAAGCTAAGACGTGAAAGAACAAAAACAGAGAAAGGAACTACAACAGATAGGAGAGCCAAAAACCATGCGGGGATTATACTTTGATGGCAGAAAGGATAAAACAATGATTCAAGTCCAGGAGAGTGATGGCTCTAACCACCAAAGAACCAAACGCGAAGAGCATATCAGCATAATATCTGAACCACACTCTCTGTACTTTGCACATGTGACACCTTCCAGTGGCAAAGCTAAATACATTTGCACAGCGCTAGTGAATTCCTTGAAAGAAAGGAATGTTGATATAGGGAACATCGTTGCAGTTGGCTGTGATTCGACAGTGGTTAACACTGGTAGTATTGGAGGCACAATAAGATTACTGGAAGAAGCCTTTAATAAGCCATTGCAGTGGCTGATATGCCTTTTACACCTTAATGAACTTCTATTGCGCCATCTGTTTCATCACTTGGATGGTACCACTACTGGACCAAGAGCATTTTCAGGAGAAATTGACCGAGCACTTTCAGACTATGAAAAGCTTCCCATAGTTAACTTCAAACCCATTGAAATTCAAGAGGACATGTGTGAAGTTGATGTAGATGACATAAGTACTGACCAGAAATACCTTCTTGAAATTCACAAGGCTATATCAAGTGGAACCTTCTCAAAGAGTCTTAGTCATAAGAGTCCAGGCAATATATTACATTCAAGGTGGCTCACCACAGCAAACAGGACTCTGCGGATATATGCAAGCACAGAGAATCCTTCAGGCAATTTACAAGAATTAGCTACTTTCATTGTTAGGGTATACGCACCAATGTGGTTTCAGATAATGCGTAAACCATTATGCCAATATGGTGCTAAACATATGTGGCATATGATTGCAAGAAGCCGGTATCTCCGTGAAGAGCTTAGGAGAGTACATGACTCAGTCATTCAGCGAAATGCATATTACGCAAATCAAGAAAACATTCTCACTGCAATGATAGCTGATGAAAGGGAGCATGTGCGTCAGTTGGGATTTAGGCGTATCATAAAAGCAAGGGCATGCATTCAAAAAACAGATGTTATCAGGTATTTTAAGGTGCCAGAAATAAATTTTTATGCCAAAGACTATACAGATCTCATTATGTGGCAAGATTTTCAGATAGCAGAACCACCGATAACCAAAGGAGTTTCTCTTGATGATATTGAATCATGCATCAAACATGGTACTACTCTTCATTCAGAATTATTTCAGTTTCCATGTCATACACAAGCCGTAGAGAGATGCGTCAAGCTCGTTACAGACGCTGCTGGATCAGTCTGCGGACCTACAAACAGAGACGGTTGGATTCGTGCTACATTAGAATCAAGGAAAAAACAGCCAAAATTTGACACAAAAGCAAATTACTAAATAGTCTTCAGCAAGCCTCAGGGAGGAAACGCAAACTTGCGGTGCATTTTGCTCCTGAAGAATCGTGCACCAGGACTGATAATAACTGGGTTAACTGGGGCTGTCCGCGATACAAACTAACAAAAATTGCGATAAATTGAATATGGATGTTCTTTGGACTAGAGTCTAGACTAACGCACTTGGGGCATTGTTGCTTTCAGTGGTGATGAACCACGTACGAAAGCCTCAGCAGTATTTCGACCCCCTATTTGTTTGGCAATGTTGTTGCGAGCTGCTCGTACCCTGAAATGGGTGTATGGGCAGAATGGTGCTCTATGTAAAAGATGTTTAACTCTTCATACTTCCACTTAAACTATGAATGCATCGATGATTATATATATATATATATATATATATATATATATATATATATAACGTAAAGAACGACGCTTGTACAGGAGATATTCCGCGCAAGATGAGAGAGAGAACGAAACAAATTAAAAAATGAGGTAATGTAGAAGAATTACGGCATTTGAATTGGCGAGGCCCATGGTGTAATGGTTATCATATCTGACCGGCAATCGGAAGATCCTGGGTTCGATTCCCGGGTGGTTACCTCATTTTTTCATTTGTTTCGTTCTCTCATCTTGCGCGGAATATCTCCTATACAAGCGTCGTTTTTACATTAATTATACTGCATGTTTGCAGTTATATATATATATATTAGGGTGTCTCTTATTGGGTAGTCAAAAATTGAAATGTTGAATTATTTTATCTGCGCCCCCTAAAATAGTTCCATTTAGCATAAAAACTAAAACTTGAAAGTTTGACACAAATTGGCTCATATTTAGGGGTCGCCCCGGCTAATAAAAATGGTGACCATGGCATAATAGCTCCTGACATATGATTATGCTCATTATACACATAATTCCTTCCTTCTTTTTTTAGTTTGATTCGTTTTTATAAGTATAGGCCTTCTTATTTATCATTGATCCTTTTCTAACCTATCCTTGATGTTGTTATAATCCATCCTTTGGTCCTCAATCCTTCTTTATCCCAATCCTTTTTCTCCTATCCAAAATCCTTCCTGGCTCTTTTTTTATATACAATCAGCAATGAAGCATTGCTACAAAAAAAAACCATTAGTTTATTATATAGAGATAAATTCAAAATGCCAGTGCTATTTACATACATTAATTACTTTAATTAGCATTATTTCCTTATACAACATTTATTTAATATACAATGATTATACAATATGGTGTATTTTAAGGTGCGACCTCATTGATGGTTATTTTTTGAGAAGAACAGTTTTTGATGGAACTGGGTGACTTTGGCGGTGTTTTGCAACAATTTGGAGCAGGAACTGGAGCTGCTCTTCCCCCACTGTCAATTTCTTATTCAGCTCTTGAACTAAAGCTACTGCACGTTCTGCCCGGTCATTTACAACAGATAGAGCTGCAACAATAGCTCTGGCCCTTAAATATTCACAGTTGTCTTGTCTTGTTCAGAAATCCTTCTGGCAAATTCAGCTTAGTAAAGAATTCTCTAGTATTTCTTGTAACAAGTTGGTGTAGTCCTTCACCAGAGCAGAAGGTCGATTCAGGAATCCGAGGACGCTTGGGTGGTCTATCAGTGGACTCATCTTCTAATGCCTTTACCATGCGTTTCTTTACATCTGTAGTAATTCGCTCATCAAAGAAAGAAAGACCAACTGCTTCTTCAGACAGGTACCATAAGTGGTTAGAGAGCTTTTTTTTTAGTTGCATCAGAAATCTTTTTGTTAGGATAATTAATCAATGACCTCATAAGGAGCCAGTCATTAAATGGGGTTTCAAAAGGGAGTGAGGATGTCCAAGCCTTCATATAGATGAGAACAGAAAAAAGGGAAAGATCTCGAATTCCTCGTTCTTCAGTCTTAGTCATCTTGAACTGGTTTCGAAAAAGCCACATCTTGATAGAATAGAGCGCTTTGGACATCCAGCGAGCTCGATGCATGGCACCTGGTGCACGAAACTTGATGCCTTTATTGGGGACACCTCCAAGAAAGATGATGGACAGATCCAAAAGTTCTTGATAGTCATCCCGTAGCATAGGTGCCTGGGATCTAGCAAACTGAATTAGTTCAGTTTTAGACTGGATAATTGCTTCTTTAGTAATCGTGTCTGTCTCACCTGTTTGGAACTGGCTTTGATCAACAGAAGTCCAATTGTCACGAAAACGCTTAAAGATCAATATCTCTGGACCAGTTGATGTAGATCCCAATGTTGCTTCAAATGCAGCTCCCAACAATAAATCTAAAACATGGTGTCTACAAGGCAAGTACAAAACATCATGTCCCAATTTTGCTTCGATGAGAGCACAGGCTCCACTATATTGACCCGTGTTTGAAGCAGTTGTATCGAAACAAATTGCTTTTACTCTCTGTAATTCCCCATTCATTCAGGCAGTTAAAGACGGCTTCAGCTTGTGCTTCTCCAGTTGAGTTTGGGATTTTGGGGACACCAAGCAGCTGTTCAACACCAGGTCCTGACACAAGTACTGGGAGACGATCAATGTGCTTGTGCGAGGTGAGGTCCTCCATCATCTTGCCATCCCAGTGGACTGTCAGAACATTCTCCATGGAAATGCTCCTTAAGTTCTTTAGCATGACGAGCTCGGTTCTTATTTCGAAGGCGATGGATAGAATGTTGGTTTATGTTGTAATCTGAAAGGTCCAAACCAAAGCTTTTAGCTGCCTCTGCGAGGATAAATGTTGCCTTTCTAGAGGAAATTTGTGTACGATCCAGGGCAGCAGACATCTGAATAGTCATGATGTTTTTCATGCCTCGTTTTTTCTTAGATTTTGGTAAAGCACAAGCTCCTTTGGGCTCCTCCTCATTCTCACTTTCATCAGTGTTGCTGGAAGATGTGGAAGAAGCCAGTACAACTTGACTAGTAGACGCCTCCATCAAAGATTCTGACTTTCTTTTTCTCTCTGCCTCAGCTTCCAACCGTTTGACTGCATTTTTTGTGCGGTGAAGATGTACAGTGTCCACACCACCGATTGAGCCAGGACGACCTTTTTGTCTTTGCAGTTGAAGGAACTCCCAGTCCTCACGATTCTTGATCAGCTTCTCAGCGTCTCCATGGGCGATGTCAAAGAGATCTTCCAATCGCTCTACAAAATCAGCCTCCTTGGTTTTATGGCTCTGGCTTGTTCTGGAAGCATGCTTCTTTAAGCAAGTCCATTCGTTAAAGAAATTCTCTAGCTTCTTCATGGCACAAGGTTCCTGTTGAGTAGGAATATTGGCCTTATCCCAGATAAATATTGTGCTCAAACATTGCACAAAAACCCCCCGCACCCCTCTAGTGACGCCACTGATAGAAACACAGATCATGAAACACATGTCAGGTAAAATTTCCATTGAACTAAATTAAATTCTTTGTGACAAATAGCAACATTGTTTAAAACTTCATAATATGTGTATAAGAGCATAAATTCTAATTTTTACATTAAATTCATTAAATTTTTTTCAAACACTAATAACAAATCAGTATAAATAATTGTGAAAAATCTAAATAACATAGTTTATTATCTGATAATAGCAAAAAAGAAGTATAGTGATACACAGTTACACACCTTTTACTTATGACAGCAGAACACTGAATGATGACAAATAAACAATTGCAACATAATCTGGAGCATTCTTGATGAAACATGTTTAAACAGGTTGATCTTGTCTTATCAAGCAATATTTTCAGCTACAAACTTGACAATTATCTCTAATATATTCATTTAATTGAATTCATCATATATATGATGATTAATTAATTAAAAACATATGTTTAGTATACTTGACAACTGCTAGTAATTTCAAATATTAATTGCATAAATAATAGCTATATTTTATGAACTTTAATAAGCGGGGGCGACCTCTAAAAATTGTTCAATCCAAAAAAACTTTTATATGTGATTTTTTTCAACCAATGGAACTGGTTGAGGGGGCGCAACCTAAAAAAATCAACACTTCGAAAATAAGAGAGACCCTAATATATATATATATATATATATATATATATATATATATATATATATATATATATATATATATATATATATATATAAAACCTTTCCAAATTATTTTCTCACTAATGTCATAAGTGACAAAATGTAGCTCATTTATTTAAGTTGTATTGCAGCATGTAGAGATCTCTGATAAGTCTTCAGCTTTCATACATGTTAAAAAAAATAATTATAACCATCTATCAGTGCATTTGCAAACATACACCCTCGAGTTGAGGGTGAAATAGGTGAACCATTACGGAGGAAGGGTTTGAGTGATAAATACTCAAAGGTGGGCACCCGGGCCTCAAAAAGGACCGACGGTCCCGGTCCTTGCCTCAAACTGGACCGACGGTCCCGGTCACGGTCCTTTCTGAAGATAGGACCTAGGAACGACTCGATCCTTATATATAAGTGAAATTTGATTAAAATGAAATTAAAGACACCGGAAATCTTTAATTTTATTAACGTAAATTATAATTAATACAATACATAAATGATGAAAAAAGTTAAGTTAAATTAGAACTTCAAATAATCACTTAAAAAGACCGTCCGGAATTGCTTAAAAATGGACCGTCGCTCCTCATTTCGGTCCTCACTGAGAAAAGGACCGACTTTCCCGCTCATGGTCCTTAAAAAGGACCGAGTTCCTGGAGTTCGGTCCTTTTGGAACTCTGTCCTGCCCACCTTTGTAAATACTAATGATGTATAAATTTGCGGTGAAAGAATTTTGTACCCCTTGGCAATGTTTGTGCGCATTCTATGGTTATTGATGCGTGACTGCAACAGACTAAGAAAACTCTCGCTTTTTCCCTCCATCAATTCTGCATTAAAATTTTTTTGAGAATTTACTCAAATGAATTCTAATAAACGATATAACCCGAGCGAGAATTTTCTTTTTGTGATGCTGTCGTGTACTTGTCGCAACAACTTTTCCCGTCGATCAGCGAAGTTGAGCGACGTTGTTGAGTCTGGGTTGTAGTTGGATGAGGGGACCCTCTTCTGCATCTAGATGTTGTAGCGACCCGTGGTTCGGATTCCACGTAAGGTGGAGGTCCCCCCTCCGTCACGTGGCTTTTGTTGTTACGAAGGCAGTTAAACAACCCCCAAAATTTACTTATACAAGACATTATTAATGTTTGATATGACAGTCAGATCCTGAGTTTTACCCCGTTTTGTGGAAAGTTTAAGTGGAAATGCCAAAGGTGTAACTTCCTTGAAAGGGGCGGAGCTACTGATTTGAATACGGCCAGATCATAAGTATTCTAAAGATACGTTTCACGAACGATTATTTATAACAAGATCTGAAACTTTTTTTTTGTCTTCTGACATCTAGCGTTTGGAAGGAGAACTAAATTCACCACGAAAAAAAATGTTAAACTACAGTATATGTTAATATTTATGATATAGTTTAATATGTAATCAAATGTAGGATCACTTAATAAATTAAGCATATAAGATTTTTTTTTTAATTAATGTGATATTAAATTTTTGGTAATATACTTCTAAATCATGCAATTTGTACCCTCATTTAACGCTGTTCTTACTCCACACGGTAGGTGGCGAGTTTTTCTAATATTCATTTGGTGGAATAACACTAAATAATGGAAATTATCGTCAGTTTTGTGTTATATATATATATATATAGGTACAGGGTGTACATAAAGTCAGGATCTATTTTTGTGAATAATATTTTTTTTTATTTTTCTTTTCAGAAGCCCTTAGAATGAATACAGAAGAGCGTGTGGCAATAGTAATTTGGCGAATCGAGGGAAAGAAATACAATGACATCAGAGAGAAGTTTAGAAGGAGATTTCATAAGCCGGGGCCAATAGACAAGACAATACGAAAATTGGTGAACAAATTTAAACGAACGGGATCTGTAAATGATGAAGCAAGATCAGGACGACCGTGTATGTCAGATCTCACCGTGAATGCAGTACGCGGAATTATCACTGAGGAGCCACGTACGTCCGTTCGTGCTGCATCACACAGACTCGGCCTCCGGACGTCATCTGTGCACAAAATTCTGGAAGTTAATTTGCAGAAGAAAAGCTATTTGCAGGTTTTACATGATTTACATGAAGATTTCCCTCGACGAAGTGCTGTGTGTGCTGATCTCGTAGAACAAATCTGGAGTGATAATTTAATGGACAACATTCTCTTTAGTGATGAAGCCACTTTCCATACGTGTGGAAAGTAAGTCGCCATAACTGTCGAATTTGGGCAGATGAAAGACCGAATGATTTCGTCCAAAATTGGGAAAGAGACTCGCCTAAAGTTAATGTCTGGATGGGTTTAACAAAATCTAAGGTTTATGGTCCATTTTTCTTTGCTGAAGCTACAGTTACGGGGCTTATTTATCTGGACATGTTGCAGCAATTCCTTGAACCTCAGCTGATTGGGGATAGGATTGTTAGTACCGTCGTCTATCAACATGATGGTGCTCCTTGTCACTATGCCAAAATTGTTCAGGATTATCTAAATGGACGTTTTCCAAATCGCTGGATCGGACGCGGAAGCAACAGACCTTGGCCAGCGAGATCACCAGATTTAACCCCTTTAGATTTCTTTGCATGGGGCTTTATCAAATCGCACGTCTATCAGACGAAGATTACGAGTCTTGGAAACTTACGTATACGAACTGCTGCAGATAGCATAACCCCGCAAATGCTCCAGAATGTGTTTAGAAATGCTGCGGAACGATTTGAGCTGTGCAGGGATACTGATGGGCGTCACGTCGAATCCTACTCTTAATTATTTAATAAATGTTACCACTTTATCATTTTATGATTGCATTCCATATAATTTCCAAGTGCTTCACAAAAATAGATCCTGACTTTATGTACACCCTGTAATGGTATCGCATCTGACCGGCAATCGGAAGATCCCGGGTTCGATTCCCGGGTGGTTACCTCATTTTTTCATTTGTTTCGTTCTCTCTCTCGTCTTGCGCGGAATATCTCCTATACAAGCGTCGTTCTTTACGATACACACACACACACACACACACATACAGGGTGTTTGAAAACTTTCTGTACAAATTGTAATGGGGGATAGGCAACACCAAGACAAACCCTTTTCGTCTATAAGTGTATGTCCGCTGACGTCACCATTCGGCGCGAGAGGGCGCCGCTGCAATTGGCTAAAAGGTGAAGTGGGCTAGACTCGCGCTTGCCGCGGGCATTCTTAATCGGACGTAGTACGCGTAACATGGAGCGCTTTACGACTGCTGAGATGGCTGACATGCATATGGTGTATGGGGCTGCCAATGGAAACGAAAGAGCTGCTGTGAGGTTGTACCGACAGCGCTTCCCAAACAGACGTGTGCCAAACCACCAAACGTTTGCGCATTTGCATCGGCGACTGCGAGAAACTGGAACATTCCATGCAAACATGCATGACACTGGTCGGGAGAGAAACGTGCGCACTCCTGACATGGAAGAAGAAATCCTATGGCGATTTGAGGACAATCCAAGCGCAAGCACGCGAGGTGTTGCACGTATCCTCAGTGTGAACCACGACCTGGTCTGGAGAGTGTTGCACGAGCAGCAGTTACATCCGTTTCATCGTCAGAGTCCAGGCATTACAACCTCGGGATTACCCTCTTCGTGTGGAATTCGCACGCTGGTTTCTGCAGCAGACAGCGGTGCAGCCTAATTTTCCGGCTTATGTGCTGTTCTCAGATGAGGCATGTTTCACACTTGAGGGTGTGTTTAACATGCACAATTCTCACGTGTGGGCGCACGCAAATCCACATGCTACACGGGTGCATGCTCATCAAGAACGGTTCGCCGTCAATGTTTGGGCGGGTATCGTCCATGGCAAGTTGATTGGGCCGTACCTGCTGCCTGCCCGACTCGACGTCAGGAGTGCGCACGTTTCTCTCCCGACCAGTGTCATGCATGTTTGCATGGAATGTTCCAGTTTCTCGCAGTCGCCGATGCAAATGCGCAAACGTTTGGTGGTTTGGCACACGTCTGTTTGGGAAGCGCTGTCGGTACAACCTCACAGCAGCTCTTCCGTTTCCATTGGCAGCCCCATACACCATATGCATGTCAGCCATCTCAGCAGTCGTAAAGCGCTCCATGTTACGCGTACTACGTCCTATTTAAGAATGCCCGCGGCAAGCGAGAGTCTAGCCCCTTCACCTTTTAGCCAATTGCAGCGGCGCCCTCTCGCGCCGAATGGTGACGTCAGCGGACATACACTTATAGACGAAAAGGATTTGTCTTGGTGTTGCCTATCCCCCATTACAATTTGTACAGAAAGTTTTCAAACACCCTGTGTATATATACATACGAGTGTGTATATATACACCTCGTTTACCTCGTTGCTGTTCCGTGCGTTGGTCTCTTCACACGAAGGTCAAGCTGATAGCCCCGCCTCTAGGTCTGGCTTGGTGGAGGAGCGAGTTGTTCTTGCGCTCTCCACCGTACATAGCCAGGTACACCCGGTTCATCTGGTACCGTCCTGAGCCAGGCATCTAGTCTTCTCTTGAAGAGTTCAACTTTGACCCCTGTAACGTTTCTGAGGTCCTTTGGAAGCTGGTTAAAAAGTCTTGGCCCCCTCACAACCAAGCTATTTTTCTTCAATGTTGAGGAGGTCCCTTGTCGTGCCTTTAATTTGGGAACACCAACACATTCTGCCTTTTCTATTTCCAGCGTTGTTTGAATGGTAATTGGGTTTAGTTTTAGGTTTGGCACCAGTTTTTCGATCATTTTTCATATGTAGATTATGGTGTACCCCTCTCTTTTTCCAGGAAGTACAGATTTAGTTTACGTAGTTTTTTCCAGTAGTCGAGTTTTTGCAGCCATCAATCTTGGCTGTGAAATGTGGCTGCGTTTCTTCTAGTTTATTAGTTTTTCTTTTTATATGGGGGACGTCAAAACTGAGCAGTATTCAAGTGTTGGTATAATCAGTGTTTTTAGCAGGGGGATCATTACTGTCCTTTCCCTTCTTTTGAACGTTCTTAGTACCTGTCCCGCGACTCATTTTGCTTTATTTATCGCGATCTGATTTTGTGTTTCGAATTTCGCATCATCGGTCATTATTAAACTCCAGATCGATCGCTTTCATGCTTCTCTGAATTTCCTGTCTATCTGGGGCATAATATGCAGTCTAAGTTCATCTTTTCTATCATATCTCAAGAGCTGAAATTTCTGTTAAATGTCATGTCTTCTGACCATTTGTATATTTTGTTCGTGTCCCTCTGCAAGGCCTCCACTTCATTTACATCGCTGATTTTTCTGCTGATCTTTGTATCGTCTGCAGAGATGTTACTACACTGTTGCTGTTTACTCTGCTGTCTGTCTGTTGGCATGATAATAAACACGAGTGGGGCCAGTAATATATATATATATATATATATATATATATATATGAGATATTCCGCGCAAGACGAGAGAGAGAGAACGAAACAAATGAAAAAATGAGGTAACCACCCGGGAATCGAACCCGGGATCTTCCGATTGCCGGTCAGATGCGATAACCATTACACCATGGGCCTCACTCATCCAAATGCCGTAATTCTTCTACATACTCGCAGAAACCAATGCCCCAAGGGGGCACCTCCCGCATGCCGTAACATTATATACATTTAACTGCAAACACGCAGTATAATTAACGTAAAGAACGACGCTTGTATAAGATATTCCGCGCAAGACGAGAGAGAACGAAACAAATGAAAAATGAGGTAACCACCCGGGAATCGAACCCGGGATCTTCCGATTGCCGGTCAGATGCGATAACCATTACACCATGGGCCTCACTCTTCCAAATGCCGTAATTTATCTACATACTCGCAGAAACCTCATTTTTTCATTTGTTTCGTTCTCTCTCTCTCGTCTTGCGCGGAATATCTCCTATACAAGCGTCGTTCTTTACGTTAATTATACTGCGTGTTTGCAGTTATATATATATATATATTATATATATATATATATATATATATATATATAACCTCGTAGCAGTTCCGTGCGTTGGTCTCTCTTCACAGGAAGGTCAAGCTGGTGGCCCCGCCTCTAAGCCTTGCTTGGTGAAGAAGAGAGTTGCTCTCTTGCGCTCTTCAGCACATAGCCGAGTTCAGCCGGCTCATCGGGTATCGTATTGAGCCAGGCAGCTAGTCTTCTTTTGAAGACTTCAACTTTGATCCCTGTCACGTTTGAGGTCCTTTGGAAGCTGGTTAATTGCTGGTCATTGCCTTCAAGTGCGTTTAGGATATTGTTATAGTGCTCTATAAGTTGTGATAGGCATGATCTTCCTGATCGGAATCTGTGCTGATTTTCGTTGTCTTTCCAGTGTCTCCAAGAAGTCATAGTTTCTCTAACTATTCTTTCAAATACTTTGGTAAGATGGGACGTCAAAGACACCGGCCTATAGTTTTTGGTTGAGATCTATCCCCTCCTTTATACAGGGTGTCCCAGAATTAACTATCTATTTCAATGAAATCGGACAAATTTAATAAAAACTGACATAATTTTGTTTATTACTAAATTATGATACAAAAACAAATAGATTTATAAATCATAAGTCAAAACTTTATTGAGAAGTTTCAACATGTGCACCGTCTGTATCTCTGCAAATTTCAAATCTATCCTCAGCGCTGCGAAACACATTTTGAAGCATTTCAGGTGTTATCTCCCGCACTGCCAACTAGATGCGTTCTTTAAGTTCAGCTAAACTATTGATCTTTTGGCGATGAACCTTTGTTTTTATGAAACCCCATGCAAAGAAATCCAGGGGTGTCAAATCCGGAGAACGCGGAGGCCAAGGTCGAGGTCCTCCACGTCCAATCCACCGATTCGGAAGGCGTCTGTTGAGGTATTCTCGAACAATTAGAGCATAATGACATGGTGCTCCATCTTGTTGAAACACAACATTATCAAGAATGCCATCAAGAAGCTGTGGTTCGAGAAACTGCTGAGGCATATCAAGGTAGACGGTACCTGTTACAGTTGCTTCCGCAAAGAAGAATGGGCCATAAATTTTGGATTTGGTCATTGCAAGCCACACGTTAACTTTTGGAGTCTCTCTTTGCCATTCTAAAAATAAAACTGAAAAAATTATGAAAATAAAATTATGAAAAAAATTTAGAAATTTATACATTTTTAACACATATTAAACATGATAAACATAAATAAAAGTGTTTTTAAAAAATTTGTCCGATTTCATTGAAATAGATAGTTAATTCTGGGACACCCTGTATATTGGGACAATGTTTGCTCTTTTCAAGATACTCGGTATTTCTCGTCTGAGTCTAGGGATCTTCTCCATATCCAGTGTATGGGTGTGGCTATTTCATTTTTACAGCTTTTAATCAATAATCGTTCCATTTGTCCGGACCAGCAGCTGAGTGTGATTTCATTTGTCCTATAGCTCGCGCTATATCTTCTGGGGTAAAATCAAAATCTGTTATACAATCTCCTTGCAATTTCTCCTCAAAGAAAGTATCTATGTCAGGTATCGCTTTGTCACTTTTTCGAGTACTGAAGGCTGATTCATACTGGGCTCTCAATGTTTCGGATATTTCTTTTAGATCGTCTGTTAGTTCATTATTTCCTTTTCCTAAGGGCCCAAAAGTGGCGCACGTTTTTTTTCTTTTCGCATAGCCATAGAAATATTTTGGATTATCCTTTATTACTTCTATCGCCTTTTCCTCTCCCCTCTCTGTATGGTCCTGAATCAGGGCTTGTATATGACAATCGATACTCTCCAGTTTTACTTGTATTACTTTCCTGGTATTGTTACCTCTGCAATTACAAGTAACTACTCCGCAACTCTCTTTTACAAAAAATTGTTCGCTTTTGCCTCTCGAACCAGTTCCCCTTTCCTTTTGGCTGTGCTTTCGGAGCATGTTTTTCTCAAATTTTCAGCGTCTTTTCTGCTAAGACTGTCAGCATTTCTTTCTGTTGTTTTATTCTCGAAAACTGTTTTCCACTCTATTTGGGTCATGTGTGATCTGATTGCTTTCCAATTTATAGTCTTGGAGTTCAAGTTAAAAGTCCCAAATTTGCTTCTTTCTTCAGTATGGGCATTATTTTTTAATGTTTTTGCCATATTTGTTGATATATCGATTATGTTGTGGTCTGAGATAATAGTTGGGGTTATTTTTGTATCAACAATCAAGTTCGTGTTATTTGTGAATACCAGATCGAGGCAGTTATTTTTTCTGGTGTTTTCTGTTATCTCGTGTCAACATAAACTCATTTGTTAGAGCCATCAACATTTTTGCTTGCTCCTGGTATTCTCTTGTGCCCCACTTGTCCTGGTGTATATACAGGGTGTCCGGGCTTAAATGGCAATAAAATACATTTATAATGTTTTATTTTATTGCCATTTAAGCCCGGACACCCTGTATATATTTCTACCCAACTTTTTGTATTTTATAAATGGGAAATTAAAATCTCCGCAGAGTACTATATCGGGGATGGAGAATTTACAGACTTTATTAGGTTTCTGACATCATCAATGGCATCCGATAATTTTTTAGTTAGTGTGTTTGGAGGTCTATAGATGACTATCAGTACCACGTTTAGTTTCTCTGTTTTCACTGTTAGGAGTTTCACGAAACTGTTTGATTTACTTATTACTCTCTCTCTCTCATACGACTCTCGCGTACATAAATAGCGCAGCCACCTTTACGTCTCGCTGTTGTATCCGCTCTTAGTTGGTTGAAACCATTGATATGCAGCTTTTTCTTATCGATACAGTATTCGCAATTTTCTTGACAATCTTTAATATTTGTTTCTGTGAGGCTCCATAAATTCTTTTAGGTACAAAACTTTGTTTAGTGGGTTGTTTGGTTTTATTTCTTGAATATTAGCGAGGACAATACAGTATTTGTTCTTTGTTTTGCGTTGCCCCTTGTGCATTTCCAGTTCATTTTCCTTCGGTATCGCGTGTTTAGTAACCTTGTGGTCCTCCGACAGAGATCCGTTTCCGCATATTTGTTCTGGTATCATCTTGCCAGGAAGCGATCCGGCTCGGGGGTTCCCAGCTGTGTTAACTGCATGTTCTGTATACAGTGTGTCCCATAAGTCTGGAACCATAGGGCAAAATGATGAAAACTGCTTGTATTCACAGAATATGTCCACCATTATTATTGATACACGAATGCAGACGAGGTATCCAGTCAGCAAACACACGACGAATGGTATCAGGAGTGATGGTGTAATTCAGAGCTGGGCACTTGCGTTTTTTTTTTGCGTTTTTTTGCGGTACTGTGGTACTACTACCGCACTACCAAACCGGTACCGCATAACGCAGTACCGCAAAGGATCGCTGAAAGTACAGCAGTACCGCTACCGCATTCAAATTTCCCGCGGTACTTTCCGCGGTACCGACCAACACGGTAGTACCGCAGTACCGCAAAAAAAACCGCAAGTGCCCAGCTCTGAATTATTATTGGTGTTACATGCGTCGATGATGCGCTCCCGAAAATTCAGCGTGTTTCACATTTGCGGGAGCGCATCATCGACGCATGTAACACCATCACTCCTGATACCATTCGCCGTGTGTTTGCCGACTGGATACCTCGTCTGCATTCGTGTATCAATAATAATGGTGGACACATTGAACACATTCTGTGAATACAAGTAGTTTTCATCATTTTTCCCTATGGTTCCAGAATTATGGGACACCCTGTAGTATGAGATTTAGCAGCCGTATTGTTTCTACGATGTTGAAAAAATTTTGTTCGCTATTGGTTGGCGTACATGGTTTTTCTTTACATTCTTCCTGTTGTCCTTTGAACCTTGTCCTTTGTCCTCTGAATTTGTCGGAAGATGATGGTGGTAGCAGTTTTTCCCGTATTGGCACGTTCCATATGTCGTGCATTTTTATTTGGGGCCTTTGTTTTTGACGGTTTCAGTCTACTTTCTTGATTTCCTATTTGTTTTTTCCTCTTGGTGCTAATGTCTTTCGTTTGAACTTTTTGGATTAGGTTTTGTGTGTGTTTCATTTTTACTTTGATACATTTGTATATATCCTCATTCATATTATCGCCCTCCTTGTGTGTTGGTACTTTCTTTCTTTGTTTCTGCTTCCCTATTCCTGATTTCCTCTGTTTTTCTCTGTTCGCTATTCACAACTTCCTCTTCTTATTTCTCCTACTCGTCTTCTGCTTTAAAGACCGTAAAAGAGTTTATTTCGATCATGCAGTTTTTACAGAAAAACTTTATCCCATTCAGCTGTTTTGCGCCTGTTATAAGAGATTTCTTCATCTTGCCATTTCAGACATCTGAATCCGAATAAGATTTGTCAGAGGTCACATCTAAATTGCCTTTGCTTCATCTGTTACTTTTTACAGTACCCACAGGGTTGTAGGGATTTTTTGCCGTTGCCATGTTACTAATAATTAATAGGTAAATATGGTGCCCAAAAATTGACTTAAAAGGGTAATTAAGAAAGGTATTTAAGTATTAAGAGGTATTTTTTACTAAAAAACTGGGGGAGGGAATGTTTTTCCGTTACTCCGGGGTATGGGGATGTGGCACACTGTAGATTCTCACTGATTGGTGCCCAAGAATGTGGCCGCGAGGGATAACAGGGATATTGCATTTGGATGGGCAACTAATTAACTTTCGAAACGAAAATGCTTGAAAAAACGCTGTATTGGTTTAATTGATTTGTTTTTATTTACTTTATTTTGACATCCGCCGCGATTTTACTACTTAGAGAAATACAACTGTCAGTATATATTCACTCAGATATTGGTACTGCTTAAAACTGATTAACTGCAGGATTTTTGTTGTAATACCATTTTCATTCGGACCTCAAACGAAACGCGTACAACCGTCACAACCTTTCAACCTTTCAAATGTTCCGTGCGATCTTTCCTCATTTCACGAAGGTCAAGCTTGTCGCACCTCCTCTCGAGTTGGCCTGGTGAAGTAGGGAGTTGGTTTCTTGTACTCTCCACCTCGTATAGCCAGGTACTCCCGGCTCACTGGGGATTGTTCTGAACCAGGCGTCTAATCTTCTTTTGAAGATGCCATCGCAATACCACTCGTGTTCCTTAGGTCTTTGGGCAACTGATTAAACAGTTTTGGTCCTCTCAGTCAATATATATATATAATATATATATATGCGCGCCTCGGTGGTGTAGTGGTTAGCGTCGCTGACTACGAATCCATCGGCCCCGGGATCAAGACCTGCTGACGGCAGCCGGCGTGCAGCAAAGCCCAGCTGTTTATCCTTCCACACAATAAAGAAAGTGGTTAGTAGATAAATGGGTACCCTGGGTGGCCTAGTGGTTAGACGCTGGCTGCTGGTGTGTGCGTGTTCGGATTCCACGTTAAACTGTAGGTCTAAGGTGGAGTGAAATGCTTGACCTTCGTCAGGATGAACAATTCGGGCGGAAGCTAACCAAAGATGTATGTTTAATGTTTATACGTACTGTTATATTGTTAGCTTACAGGAGATACTACGAAATTCGTAGACTTAGAATTTCTACCTATTGGAATAAGTTCCAGCACTACTAGCAAAAAATTGATTACAAAATTCAGGTGCAATTAGTTATATATATATATATATATACTGTATTTTCATTTAATAATTCACAATTTTGATTTAGGATATTAAATCAGTCTACATATCAGCTTAGTCCTTCCACGCTTCTGGAAAATTTCACACATTTCTGAAATCCAGAAGAGCCAGTTGGTTATTAAACTTTCAAAAGACTATAACCATCAAAATCTTGAGCTATCCGAAGCCAGTAAGAGCCTCGTGATCTTAAAATATAAAACTTTCAGTGACAAAATTTTCTGTTCAGAATCTTTTGTATGAAATTAGTTACATAAGAAGCGTAAGAAGCAAAACGATAAGTCAAAGCTACCATGGCCTTTCTAGGTTATCCATGTCCGAAATACAAACCAAATCACCTTAAATACATACTGTGATATTTGCTCCATAACACTACAACTGTACAAGAATCTTGGGTTATGTACGAGATAGGCTATGGAATGGCACTTTACTAGTGGGGGAGGGAATTTGCCCTAAAATTTTCAGGGTGCCCTGATTTCCGCATAAGCACTGTGTAGCATAAAATAGCACAAAGGTTAGAGTATGAGTAACATATATTAAAGCCTTTTTGATATAAAAAACATTACAATTTACGAAAATGAGAAAATTTTGCTACAATATTTCTAAATGATAAGCAAAATTACGGCATTACAGTTGATATAGAATTCAGCAAGTCCTCAACTTAGGTTTTAATTATTAACTAGTATAGTAGCAAGTAATTAATTCACCTCAAGGAGTAAAAAAAAAAACAAAAAAAAAAGGAATGTCAGAAAAAATCTGCCCTGAAAATGCTCAATTCCCTTATCCTGGTGGGGGGACGGCAGGCCCCCCCAGACCCCCCGCCTCATACGCCTCTGTGTACGAGGGTTCCTTAAAATTACACTCTGATCCACAATATAGTGTCACCCAAATTCATGTAAAGACAAAATTTCCACATTTTGCTCGTCACAAATTTATCTCAATTTGGCGATATCTCCGTCATTCAAATGCATGCAAAAACTCATTTTCATAAACTGCCCATAATTGTCTCCATCCATTGGATTGTGTCGCTATCAACTAAACTTGCTCTTTCGGCTTTTAATTAAAAGATTTCTTTGGTATAGGAATTGTAAGGTTCGGTTATTACCTCCGCTTTTGTAACTCTCATTCCTATTAATAATGCCAACATTTTATTAACTTTGTTCTTGGCTTCAAGGCACTGCCTAGAAAATTTAAGATATTTGGTAATAATTACGTACAGATCTTTTTCCTCGTCTACAACCTCCAACCAACCAATTTCATACCCAAATTCTCTGTTGTTCCTTCCTACATAAAGAACCTTGCATTTCTGGCAGTTAAACTGCATTTGCCATTTATCTGCCCAGGCTACAAATTTATTTAAATTTCTTTGTAACCTATAACTACTTTCAACTCTTTTGACTGCTCCAGCTAGCTTTGTCATCCGCAAATTTTGAAATTTTGCTATCTAGCCATCCTCCAAATCACATTTAAGTATACTACAAATAGTAAGGGCCGATGTTTGAAGAACCCCACTAAGCACTTCCTGCCATTCAGTAACATACTGCTTCGTATCCTTTAGTCCACTCTACCCAATTCAGTATTTGCCCCCCGAGATTCCATGTTTCACTCTAGTATGTTATAATACCAGAGTGGACTGATTAGATAGAGGTAAGCTTTGACTGATACAGGGTTGCCAGGATGTGACAAAACACATTGTCTAAAATGTGTCAGTGTGACAAAGGGGAAAAAGCTTTTATGACAGGCTGAGATATTGAAACAAGAAGGACTGGCGATGCTACAAGCAGCATGTAAGAAGAGTGACATTAATAAAGCCAATGCAGCAAATGCTATACTTGAACGAGGTGAAAAGGTTGCGAAATGAAGGTGAAACACAAACTCTCATGTGAAAGTAACAAGAACAAAAAGCAGAAGAAAATCCATCCTTAAGTGACTGAACTATGCTTTTGATTTCCTCGAATCTTTCATGGTGAATTTGTTTGGTAGATTTAAATTTATATTATTGATATCATTCTCTTACTTTATTCGAATGCATTATTCATATTGTTCCCTTAAATCTACGCATTACATTCATTCGTGTATGAATGTTATCATTATTTGGTTAGGTAGTTGTAGCTATAGAGTACTCGTTAGAAAATTTTGTGATTGTTTTTTTCATTGATTTTTTTTTTTTTTTTAAATATATATTCAATTATTTTGTATTTGTTTTATACGATTCTTTTTTAATAAAAATGAAAAATTTCCAAATGAAATAATTCAACAGATCCTCATATTTGGAGGTATAAGGGATGGCTGGAGGGGAGGAGGAGGCCATTCGTTGTTTTTTACATTTTTGTTCCAGATGTCAATGTTTTCATATACTATTATAGCTATATCACATTTCGGTATTTCCAAAGTATATGTTAGGATGGCTATTTTAATTAAAATAATAGTCTGTGAAGTACATTCAATTCTCTCTCGGTAAATTTCAGTTCGGGTTGCATTGGTATGTGACAAATTACTAATCTGACACGTGACAAAATGACAAAACATTAATTTTCATATGTGACCAAATGTGACAATCAGGTTGAGAGGGCCTGGCAACACTGCTGATGGGCAGAGACCTACCTCTATACTCATGATCTCAAAAGATTATGGGCACGGAAATAGGTTTTGATTAAATTACCTCTAAAAATTGTCTAATTTCACTTTTTGAAGAAGAATGTTTTGAATTTGTTGTCGCAAATGAGTCTGGGACAACAGCCTGGAAATGGTTTTCCTTCCACTCTCACGATGTAGCAGTCCTCGTCTAAAACTGGAGAAAGAAACTCGCACCTGAAGGGGTAAAAAAGAGAAAATAAGAGAAAATAAGTGTCTAGTTTTAAGAATATGATTCGTACAAGGGTGAGACTGGGTGCTCATTGCGGCAATTTATACGTTTTATCATTGGTAAACCGAATTGCTATCATAAACGACAGCCGCGTATTCGAACTCGCCGTTTCAGTGCTTTTGAAAAGTACTCCGGGTAAGGTTAATTAATTTAGATATATTTTTGTTCGTGAACCGACCGAAAGTCGAGGCGAACTATTAGTGAAGTTTTGCGGTGTCGCCGTAAGATTTTTCTAAGTGAAGCGTTTTAAGTATTTCATCTACCATTCCAGTCTCGCCTATGATGAAAGTTTACGTAAAGCTACTGCGTAAAATATGTAAAACGTTTGATTTATTTTTGCGGTTGAAACGTTTTAAATTCACATTTTGACTTTTTTTTTTAAACAGTCAAAATTAAAATCTGAGTTTTAAAAGTAACGTTCTAATTTTTACATTAATAAAAGTTTTATTTATGTAGAATTTATATTCAAGCTTCTACGAAAATAGAAAGTAACACTTTTTACTTACTTTTTTTATCGCATATATATATATATATATATATATGCATATAACTGCAATGACCGCGCAGTATATATATGAATAGAAACGACATAAGTGTTAAGGAACGTTTCTGCACACGAGGAGGAGAGATAACGAATAATGAAAAATGTGGGAGAATTTCGATTTGTGATTGAGTGAGGTCCGTAGCATAATGGTAGAGCGTCCGACCGGCAATTGGAAGGCCCTGGGTTCGATTCCTGGGCGGTTCGCCTCATTTTTCATTATTCGTTATCTCTCCTCCTCGTGTGCAGAAACGTTCCTTAACACTTATGTCGTTTCTATTCATTTATATACTGCGCGGTCATTGCAGTTATATGCGCATATTCACGATTTGCGAGGGTGCCCTCTCAGGGCATTGGTTTCTGCCCTATGTGGGAGAATTTCGATTTGTGATTGAGTGAGGTCCGTAGCATAATGGTAGAGCGTCCGACCGGCAATTGGAAGGCCCTGGGTTCGATTCCTGGGCGGTTCGCCTTCATTTTTCATTATTCGTTATCTCTCCTCCTCGTGTGCAGAAACGTTCCTTAACACTTATGTCGTTTCTATTCATTTATATACTGCGCGGTCATTGCAGTTATATGCGCATATTCACGATTTGCGAGGGTGCCCTCTCAGGGCATTGGTTTCTGCCCTATGTGGGAGAATTTCGATTTGTGATTGAGTGAGGTCCGTAGCATAATGGTAGAGCGTCCGACCGGCAATTGGAAGGCCCTGGGTTCGATTCCTGGGCGTTCGCCTCATTTTTCATTATTCGT